>CM066037.1:35358211-35687791 GCA_033557465.1 Ichthyophis bannanicus
GGTTAAAAAATAGGAGAATGAGGACTTGGAGGTGAGACATGAAAACAATGAAGGCTGAAAGATAGTAATAATGGACAGACAGAAAAAAAAACAAAGAGAAATGAAAGGGAAAGATCATATCAGGGACATGAAAGGGTGGAAATGAAGAAGACCAGAGCTAAGAAAACAATAGAAAATGGAAAGTATGTTTTAGTAAACACACCTCAAATTGTCCCAGACATATTCACAGCTGCTCCAAGGCAGCTGCAGCTATGTGAAAATACTTTATGCACGTACACACATATTTTATAAAGTGTGCTCATACCTCACAGCTCTGTCTTATTTGCATCCAGTTACATCAACATCATTCTCCAAATCCTAGGAACATAAGAAATACCATCATCTGTCTCATTTACAGAGTGCTGCATCACAATGCAGACCAACTGAACACACTGCTAGAGACAGTCTGCTCCCACGCCTCACACTAACAGCACCTCATTCTCCTCGGTGACCTCAATCTCTCCTCAACAAACACCAGCCAAAGCAGTACCTTCCTCCAAGCACTGAGCGACCTACAATATATATATAGTTCATCACCACTTCAATGCACTCTAAAGGAGGGGCCCTTGATCTGCTCTTCCTCCCTGCTAACCTACTCACCACATCTCACCACATTTCTCCTTCCTCCACTCCAGTGCCCTGGTCAGATCACCATTTAATAACCTTTACACTACCTCCTTTTCACCCCAACTACTCTCCTCATGCTGAATTTCCCACAGCAAGACGATTCCTTGCCTTCAACAAAACTTCCTTCATCGAAAAAAACATCCCTGCCCTTGGAGCCTCATCACTAAATATAGACCTTGACTCAATGGTAGACACTTGGAACTCTATCATCTCCAGTGCTTTCAAGGTTCCACCATGAACTCCTCCCAAAACAGTCAACCCCACACACCCTGGTATTCTAACTGTCTCAGGGAACAGAAGCATGCACTCCAAAGACTTGAACACAGATGGAGAAAGTCCAAGGATCCTCAGCTACAGTCCATCTACCTGGACCTGCACAGAGCCTACTGCAACAATACCCTCAACACCAAGTGTTAACACCACAGCAACATCCTCCTCTGTGCCCTCAACAAACCAGAATCACACCCTCGACCCTCAAGTGATGGCTGACTTCCTCAAAGCCAAACACAACCAGCATTGTACCACAACCACCCTTATATTACTGCCACCCTCCAATGTAACCTCTGCCTTCCAATCCTGGACCACATTCAGAGATGTCCTTCCTGATGAACTCCTGGACATCATCTCACACATCAACACCACCACCTCCCCACTAGACTCCTGCCCAGTATTCTGGATCAAATCAACAAAAATAGAGCTTCTGCCATTCATTTCCATCCTTCAAACTTCCCTCTCACAAGCCTACCTCCCATCCTCTCTCAAACAAGCTTCTGTAAGACCCCTCCTAAAGAAACCCACTTTAGACCCAAACTCACCCACCTCATACAGGCCCATAGCTAGTGTTCCATTATTTTCCAAAATCACTGAAAAAGTAGTTCAATTTCAATTCCAGGAGCACATTGACAGACATGCACCTCTGGATAATAGTCAACATGGGTTCTGCCTCTCCACATTGCTGAAACGTTGCTCACTTCACTTTTATCAACACTTATCTCTGGAATAGAAAAAACATCTATTGGTTAAAATGCTGCTCTTCCTAGACATCTCAGCAGCATTTGGATACAATGTTCCCACCAGATTCTGCTTAACCAGCTCAATGACATTGGAGTTCAAGGCAAGCCACTCAAATGGATCCACTCCTACCTCTCTCAACAGACTCAACCGATAAGAATTGGAAACCACTCCTCAACACCTTATATCCTTCCCCAAAGAGTTTCCTAGGGTTCAGGGCTCTCTTCCCTACTCTTCATATCTACATCAGGCCTCTCTGTTACACACTCCAAAAGTTTAATGTTGGATACCAACTATATGTGGATGATATAATGATTTTTACTCCATTTCACACCACTGCTCCTAACTACTCCAATCTTACCACCTGCTTCAAAGAAATCATCTCCTGGCTGCAACTCCATAACCTAGCAACTAACTTCAATAAGACTGAGATCTTCCATGTCACCACCAAGGACCCAAATTTCATACCACCGCCCTTCATCAAAATTGAAGACACTGAACTGCAGTTCAAGTCACAGGTCAAGTACCTTGGTGTCATCTTGGATCACCAACTTAACTTTCAACTGCATATAAAGAACACCACCAAGAACATTTAACTCAAGCTCCGAAACCTCCACAACCTCCACACCCTCCTCTTCCCTGAGAGCTTCAGCGCAGTCTGTCAGGCCTCCATTACTCTCTTGCTCAACTACTGCACCTGCATCCTTCAAGGACTTTCCAAAACTACCATCACCACCCCTCTACAGCTCGCCCAAAACACAGCAGCACACACCATTGCCAGAGCCTCCAGACATACCCACATCATTCACATATTGAAATCCCTCCACTGGCTTTCCATTACATCAAGAATCAAACACAAATTCCTCACTATTATCCATAAAGCGCTTATGAACATCATCAGAGCATCTCCAAACGCTTATCAGACTCCCGAACTCCAATAGACCACATAAACAGAACATACTCCATGCAATAGTCTCCCAGTGGAGATGGTAGAGATGAGGACAATAACTGAATTCAAAAAAGCATGGGACAAACACAGAGGATCTCTAAAGGTAAAAAGGGGACTGTTGTAGTTGTTGATATGGAAGGACAGACTAGATAGGCCATGTGGTCTTTTTCTGTCATCATATTTCTATGTTTCTATATTTCTATGTTTCTTCTCCCCCCACCTCAGATACATAAGAGCTCATAACATGTCTGTATGAGATCCTTTGAACTCCATGCTAACACTCTCTGGAACTCTTTACCTCCTACACTATGGTGCATTCAATCCCATAATGTCTTCAAAAAACATCTCAAAACACACCTTTTCGAAGAACACTTATAACTGATTCCCAAAAGGAACATCTTCCACTCTCAATGATCATTTTCATCCCCCCCCCTCCATAATCAACTAACTTACATCTAGCCCTACACTAAGCAGAACAGCCTGTTTTTCACAGCATCACAAACTCATTGTTTATTATATCAATTTAGCACAAGCTCATTGCTGTATCATAAGCTCATTTTAGCATAAGTTCTAAAAGTTATAAGACTCCTGCATGCTCCCTCCATCCCCTTGTTTTATTTATTTATTTAACAGGTTTTATATACCGCCTTATCATTAATTCAAGGTGGTTTGCATGAAACAGACATAGCAATAAGCTTTTACATAGAACAGGGAGTTAGAACTTGGAGGCATATAAGGGGTAATTGATACATTTAACTATGGATAACTATGTTATCTCCATGTATTGTTGCAGATTGAGGTGTTATTGCTACATTTAGCAGTTGTCCATTATACGTATTACTTGCTCTTCAACATTAACAAGTTTGATGTTCAATGTAAACTTCTGATTGTTTGATATAAACCGTTTTGACTGTTTTGATTGTTTGATATAAACCAGTTAATTAAATAAATAAATACAAGGTTAGACCAAGGTTCATCAAGCCCAGCATCCTGTTTCCAACAATGGCCAATACAAGTTACAAGTATAGTTAGATTCCCACAAAGGTGCACAGATTCTATGTTGCTTATACCAGGGTAGGCAGTGGATTTTCCCTGGTCCTCTTTAATAATGGCTTAGGGACCTTTCCTCCAGGAACTTTAAACTCAGCCACATTAACAGCTTTTACTACATCCTCCGATAACAAATTCCAGATTTTGATTACTCAATGAGTGAAAAAATATTTTCTCTTATTAGTTCTAAATGGGCTATATTGTAGCTTCATTGAGTGTCCTCTAGTCTTTCTACATTTGAAGGAATAAACCACTGGTCTATGTTTTTCCCATTCCACTCCCACTCCATTCATTAATTTATAGACCCCTGTAATATCTACCCTCAGCCATTTCTTTTCCAAGTTGAAGAGCTCTAACTTTTTAAGCCCCTCAACATAGGGGTATCCTTCCATCCTCTTTACCATTTTAGTGGCTCTTCTCTGTACCTTTTCTAATTCTGCTATATCCTTTCTAAGATAAGGCAACCAGAATTGCACATAATATTCAAGGTATGGTCACACCATGGAATGATAAAGAGTCATTATAATATCCTTGGTTTTATTCTCCATTCCTTTCCTTATGATTCCTAGCATTCTATTTTCTTTCTTGGCCATTGACAGCCTCTCTGACCTCACCTTTAAACCATGCTGGCAGTTTTTTGGCCTTCCTTTCACTTTTCTTAAAGCATGAAATACATCTGGTCTAGTCTTCCAAGACAGTATTTTTAAACAATGCCCATGCTTTGACATTTTAACACTTTGCAGCTGTTCTTTTAGATTTTTAAACTGTTTTCCTCATTTTATCATAGTCTCTCTTTTGAAAGCTTAAAGGTAGTACTCAATCAAATAAACATAGAAAACATGATGGCAAAAAAGACAATATGGCCTATCTAGTCTGCCCTTTCATATCAACTACAATAGTCCCCTTTTTTTTCCTTTAGAGATCTTTTGTGTTTTCTCTCATGCTTTCTTGAATTCAGATACTGTCCTCATCTCTACTAAATCCACTGGGAGACTATTTCACACATCTAACACTCTTTTTGTAAAGAAATATTTCCGCATATCACTTCTGAGTCTATCCCCTTTTACCCTCATTCTATGTCCCCTCATAGCAGAGCTTGCTTTCAAACAAAAGAGGCTCTCCTCTTGTACATTTATGAATGGAGGTATTTCAACATTTCTATCATATCTCCTCTATCCCGTCTTTCCTCTAACATAGACATATTGAGATCTTTAAGTCTGTCCTCATATGCTTTATAATGGAGACCACTAACCATTTTAGTAGCCACTCTCTGCACCGACCCCATCCTGCTTATATCCCTTTGAAGACGTGGTCTCCAGAACTGCACACAATATTCCAAATAAGGTTGCACCAGAGATTTATAGAGGCACTATCACCTCTTTTTTTTCTGCTGGTCATTCCTCTCCCTATGCACCCAAGCATCCTTCTTACTTTTGCCATCACCTTTTCTACCTGTTTGGCCACTTCAAGATCATCAGAAATAATCACGCCACGGTCCTGTTCTTCTTTCATGGACAGAAGTACTTCACTCCCTATACTATACTGCTCCCCTGGATGTTTGCAGCCAAAATGCATGACCTGCATTTTTTTTTGCATTAACTCTCAGCTGCCAAATTCTCAACCATTCTTAACGCTTAGCTAGATCCCTCCTCATGTTATCTACTCCACAAAGAGGCATGGTATGATCCACAAAGAGGCAAATCTTACCCGACACCCCTTCCGCAATATCACTAACAAAGATGCTAAAAAGAATTGGATTAAGGACAGATCCCTACTGCACACTACTGGTAACATCCTTCTCCTCAGAGTGACCTCCATTTACCTGTATACTTTATCATGTCCTACTCAACCAATTTCTATCCCAGTCAGTCACTTTAGAACTCATCCCTAGGGTGCTCAGTTTGTTTATAGGTCACCTTTGTGGAACGGTGTCAAAGACTTTAGTGAAATCTAAGTACACCACATCTAGGGCTCTCCATCGATCTAACTCCCTGGTCACCCAGTCAAAGATATCAATCAGGTTTGTCTGACAAGATCTGCCTCTGGTGAATCAATGCTGTCTCAGATCCATCAATCCATTGGACTCCAGAAACCTCACTATTCTCTCTTTTGGAGGCTTTTCCAATAATTTACTCACCATAAAGTTTAGATTAACCGGCTTGTAGTTTTCAACCTCATCCTTACTTATTTCAGCTTTTGTGTAAAGGGACCACATGTGCCTCTCTCCAGTCCTCTGGGACCACTCCCAACTCTAAAGAAGGATTGAAAAGGTCAGTCATAAGAACATAAGACATGCCATACTGGGTCAGACCGAGGTCCATCAAGCCCAGTATCCTGTTTCCAACAGTGGCCAATCTAGGTCCTACGTACCTAGCAATATCCCCAAAAGACACAGGTTCCACAATGCTTGTACTGGGTCAAGCATTGATATCCTGGGTCCCTTTTTAATACTGGTTTATGGACCTTTCCTCCAGGAACTTGTCCAAACCTTTTTTAAACCCAGCTACACTAACAGCCCTTACTACATCCTCCGGTAACAGATTCCAGAGTTTGATTACACGTTGAGTGAAAAAATATTTTCTCTTATTTGTCTTAAATAGTTTACCCTGTAGCTTCATTACATGTCCCCCTAGTCTTTCTATATTCTGATAGCGTAAACAATTGATCCACGTTTATCCGTTCCACTCCATTCATTAATTTATAGACCTCTATCATATCTCCCCTCAGCCGTCTCTTTTCCAGGTTAAAGAGCCCTAACCTTTTTAGCCTCTCTTCATAGGAGTAGCCTTCATCCCCTTCACCAATTTGGTGGCTCTTCTCTGTACTTTTTCTAATAACGCTATGTCCTTTTTAAGATACGGCGACCAGAATTGCACACAATATTCAAGGTGCGGTCGTACCATGGAGCGATACAGAGGCATTATAATATCCTTTGTTTTATTCTCCATCCCTTTCTTTATGATACCTAGCATTCTATTTGCTTTCTTGGCCACCGCTGCACACTGGGCGGAGGGTTTTAACATGTTATCCACGATGACTCCTAAGTCCTTTTCCTGGGTGGTGGTTTCTAATGTGGAGCCTTGCATCGTGTAACTATAGTGTGGGTTGTTCTTTCCTAGGTGCATAAATTTGCATTTGTCCACATTAAATTTCATCTGCCATTTGGATGCCCAGTCTTCCAATTTATCCAGATCCTCCTGCTGTTTTCCACAATCCTCTTGGGTTTTAACAACTTTAAACAGTTTTGTGTCATCTGCAAATTTGATAACCTGACTAGTTATTCCCTTTTCCAGGTCATTTATGAATATGTCAAAAAGTAGCGGACCCAGTACAGATCCCTGGGGTACTCCACTATTCACTTTTTTCCATTGGGAATATTGGCCATTTAGCCCTACCCTCTGCTTTCTATCTTTTAACCAGTTCCCGATCCACAATAGTACACTGCCTCCTATCCCATGACTTTTTAGCTTTGCCAAAAGTCTCTGATGGGGGACCTTGTCAAAAGCTTTCTGGAAGTCCAGATACACTATATCAACCGACTCACCTTTGTCTACCTGTTTATGCACACCTTCAAAGAAACATATCAGATTAGTAAGACAAGATCTTCCTTGTCTAAAGCCATGTTGGCTGTCTCCCATTAGGCCATGACTATCTACATGTTGTGTTCTTTTTGTCTTTATGATGGTTTCTACCATTTTCCCTGGTACTGACGTCAGGCTCACCGGTCTGTAATTTCCCGGGTCACCCCTGGAACCTTTTTTAAAAATTGGTGTTACGTTGGCGACCCTCCAATCTTCAGGTATTACAGATGATTTTAATGAAAGTTCACAGATTACCAATAGCAGGTCTGCAATCTCATATTTCAGTTCTTTCAACACTCTGGATGTATACCATCCGGTCCAGGTGATTTGCTACTATTCAGTTATCAAATAGTTGTAATATATCTTCCCAGTGTAGCGATATTTCTCTCAATTCCTCTGCAGTATCACCTTTAAATACCACTTCAGTCATGGGTAACATCCCTACATCTTCCTCAGTAAAGACCGAAGCAAAGAATTCATTCAGTCTCTCTCTGCTATAGCCTTGTCTCCTCTTACTGCCCCTTTTACCCCTCTATCATCTAACGGTCCAATGGCTCTCTCACAGGCCTTTTGCTACGAATGTACTTGAAAAAGTCTTTATTTTGTGTTTTTGCTTCCGTAGCAGTTTTTCTCAAATTCCGCTTTGCCTGCCTTATCAATGCTTTGCATTTAACTTGCCAGTGCTTGTGTTGTTTCCAGTTTTCATCATTTGGCTCTTTTTTCCATTTCCTGAAGGTTGCTTTTTTGGCAGCAACAGCCTCTCTGACCTCACCTTTAAACCATGCTGGCAGTTTTTTGGACTTTCTTCCACTCTTCTTAATGCGTGGAATACATCTGGTCTGGCCTTCGAGGATAGTATTTTTAAATAACACCCAATCTTGCTGTAAGTCTTTAACCTTTGGAACCGCTCCTTTTAGTTTTTTTCCTAACTATATTCCTCATTCTATCATAGTCTCCCTTTTGAAAGTTAAAAGGTAATACTGTGGATTCCTTTACTATCTGTCCTCCACTAATTAAATCAAACATGATCATACTATGATCACTATTGCCAAGTGGTCCCAACACCCTTATTTCTTGCACCAGATCTGGCGTTCCACTAAGGATTAGGTCCAGTATGGCTTCCCCTCTGGTCGGTTCATGAACTAGCTGCTCCAAGAAGCAGTCATTTATTCCATCTAGAAACTTTATCTCTTTAGCTTGTCCTGCCGTGACACTGACCCAGTCGATACCGGGGTAATTGAAATCACCCATTATTACTACGCTGTTGTGACTTTTGTTAGCTTCCTTGATTTCTTTGAGCATTTCATCATCCATTTCTTCATTCTGGCCAGGCGGTCGATAGTATACTCCCACTGCCATCGCCTTCCCCTTCATAAATGGGATTTCAATCCATAGAGATTCTACAGCAAATTTTGTTCCCTGCAAAACTTTAATCCTTCTGACTCAATGCCCTCTCTAACATAGAGCGCAACCCCTCCACCAATTTGATCAGCTCTATCATTACGATATAGTTGTATCCAGGTATCACAGTGTCCCACTGGTTATCCTCCTTCCACCATGTCCTCTGAGAGTGCAATCATATCTAACCTCTCATTTAGTGCTATATATTCTAACTCTCCCATCTTATTGTTTAGACTTCTAGCATTGGCATACAAGCATTTTAGAGACTGTATTTTATTCTTATTAATCTGGCTATTGGTAGGCAGGGGTAATTTGGAATCTTTATGCTCTGTCTGCTCCTTACTCAAGGGCATTTGGGCTACTATACCCCCTTTTGGAACCTCACTGCTTTTGGTAGTATCCTTCAAGGATACCTTTGTCCGAACCATGCGCTCCTGGGTGACTGTCGGCTTTCCCCTATTTTCTAGTTTAAAAGCTTCTCTATCTCTTTTTTAAAGGTTAATGCCAGCAGTCTGGTCCCATACTGATTAAGGTGAAGCCCATCCCTTCGGAAGAGCCCCCCCTTTCCCCAGAATGTTCCCCAGTTCCTAACAAATCCAAAACCCTCATCCTTGCACCATTGTCTCATCCACGCATTGAGACTCCGGAGCTCTGCCTGTCTTGTGGGTCCTGCACGTGGAACAGGAAGCATTTCGGAGAACGCTATCCTGGAAGTTCTGGATTTCAACTTCCTACCTAAAAGCTTAAATTTAGCCTCCAGAACTTCCCTACCACATTTTCCTATGTCATTGGTACCACATGTATCAAGACAGCAGACTCCTCCCCAGCACTATCTACGATCCTATCTAGGCAGTGCGTGAGGTCTGCTACCTTCGCACCAGGCAGGCATGTTACCAGGCGATCCTCACGTCCACCAGCCACTCAATTATCTACATTCCTAATGATTGAATCACCGACTATAACAGCTGTCCTGACCCTCCCCTCATGGGCCCATGGCCCTGTGAGCAAACCGGCTTGTAGTTTTCAACCTCATCCTTATTTCAGCTTTTGTGTAAAGGGACCACATGTGCCTCTCTCCAGTCCTCTGGGACCACTCCCGACTCTAAAGAAGGATTGAAAAGGTCAGTCTGTGGAGCTGTTAGAATGTTCCCAAGTTCCTTCAATATTCTCAGATGTATCCCATCTGATCTCATTGCTTTGTCTACTTTTAGTTTAGCTAGTTCCTCATAAACACAGTCTTCTGAAAATCATTTAAGATTCCCTTCATTTTTGTTCCTATTTATGGGTGTTTTCTGAGGTTCTGATCCAGACCCTTCATCTGTCAACACAGAATGGAAATATTTGTTAAACAAGTCTGCTTTATCCTCTTCAGCTTCTACATATTCCTCCCCTTCACCCTTGAGTTTGACAATACCGTTTTTGCCCTTCCTCCTCTCACTAACATATCTGAAAAATGTCTTAACCCCCCCCCCCCCCCATTTTATTTCTTTGTATGTTTTTTCTTCTTTTTTTATATTTGCGTTCCTGACTACTTTTTTATCTTCTCTAAGTTTTTTTTTCAAATATAGATGCTTGTCTTACTCTCTCTGTGATCTCTTGTATTTATGAAAGCCTCCCTCTTATTCTTCACCTTTTCATGCTACTTTTTTGAGAACCAGAATGGCCTCCTTTTACTTGTATTTACCTTTCTAATAAAAAGGCTTGTTGCCCTTAAAATATCCCCTTTCAGTTTCCCATTGCTTTTCTACATCCACCAGCTGTTCCCATCCCGCTAATGACTCCTTGAGGGATTGTCCCATCTTAGCCAAGTTAGTTTTCCTAAGTCTAATACCCTCGCTTTTGAATGGCTCTTATCAGCTCTAATCCTTATACTGAGCCTAATACTGGATGTGAGATGATCTCCCACTATGACATCAAACACTTTCCCCACTGATAAGTACCAAGTCCAGTATGGCCCTTCAAATGTGGGTTATGTTCCCAGTTGATGGAATAGTTCTCCCTGTAGACAATCTAAGATATCCTTTCTTCTAGATGACACGGCAACAGGGATGTGCCAATCAACATGCAGCATATGAAATCACCTATCAGTAACACTTCCCCTTTTATGGCAATACTGCATATGTCTTCTATTAAATCCCCTTCCATGGTCTTCGGTGACAGAGAATTAATATATATCATACCAATGCAAATGGATTTCCCTTTCCCTCTTCTAATTTTAACCCACAGTGCTTCCTCACACACTTTAAGCCTTGTAATTCTCTAGCTTTAATATTATTTTTTTACATATAGTGCCACTCCTCTTTCCGTCTTCCTACCCTGCCCTTCCTGAATAAAGTTTATTTTGGGTTTTTTTTAGTGTCGTCAAGTCAGTGCTGACTCTGGCGACACAGCTGCCTTTGGGTTTCTTGGCAATGTATCACCAGAAGTAGATTGCCAGGCCTTTTCTTCCAAGGCAATGGAGAGTAAAGTGACTTGCCCAAGGTAAAGCCTCAACATCTCGGATCTTATTTCCCATGCTACAGACATTTATACACATTGCTTTCCAGATGTTGCCCCTTTTACCAATTTCTACAGAGGTATTTAATGTTTCACTTACCTGGGGGCTTTCTTCACCCATCTCCAACAAATCTAGTATAAAAGCCCTCTTCAGTAGGTTAGCCAGTCTGCTGCGGAAGACACTTCAACCCTTCTTGAACAGATGGACACCATCTCTGCTCTGCAACCCTTGGAAAGTCATCCATGGTCCAAGCAACCAAAAACGCTCTTGGTTGCACAATTCACACAGCCATGTATTCATCTCCAGCATGCGAGCTTCTCTGACTCAGCCTTTACTCTCAACAGAGAGGATTGAAGAGAACACTACCTGCACACCTATCTGCTTCACCCTCTGCCCCAGAGCCATGAAGTCAATTTTGATATGCTCAGAGGGATACCAAACAATATCATTTGTGCCAACATGGATGAGTAACATTGGATAATAGTCAATAGGCTTGAAGAGTCTCAGCAAATTCTCCGTAACAACTCAGATTTTGGCACCTGGCAGACAGAACACCACTCTGGATATCAAGTCTGGTCGACAAATGGACGTCTCAGAACCCTCAGAAGAGAGTCACCAACCACACTACCCTTCACTTTCTTGTGGTCACTAGTTTGCAACTTTTGAGGTGCTATGCTCCTTGTTGCTATTATCACTATTGTCAAGTGTCCCCAACACCCTAATCTCTGCACCAGATCCTGTGTTCCACTGAGGACTAGGTCCAAAATAGCTTCCGCGCTTGTCATTTCATGATCCAGCTGCTCAAAGAAGCATTTATTTCATCTAGAAACTTTATCTCCCTAGCATGCCCTGCGGTAACATTGACACAGTCGATACCAGGGTAATTGAAATCACCCATTAATACTGTGTTGTAATTTTTGTTAGCTTCCCCGATATCTTTAAACATTTCTTAATCCATCTGTTCTTTCTGGCCAGATGGTTGGTAGTACACTCCCATTGCCATTGCATTCCCCTTTTTACATTAACTTTATATCCATAGAGGTTCTACAGGTATTGTGTTACCTGCAAAACTTTAATCTTATGTGACTCAATGCCCTCTCTAACATAGAGTTCAACCTTTGATCCATTCTATCATTGCAATATAGTTGTACCCAGCTCTCACAGTGTCCCACTGGTTGTCCTCCTTCCATCAGGTCTCTGAGATGCCAATTAAAATCTAACCTTTCATTTGGTGCTATATACTTTAACTCTCCCATCTTATTTTTAGACTTTGAGCATTTGCCTGCAGGTATTTTAGAGGTTAGATTTAATTCATATTAATCTGGATTATCAGTCGATAGGAGGAATTTTGAAATCTTTCAGCTCTGTATGCTCGGTATTTAAAGGCATCTTAGTTACTCTGTTATCTTTATTGGAATCTCTCTGTCAGGATACCCTTAACTTCCTATTTTGCTAGTATCCTTTCATTAGGATCCATCCTTCTGAATACCTTGCCATCTCTTGGGCGACTGACGGCGTTACCCTATTTTCTAGTTTAAAAGCTGCTCATTTTGACGGTTAAATGCTATCAGCTGGTTCCATCCCACATTAAGGTGAACGCCTATCCCTGTGGACAGGTTTCCACTTACCAAGAATGTTTGCCTGTGTTCCTAACAAATCCAAAATCCTCCTTCGCTTGCAACCCCATAGTCTCATCCATGAACATTGGAAACTCTGCAACTCTGCCCTGTTTTTTTGGTCCCTCCTTACACATGGAATATAAAGCTTTTAAGAGAATGCCACCGCTGGTAGTCCGTAATTTCAGCTTTATAACTAAAAAGCCTAAATTTTGGCATTCAGGACCTGCCCTCTCACCCTTTCCTATGTCATTGGTCACTTTCCTATTCTCATACGGTCACCAGTATGTACCAAATGACTAACAGGACTCCCTCCCCAGCACTAGTGAACCCAAGACTCCCTGTCTTACTTGACGTGACCACCCGATCTGCTACCTTCGCACCAGCACAGGCATTGTTACCAGGCTAGAATACTCTATGTCCACCAGTCCACCCAGCTATCTAACATAGCCTAATGATGGACTTGTCAAACTATAACGCGTTTGTACATATACCACTTGAACAGCTTCATTTGTAATGTAATAAACCCCATAAAATTATGTACGTCCGTGTTGGTACTTAATTATATATTCACGGCAGTATTTGTCAACCCACGCACCCCCATTGAAGACGGTAGACACATTTATATACAGTAACATAGCATGTACACCTAGAAAAACATTCCAATGTTACAATATTAGACCTCAGTGAAAAGACCTCCCTTAGAACCCAACGTTTGCAGGGTTTCGAACCTTTTTTTTGCTTGTTTTATTCATGCTTTCTCCCCTGGTTAACAATGGCAAAGCATTTCAAAACCTTATGCCTATTCTCCCCTCAACTCAAACGGGGGAAACAACACCGGCATGATAAAAACGTACCTTGCTTATTGCCCCATTTGCATTTTAATTTAGTGACTGGAGCCTGCAGTTGGATACATATTATATAAGCTTTTCGGAAAGGAGTAACGGAGGCATTATTATCGTTTGCATGACCTTGTCATTTGGCTCAGAAGGGGGGAGGAAATGCATTCTGTATTTCCTGTACTCCCAGTGCCTTGCACTGGAATAATAGGTTGACTTCTTGGTTTGTTGCATTTCAGCCTTCACTGAACATTTTCATTTTCCCTGTAGCATGTTCGTCGAGCTTCTGTCTGGGTCTGCCTGCTTGGATCTTTATTGGGTGTTTTAATGATATCTACTGCTTTTACCATATTTGGGAACAAGAGCAACATATCAATACATAATACCAAGTTGGATTTACAATTTGAACAGAGGTGGACTATTTTTCCCAGGATTCAGCTTCCATGCTAAGGATTTGCAGCCATTCAGCTTGCTTCTGTGTCACAGGAAGAGAGGTAGTGGATTTTTTGAGGAGGCATAATTTTGCAGTGCTTGCCTTTTCATGAGGAAGGGTTGGTTAATCTCCGAGTCCTTTAGAGTTTTAGGGTATATTTTCTAAAGACGCGCTCTTTGGTAGGTAGGGTTTTGATGTATCCGTCGTGTTTAGGGTTAGCAAAGCAATAGTAAACTCATATTATTTGTGCTATGTGCAGAATGTCTGTACGCTAGTTTTTGGAGGATGTGAAACATCATGACCCCAGCAGACCACTGCACTGATTCAGAACCAGTAATGTGTGCCGGGCCCAGCAAACAGCTGGGACTGCACGTAAACATGAGCTATTGACCGGCCAAAATGTACATTGTCAAACACTCCACGCCAACTTCAATGAGCACCTCCACCCTATCCATTTTCCTCCCTGTCACACATTTACGAGTAGATCAGCCACACGCCTAAAAACCATCACTAAACAGACTAGTGCAGCTTAGTAAAACTACTTCCGTTAAGAGTGTGCAAAGCCAGTGGCAGTTAGTGTGGACCAAATTGTTGGCACAATTTTAATGGTCCATGGCCACCACTAGAGGTTTTTTTTGCAAGTTGGAGGGTTTAGGGATGGAGAGGGGGTGGGGGGAATGCCACAACACACCAGTGGACCCATGCGTATCTTGCATGGGCAGGATTAGAAGCATGGGTGACCGCACCCCTGCCACCGTTAGAAGATCGATGGTTGAGCCGTCTTGCATCCCCATCGCTCGGGTGTCTGTGTGCTGTGCGTGTGTGTATGTTTATCCTATTATCTCTAGGAGCACCATGGGCTCGCAGCTAGATTGATTCACGGGTTATTCAGGTTGCGGTGTACTTGTCCTTTCGCCTGCAGTACACACCATCAACAGCAGCACTGTTGGAGTATAGCAGGGGCCCCCACCTTAGTAGATTTTCTGAGCATAACTACGGCTCTCTAGAATTTGCTACGCAGATTTGCTGGCGAGTGCCGGTTGTCGTGGCCATGAGTGTGGGTGCTTTACGGTGCCGTAAACAATGAGAGTGGAAGTTTGTTGGTAAATCAGGTGGAATGACCTTGTGTTAACTGCGCATAGAGAAAGGAGACGCGCCGTGTTTTATAAAGTAAGCCACATGAGGTTGATGAGAAGGTAAAAATAAATAATTTTAGAAGGTTTTTATGCACATAAACAAAACTGATTCTATGTGCATAACAGGCCCACTTATAAAATTAGGTCATGCTGTTAAAAGTGGCTGTGGCAGGGTGCAATTAGGAATGTAACTTGTAGAGTAAACATGACTCAGGTGAGGAGTTGCGGGGTCATTTTTGATTTCGATTGCGAGAGGAAAGAGTTGTTGATTTTTGAAGGTCGGTGTTTTAGTGAAATTATGGTATGCAGCCCACCCCACACGATGTGTTGACTGACACAACAAAGCGCTTCTTTGACAACCGGCGCTGTGAATCGTGTAAGATGTAAGAATATCAATGCGTAATGATCTCCGTGAAGTCCTATTATCCCACGCGTCACTTATGCCTCGCAACCAACGGGAGTCCGACAGTGAAAGTCGCAAAGTTGGCTCTGGTGTGTTTGTAATCCACAAGAATTAATGTTTACATCACGAAAAGGGAAGGTTTCAATAGTGAAATATAATAGGCCTTCGGTTAGTACTTGTAACAAAACCAAGTCATAGGACTATTGCTTAGGAGTTTCATCGCCTGTTCCCCCCACCTTCTTGTACAGCTGTTTCTGAAGCTTCTCTGGGGAGTGTTCCCAGCAGTAAGTCAAGCCAGCATTGGAAGTGGACCATTTTCCCTCGGGTATTTAGCTCCATCGTTGCGTGATATACTGCTGAAAAACGTTCGCCCATTGTTTTCAACACTAACCATACCACCGTTGTCAGGAAAGAAATCAAGATGGGTGAATCAAGGGAAATGGATCTTTAGAGACATAATTGCAGCCAGGTTTCTTGATACTTGCATCAGCCTGTTGTTCTTACTAGTTCCATTGTAGATTTCTGCCCTGACATTCCTGAGAAAGTTTCTCTGTTGACACTAGGCGAGAAAAGCATTCCATGCTTGTTTTGCATCTCCCTGCAGCAAGTGTTGAAACTGGGTAATCTGTGAAGAGGCTCTTCAAATCTGAGGACTCCAACACACACCAAACACCCTCTTTACTATCGTTTGCTTCGCTGAGTCGAGGGACCCTTTCATGCAGGTTATCGGAAAGCTGGCGAAGTGCGGTCCATGGCCTTCATAAAGTTTGTCCTTAAAAACCTAGGTTGATGTGAAGGGGTGGTCAGCAGGATTTTGTGAACCTCAACCAGAGCTGGGTGCTGGATAATTCTTTTCTCTGCAACTTGTTTAACATTTTCTTGCTGCGATTCCATTCCTTCCGCAAGTAGTGCCAATCCCTTGCTCAGTCCCTCCCACTGCACATAAGAAACACATGATATTTTAGATTATATCCCTGCTGCAGTCCCATTAAAATGGCAACTACGCTTCCAAGTCATCTCACAGAGGTGCAAGAAACAACCTTTTTGGTAACTCGTTATAGTTAATGGAAAGTCAATTGATGCTTTAAGTTATCGTATGTCCCTCTTTTATGTGGACCAAAAACACGTGAAGGAAAAACCTATAACTAGGTCGGAAAGATAATCAATGACGTATAAAATTAAACCCAGTCAGTCCAAATAACCAGGCATAAACAGAACTAATTTTTTTGTCGGAATAGGCCCAGCACAGTGAAAAGGAAAAATCCTCTCAACACCATGGCCCGTCCATTTTAATTAAAGAGAATTCCTTTTTTTGAAAAAACAGCATTCACCTTAGCTGAATCAATAAGTAGGATCTGCTCCAACAAATTTTGCAAACAGCAGGTTTATTGAAACGACGTGTCACGTTTTCGAGGTAAGCACGGTAGTCCCCCTGCTTGGCGTCAAACCACTGCTCGGTTTTCGGTTAAATCAATGCAGACTTTTGAAAGCATTACTGGAATGAAGCAGTTTTTATACCCAAGCAACACAAACATTTGCTCCTGTGCGCTGTGACAAAACCCCCCCACCTCTTTGGTGGAGTTTAAACTATGAAAAGCCAATCAGAACAACCGGAGGGGGAACCACCAAACAGAGACCTCCTTCCCTTGCTGAAAGCTATGTACAATCATTATAATATGGTGTGCCAATCTAATTGCATGTTCAAGCCTCTTGAATGGACGGTATTAAGCTTATAAACAATCCATTTTTTGTTCTAAATTTTGCAAGAACTAAATCTATCCCCTCCCCGAGGGTTGAGTGGTACATGATCAATGTACTCCGCCAATGAAGCTCTTTGAAATTGTGTGTCATATTCAAGGAGTGATCTACTATGGGGCTGTCAAAGATTTTGTACGAAACCGGAGGCATATTCGCCTAACCGTATCTTGAAAGATCTTGATGTCCTGGCCCACATAGTTAAAAATAAGACTTACAAGGGCATATAATCAGATACGACAACAAACGTTGACGTACAGTCAGTTCGCCAACGAGCCTGATATGCCCTTAGAGTATGGCTATCCAGCCAAACTGGGCCCGATATGGTATTCAAACAAAAGCTGCAGTTTCCACATGAAAAATGACCAGCATTATCATGAAAAATTGGAGGGCAATCTATCGATGCCGTTGTTTTCACCATAAATCACGTAAATTAGCTTTCCGGGAGTAGGCAATCTGCAATTGTTTTCCTAAAAACAGGTATGCAGCCCCAAAATAGGCCAATATTGTGAACTAATCTTGTAATTGCAGGTGATCCTTTCATATAAGGAAATATACCCGTAATCAGATCAGATTCAGTTCTTGCAAAATTTAGAACAAAAATGATTTTTAAGCTTAATACCATCCTCCAAGAGGCTTGAACATGCAATTAGATTGGCACACCATATTATAATGATTGTACATAGCCTTTCAGCAAGGGAGGAGGTCTCTGTTTGGTGGTTCCTCCTCCGGTTGTTCTGATTGGCTTTTCTAGTTTAAACTCACCAAAGAGGTGGGTTTTGTCACAGCTGAGCAAATGTTTGCGTTGCTTGGATTTAAAAACTGCTTCATTCAGTAACGCTTTCAAAAGGCTGATTTTTCACCGAGCAGTGGTTTGACCCGAAGCAAGGGTACTACCATGCTTACCCCGAAACGTGACATGTCGTTCAATAACTGCTGTTTGCGAAATTGTTGGAGCAGCCTACTATGATTCAGCTAAGTGAACGCTGTTTTTCAAAAAGAATTCTCTTTAACTAAAATGGATGGGCCATGGTGGTGAGAGGATTTTTCCTTTTCACTATGCTGGCCTATTCCGACAAAAAATTAGTTCTGTTATGCTGGTTATTTGGACTGACTGGGTTTAATTTTAGTCTTTCATGTGGACGGCATGTGCTACTGGAATAGATGTCAGACGGTTTCCATTGTTCAAAAGCACGCCTTCAGACTCAGTTCCGAAGAATCTATAAATAGTCTCCAGTCTTGTGGGTCATGAGTGACTTTTAAGGCATTATGAGGCTTTCAATATTGGAACAGAATACCAGATTACTTTCCTTTCTGACTGCGTAATAGTACACTGCTGACTTCAGATGGATTCAGCAGCCGTTTGGCAGTAGTATTGCATTGCAACAGAAAATGATGCAATCAACTCTGGATGATGTGTGCATGCTGGTATTATGCAATGTGATGCAATATTACATCATTCACGGCATATTTGGGATGTTGTTGATGCCCTACTGGATAAATTTACACGGCGAAACATCACAAATGAACTACATGCAATATCTTCAGAACGACAACCAATACAATTCCTTTAATGTTATAATCGTGTTCAGCTCACCAAGATACTACAGATTAGGGCCTTTTAAAGTCTGTAACGATTTCAATGTGACCGGGTATTGTGCTTATTTTACACATAATATTTAGGTCTGCTCACAATAAGGTGTAAATGTCCAGCACCCACAGTCTAGGCCTATTTCTGCAGGATTTGTGCCAGCATTTCATAAAGATACATAGGTGGCTATGTGTCTTTACAAAATAGGCACCTTCTCCACCTCCAAAGGCTAGGTGGCCTGTTATAAAATTTAATTCCAATGGCGTGATATTCAGCGGCAGTGGCTAGCTGATCTAACGTGGTTAACCTTCACTGCTGAACTTAAATTCGGATATTCAATACCGAGGTGATATCCTGCCCCGGCATCCCAGGTGCCCTTATTTGCAGAAATATTCAGCTGCCGTCCAGTTTGCATCCACACTGAAACTTAAACTAGTATTTGCTGCACCTTGTTTTCACCATGTAGCCCTAATCTGCATGTTAGTGGCAGTGAATATCATGGATAAAGGGAGTAACACAGTTAAGTAGGTCTACTAACCATGTTACTCCCTATGAGTATCGGGGCTCATGTGTATTTATAAAATACTGGTGCAAATGCTGTTGAAATCACTGATAAAAGGATCCCTTATACATTTACAGCAGCTTGAGAGCAGGTATAATGGACATACGTATAATAACATGAGTGATCACATAATCTATGAAATACATGTGCAAATCATGACCCCCACCTGCAAACGCTTCACTAGAACATGTCAACACCAAAGTCCATGCCTGGCATGCATGTACTCATCATTGCACATATTGCACATGCAAAGTGATTTTATAAGAGGTGTTTCATCGGCATATGCTGGTACCTATGTGGCTTTATAAAATTGACCCTCAGTGTGCTGACAGTGCAGGGAATTTTCATGATGTTAATGAGATGATGCCAGAATTTGATTTTTTTTTCGTATGGTAAATTATAAGGGGGACAGTCCTAATTCGTCACAATGTCCATTTGGGGGATTCTGTGAATGCAAGGTATGGTTGCAGACCCAGAGGTAAGAATTTATACTGGGGCTCTGACGCTTCTTGTGTGAGCTCTAGTGTTATATAATTGGTCGGCCTAAAGCTGCAGATTATTACATGACAAGCTTCTGAATTTTTGTAGTGTCTTTTACACCCACATTTAAAGGTAGAGAGGACATAAAAACAGAAAAATGATGGCCGATAAAACCATAGGGCCTATCCAGTCTGCCTTGCCAAACCAACTACAAAGCTTCACAGACCCTTTTTTCACCTTAGAGATCCTCTGTGGTTGTCCTATGCTTTCTTAAATTCAGCTACTATCCTGCTCTCTACCACCTACACTGGGAGGCTCTACCATGCATCTACACCTCTTTCTGTAATAATATTTCCTCAGATTATTCCCAAATTCTATCGCCTTTCACCTTCATCTTACGACCTCTCATTGTCAGAACTTACTTTCAATGAAAAGAGACTCTCCTCCTTCAGACGTATACATACTGAGATATTTAGGTCTGTCCTCATATGCAGTGTGACAAATCCACTGACTATGGCAGGCCAGGACATGCAGGCATGATCACATCCATGACCACAATCTGAAATACTATTGTGGATACCTATATGTCGCACTGACCATGAAAATCTGTATCTGTCAGAGGCAGATTTCTGAAATCCCATGGAAACTTGCCTTTGCCTTGGGCCTTAGTCTGCATGGCCCTGTTTGCCTTGCTATTTGTGGAGACATTTATCTGTCAGGGTAGGGACAGCCCTATTTCAGCAAACACATACATGTGCCCATTTTCATTGCTGTCCCTCCCACAAAAGGTCAGACGTTTTGACTTGGACGTCCCAAATTTGCAGCAAGACGTCCTTTCAAAAATGTGCCTTACATGGATAGTGTCAGCATGGTGACCTACTACCTATATAGAGATAAAGCATCCATGTGGCACCATGGTCATATTTCTACTACTCTTCAAATTCTGGCATAGATGTCAATCTGTGGTGTAACAACCACGGAGCCTTCTACATGCAAGCTACATGTGGTTGAAAAGGAGAATTCCAAACGTATAGAGTGAAGATCTTGAATGAAATGATGCCTTAACATCCAATACATTAGGCATCAATAGAGGGTAAGTCATTAAAATTACATTTTCCTAATTATTTTCTTCTTCCTACAACAATCTTGTACCATGATCTAGTTCAAACTAGATCCTTCATGTAAGTATTTATTTAAAAATAAACATTTTAGATTGTCAACCTGAACAAAGGACCATTCAAAGGGAGTAACAATAAGAAGACATCAAAGAATCGAACAATGAAATCTTTACTTCATAAAAGAACTTCAGATTATTTTTGAAAAAATCAAGCACACCTTTACAGAAAGGTAATTTATCATCTGCTAGCACTCACAGAGCTGATAAGCTTTCCTAAGAATGACATAATTACAAGCCTAATACTTATCGATGGAATAAGCTGAACAGTTTGCATGAGGGGCTTTTAGATTTCTTCTGATTCATATTGAAATTAGCGCGCCGGAGGGAGATGTGAGGACATCTGGAGGGAGAGAGATAGCGCATGTAACAATGGAACCATTAAGAAGGAAACCTTGCAAACAACTCTGATTTCTTTTCAGAAGGAATCTCTCTTATCTTTATTTTGCATTTTACAAGTCATGGAGGTATTTCAGAAATCTATTATGCTTTTAAGGACAATAGAGTGCATTGATATGAATAATTTCCATGATCTTTAATGCCGCGGGCCTCTGGGGTGCAATATTCATAATGATGTGCTTAAAACACAGAGTTCTTCTGCTTTTTATAAATATTATTTCTGCATCTATTTGAGACGTGACAGTGGTGCTAGTCAAAGTCAGACCAAGTGGTAAAATAAAAATAAATAAGAAATAAGAGTCATCGCCTCAGTACAACTTGACAAGACATAATAATTGCCAGAAAGAAAGAAGATTAATTTGAATTTTAATTGAAAAAGTGCCAGAAATAATCTAGGAAATGAACTGTACAGCAGGTGCTTTGCAGACAGAGAACCATGACTGGGGTCTATTCAGAGAGGAAAGGAAAGGAGGAAGAGGAGTACGTTACATATCAAAAGTGGACGTAACGAGGAGGCTGGGAGCCTCAGGAGGGTTAGTAGATGGTATATTTTAAGGAATAAAGTGGATTATAAGACCTATATTAGGTCAGCAACCATAGGGATACTCATGGCTGGAGTCACAGAAGTCACTGAGCTAGGTCTTGAAGTCCTGGAAAGACATCCTAGGCACATGCGAAGGAGGGTGCATGCCACCAGAGGAGTCCATCAATGGGTGTGTACATGATGGAGGTCATTCATGAAGATGGGTTGCGGGGCTGCATGTCCCTGTGGGGTGTGCAGCCCCGCAAGCCATCTGTGACTGATTCCCCCTCTGGCTCTCTCTGTACATTCTGTGCATCAGGATGGGGAGAGCTGGTGGGGGGCGGGAACGGGGAGGAGCAATGGTGGCTCAGCCCAGCAGCCCTATATGGGCTGCCAGGCACATGGGGAAGTGCTGTTTATACCCTAACCACCGCCCGATCCAGGCTGCGGCATGCCGGCTGTGAGTCGGGCAGTGGGGAAATGGGGGGCCAGAGCCACAGATGTTGGGGGCACCTGTGGGGAGGAATTCCCCACAGGCAGAAGGGGCATGCTGGGCCATCCTCAGGCCTCATTCTGGCTACCACGGCAATGGCTTGTTCCTGTGGACCAGAATCAGATTCACAAAGCCCCGTCTTCATCTGGGACGTTCGGATTGCCTGGACGTCCCCCTCTGTGAATCAGGCTCCACATATAAGGAAGCCCATCCAAGCACAAACTTGCTAATTCAACAGTTTTAGTGTCAATTTTTACCCTAAATAATACAGAAATTAAGAGTGTGGTGCCCTCAATAGAGGGCACTAGCCAAGGAAAGTCCCTTATCTCACCAATCTCTTAATTTTTTTTTTTTGAAGGTATAATAACAGGTAGATAAATGTCAGTTGGTTGCTATAGTATATCTTGATTTTAAGAAAGACTTGACAAAGTCCCTCATGAGAAACATTTGGGGAAATTAAAAAGTCATGAGATAGGAAGCAATTACTATTCTGGATTAGGAACTGGTTGAAAGAAAACAGAAAGTAGGGCTAAATGGAGTGGAGGAGTGGCCTAGTGGTTGGGGCAAGGTACTTCAGGCTGGAAGGTCAGGGGTTCAAATCCCATTAGAGGACAGCAACCTTGGGCCAGAAGGACTGTGGTTTCTAGTCCCACAGGTGCGCCTTGTGGTCTTGGGCAAGCCACTTAACCCTCCATAGCCCATGTTCCCTGTAAAATAGTTATCTCCAAGTTATAATGCCCTGTTCAATGTAATTTCAGTTTGTTCAATGTAAACCGCACTGATGCAGAATAGCATGGTATATAAGAGAATGTAAATAAATAAATGGTCAATTTTCTCAATGGAGGTAATCAAATTTGCAGAAGACACCAAATCATTCAAAGATGTTAAAACACAAGAAGATCGTAAAAAATTGCAAGAGGACCTTGATAAATTGGAAACTGGCAATCCAAATGGCTGGTAACATTTAATTTGGAGAAGTGCAAAGTTATGCACTTAGAGCCTGATTCAGGAAGGGGCACCTCTAGGCCGTCCAAACACCCAGAAACAGGACAGACCCAGATTGTACCCAAATTCTATACTGCAGAGAGCTAGATGTTCCTGCAGCTGCAGAATCAGGCACTGAGAACGGCTCGCGGTGCCTCAATTCTGAGACATAGGATGTTCAACCGGCACCTTTTCCAGCCCTCCCCCTATGCTCCTTCTGGTGTGCTAGTGCCATGGCGTCCAATCACCATGGCATCGGGACGCCCAGCAGGGGCCTCAAATGCTCGCTGCAGAAACATACCTCCTGTAACTGCTGCCTGACCCCCAGTGGGTCCTACCAGGGCCAGTATTGGGAGGAAGGGACCTCCCTGCAGCTGATCCCTGCCTTTGTGAGTGTGTGTGTGTGGGGGGGGGGGTGGAATAAGCAGCATGTTGTTTCCCCACCCGCCGGACATACTTGGCCGTGACCTGAAACGGCCCTGTATGTCCTGGTGCCTCAGTCCTTCCCTAGTCCGCCAACTCCTCACCCTCTCCTACTCCCGTCCAGCTCTCCCTGCACAGTGACTCAGTGTGTGTGGGGAGAGGGTGAGGCAGCATACGCTCTAAACGAATGTCCTCCTGGGATGTGCAGCCCCAATATTTGCGTCTCTGAATCGGGCCCTTAGAGAAGAACAACCCAAATTACAGTTACATGATGCAAGGTTCTAAATTAGGAACAGGCACCCAGGAAAAAGATTTAGGTGTCATCATGGATAACATGTTGAAACCCTCCGTCCAGTGTGCAGCGGCGGCCACGAGAGCAAATAGAATACTGGGAATCATAAGGAAAGGAATGGAGAATAAAACAAAGGATGACATCATAATGCCTCTGTATCATTCCATGGCGTGACCACACCTTAAATATTTTGTGCAATTCTGGTCACCATATTTTAAAAAGGATTTAGCAGAATTAGAAAAGGTACAGTGAAGAGGGACAAAAATGAAAACAGAATGGAAGGATACCCCTACAAGGAAAGTCTTAAAAGGTTAGGGCTCTATAGCAAGGAATTGAAACAGTTCCGCGTACCTACCACTCTTTCCATAAAGAAATATTTCTGAACATTACTCCTGAGTCTATCCCCTTTCACCCTCATCCTGTCACCTTGTAGCATAGCTTGTTTCATTTATGCCATGGAGGTATTTAAAAGACTCTGTCATATCTCCTCTCTCCCATCTTTCCTCAGAAGTCTTCATTTTGAGATCTATAAATGTGTCCCCATATAGTTTATGATGATGTCCATGGACTATTTTGGTAGCCACCCTCTGCACTGACGCTATCCTGTTTATATCCTTTTCAAGGTGTGGTATCCAGAATTGCACACAATACTCCAAATGAGGTCTCACCAAACACTTATACAGAAACACTATTTCCTTCTTCTTCTGCTGGCCATTCCTTTCCCTATGCACCCCAGCATCCTTCTGGCCTTTGCTGTCATCCTTTCTACCTGTTTAGCCACCTTAAGATCATCAGAAACATCGCCCCAAGGACCCACTTTTCTTTTGTGGAGAGAAGTGCTTCACTCCCTATACTGTACTGCTCCTTTGGATTTTTGCAGCCCAAATGCATGATCCTACAATTTTTAGCATTAAATCTCAGCTGCCAAATTCTTGACCATTCTTCAAGCTTAGCTAACTCCCTCTTCATGTTATCCACACCTTCCTGGTTGTCTACTCTATTGCACGTTTTGATATCATCTGCAAGGTGGCAAACCTTACCTTACAGCCCTTCTGCAAATTCATTAACAAAAATGTTAAAGAGTATTGGACCAAGGACAGATCCCTGTGGCACACCTATGGTAACATCCTTCTCCTCAGAGTAAGCTCCATTTACCTGTACTTTTTATCACCTTCCACTTAACAATTTCTAATCCAGTCAGTCATTTCAGGGTCTATTCCTAGGATGCTCAATTTATTTATAGGATGTATGTGTGGAATGGCATCAATAGCTTGACTGAAATCTATATACACCACATCTAGGGCTCTCCCTCAATCCAACTCTCTGGTTGTCCAGTCAAAAAAAATAATTAGATTCGTCTGTCAAGACCTGCCCCTAGAAAAACCATGCTACTTCATATCCTTCAATCCATTGGACTCCATAAACCTCACTATTTTCTGTTTTAGCATTGTTTCCATTAATTTACTTACCACAGAGGTCAGACTAATCGGCCTGTAGTTCTCAACCTCATCCTTACTTTTGCCTTTCTGTAAAGGGACCACATGCGCCTTTTGCCAGTCCTCTGGGACCACTCCTAACTGTAAAGAAGCATTGAAAAGGTTAGACAGTGGAGCCGTTAAAACCTTCCTAAGTTCCTTCAATACTCTGGGATGTATAACATCCGGTACCATCATTTTGTCTACTTTTAGTTTAGTTAGTTCCTCACTTGATGACAATAAAAAAAAAACCCTTCCTCGCCAACACAGTCTTCTGAAAACCGTTAAAGATCTCCTTCACTATTGTTCCTATTTGTGGATGTTTTCTGAAGTCCTGTTACTGGCCCTTTATCTGTAAACACAGAATAAAAAAATTGTTATGCTATTCTGCTTTTATCCTCATCAGCTTCTACATATTCCTCCAATTCACCCTTCAATCTGACAAGGCCACTTTTGCGCTTCCTCGTCTCACTAACATATCTGAAAAATATCTTATCTTCCAATTTTACTGTATTGGCTATTTTTTTCTTCGATTTCTATCTTTACTTTCCTGACTTCTTTCCTAGCTTCTCTGTTTTTCCAAATATTGATGCTTGTTTTCCTCTTTCTGAGATCTCTTATATTTTATGAAGGCCACCCTCTTTTTCTTCACCTTTTCAGCTACTTCTTTTGAGAACCATAGCAGCCTCCTTTTCCTTTTACATTTATTTCCTTTACTAACAAAAAGGTTTATTGCCCTTAAAATGTCCCCTTTCAGTTTTGCCCAGTGCTTTTTCTACGTCCCCCAGCTGTTCCCATCCCACTAATGACTGCTTGAGATATTGTTCCATCTTGGAAAAGTTAGTTTTTGCTAAAGTCTAGAACCTTCTCTTTTGAATGGAGTTTATCAGCCCTAGTCCTAATATTCAACTACACTATCTGGTGATCACTGGATGTGAGATGATCCCCTACTATAACATAAGAAGGACTTTCCCCATTGGTAAGCACTAGGTCCAGGATGGTGTCTTTGTATGTGGCTTCTGTTACCAGTTGCTGGAATAATTCTTCCTGTAGAGAAGTCAGGATCTCCTTACTTCTAGATGACACTGCAACAAGGATGCACCTATTAACATCCGGCATATTGAAATCACCTATCAGTAGCACTTCTTTCACAGCAATACTGCAAATGTCTCCAATTAAATCTCTGTTCACTTCTTCTGCCAGGGAAAATCCACTGCTTACACCTGGGATAAGCAGCATGGAATCCTGTCTAACCTTTTGGAACCCAACAGGTACTTGTGACCTGGATTGGCCACTGTTGGAAATGGGATACTGGGTTTGATGAATCTTTGGTCTGACCCACTATGACATATCTTATATTCTTATGTTCTAAGGGAGGAGATTCACTTTTGGAAAACATAGCTTCCTAAAGATATAAAAAGACTTGAAGCAGTTCAGAGGAAAGAAACTAAATGGAAGAGTCTCTGGTACAGAAGAAAATTGAAGACCTAAATATGCATAACCTAGAGGAAAGGAGGGACAGCGAAGAAAGGACACACATTTTAAATTATTTTAAAGTATTAATAGTTAAACCCTTTTCAATGATAGGGAAACAGTAGAACTAGAGGGCATGAAATGAAATTGCAAATGAAGTTAAAAGCAACACCAGGAAATGTTTTTCACAGAAAGGGTGGTGAAAGTCTAGAATGCTCTCTCAAAGGGTATGGAAGGGACAAAAACAGTGGCGGACTTCAAAAATGCATGAACAGACACAGAGGATCCCTTTATAGCAAGAGGATCTCTATATAACAAGAAAACCTAAATAACTATTGTACTTCAAAAAACAGAGGGGGCGGAAACTACACATAGGTATAATACTAAACAAAGGAATGGAAGGGGGTAACCTGCACTGAGTGGAAGTTACAACTCTAGTTGGACTATCATTTACTATATCGTAATATAATGGTATTATTCTCTTCATGTGCACTATACATTTGTACCATACCATATATTTGTACTATACCATCCATCATCATTTCTGCAATACCATCCATTTTCTTTTTTTTTGAAACTTTTATTTTCATTTTGCAACAAACAAAAGAAACAACACACCAAAGGAAACAAAACAATTATACAATAAAGAAAAGTAAACCCAATTACCCCCCACCCCCACGCTTCGTCTCTAGCTGATTATGTCAGCATGTGAGCGCTTCCAAACAAACGTGATTGTACATCAAAACAATCAAAAGAGTATCTGCGATACAGAATAATCATGAGACAAAGATATATATAAATTTAGACAGTCAGATGAGAGCATTGAGCAGAATGTACATAGTCATTGAGCATCTTCCATTTAGACCGATGATGAGGAGTCTGAATGGGGGAAGCAAACATACGAGGTATTTGTTCATATTTACTGTAGAGACAGACATGATTCCACCATTCATTGGGGCTCAACTGGGAGCTATTTTTCCAGTATTTCGTAATTAGGGAAATAGCAATGCCTAGCATAAAGTCCAAAAGGAAGTAAGCCGTTTTTGGAAGAGAGGGGATCCCCCGCTGCTGAGCGAAGTCCCACTATCCTCCAAGAAAGGGGCTCTTGAAAGTGCAAAATAGACTGGATACGGCCCCAGACCCGACTCCAGTAATACTGTAGTGCGGGACATTCATACATAACATGAGGTAGTGAACCAATGGCCGCATGACATGTCCAACAATTATTGCCCTGAGTAGTGTTCCATTTGGCTAATCTGTCAGGAGTGTAAAAACACCGGTGGGCTAGAAAGAAGAGTGTCTGAGTGAGTGAGGCGGATCGGGAGACCCGTGTCACTCTACTCCAGACAAGGCTCCATTGCTCCGGGGTCAAAGTCACATGCAGTTCTCTCTCCCATGCTTTCTGCGCTATAGGGGTATCCCTAGTTATAGCATTACATAAGGTTTTGTAAAAATTGGATGCTACACCCGGTGAACTACCGATAGATCGGATAGTCTCCAACCAACCTTGTGTAGGGGAGGCCGATGGCGGGAGCACCTTAGCACTCCTAAGGCAATGCTGAAGTTGCACCAACTGAAAGTAGTGTTTCGCTGGAAGACCAAATTCAATTTGCAATTCACTAAAAGTTTTCCAGCGACCTTCATGGAACAATTGGCTAGGAATCCAAATGCCCCTAGTGTACCAGGGGCTCCACGCCATCGGCTTATTTTGTATTCGAAATCGAGTGTTGTACCAAAGTGGGAGTTTGTCTAACGGACAGAGTCGGGAGTCTAAAGATTGCATGAGATTATTAAAGGCACCTAAGGTGTCTAAAAGCATTGGTGGGAAGTGAGAGTCTGATGGGAGAGTCATACCAGGGAGAAAAGTAAGAGGAATCGTTTTGCAAAGGTCCTCTTCTATGTCTAGCCACACAGGTCTACTCGGTACTGGATCTTCCAGCCAACGAGCACCTTGTTTGAGAAGAAAAGATTGATGATACTTCAGGAAATCAGGGAATCTGACACCCCCATATTCCTTATCTGCTTGCAGCTTATGTTTCGCTATCCTAGGTGTCTTATTTTGCCACAAGTATCTAGTCAGAAGGCCCTCGATATCTTTATATACGTCGAGGGAAGAGACAGGGCACCATTTCTAAGATATAATTCACTTTCGGAACAATCATCATTTTTATGGTTTCTAATCGACCCCACCAGGTAAGCGTTAAAGGAGTCCAGCGGTGAGTAAGCGCCCGGACTTTAGAGGTTAAGTCTTTGGCATTGAAGGAGATAGTGTCTTCCAAAGGAGAACAATAGTGAACCCCAAGGTATTTGACCATGCGAGGTTGCCATAAAAAGGGGAAGGATTGCATATCTGCCTGATGAAGCAGAGGATTTAATGGAAAGGCTACCGACTTGGTCCAATTTATCTTATAACCGGACAGTTGTGAGTATTTACCAATTTGCTCTAAGACAGCCGGTACTGAGTCTATAGAGACAAAGAGCATAAGATCATCAGCATACGCTGAAATTTTGATTTCCCTATGGGTGAAGGGGACTCCATGAATCTCCTCCGATTGCCGGATTAGTAAAGCCAAGGGTTCGAGTGCAAGATCGAAGAGGAGTGGAGACAGTGGGCATCCCCTGGCGAGTGCCGCGTTGAAGGGGAAAAGGTTGAGACTTTAAAGCATTTGCACATATACTGGCTGTAGGCTGAGCGTACATGGTGCGAAGACAACGGAGAAAACCTTCCCCGAATCCGTACCAGCGGAGGACTGCAAACAGGAAGGGCCACTCTAAGCGATCAAAGGCCTTCTCAGCATCAAGTGAGAGGCCAACAAATGGGCGATCAAGATTAACTGCGGTAGTCAATACATGGCATAGAGTCCGAGCATTGTCAGCAGTCGATCTACCAGGAATGAAACCGCATTGATCTGGGTGTATTAAGGTAGGCATCCTATCCGAGAGCCGGGTAGAGAGAATGGTGGCAAAGATTTTATAGTCCGCGTTTAGGAGGGAAATTGGACGATAATTAGCTGTTAGTTGCGGGTCTCTCCCCTCTTTCTCAAAAACTACTACATTTGCCATTGAAAAGGACCCAGAAGGAGAACCCTCCTCGGCCAGAGCAGAAAAATAAATTTTCAAAACTGGAGCTAAATCAGCGTGAAAGGTTTTGTAGAATTCAGCGGGGAGACCGTCTGGGCCTGCGGCTCGACCTGAGGCACATTTCTTGATAGCAGAATGAATTTCTGAGACAGTAAATGGTGTGTCTAAGGCCACTCTATCTTCGTCAGATAGGGTCGGTCTTTGTACTCCTGAAAGTAAGCGGTCAAATACATCTGGCTCAAAATCACATTCAGATTGATAAAGCCGAGTATAAAAGTCACGAAAGAGTTCTAAGATTTCGGTATCTTTAGTGACCAAGCCCCCCCTGACGGATTGCGGAGGGCGGTAACACGCTTGGCTTCTTTTCGACCTTTTAGGGCATTTGCTAATAATTTGCCAGCACGATTATTTTCCCGATAATAAAGCCCTTGTTGTGATTCAATATTTTTAACAGCAGCAGTGTGCAAAAGCTGATTGTATTGAAAACGCAAGCGTTGTAAACGGGAGTAAAATACATGGGTCAGTACGGGACGTGAGGAGACGCTCCCCAGCTTGTATCTGCTGCTCTAGAGTCAGTAAAAGCTGCTTTCTTTGTTTCCCCTGCCGAATTTGATAGCTAGTTATAGTGGCACGGATAGATGCTTTAAAACCCTCCCACCAAGCCCAGCCCGCTGTATCATGGGGTGAGTTAAAATGAAAATAATCTTGGATAGCGGCCTTTATATCAATCTGAAAATCTTTTTGACCAGTAGGGATCTATCAAAAAACCAAGCTCGGGGAGAATCGTCCCGCGCAGTGACACGTAATGATAAAGATATGGCAGCATGATCTGAAATATGGAGAGGATGAGTCCTAGTCGTGTCTACTTGAGAATCAGTGCTTTGGAAATGAGAAAGAAATCTATTCTAGATTGGAGTGATGGGGGGCAGAAAAGAAAGTGAACTCTAAGTCGGAGGGGTGAAGCAGCCTCCATATATCTACCAGCGCAAGATCTTGCATCAGAGCTGTAAGGGTAGCAAGACTCTTGGGTGGACTACTCGTTCTTGGCGGCTGTCTATCTATCAGAGGGTCTAACACTTGATTAAAGTCACCACCAAGTATTAATGGAGTATTGGCAGAGGCCTGTGCCAACTGCGCAATACTTGCATAGTAAGCAGGGTTGTCCACATTCGGGGCATAAATGCAAATACATGTAAATTCACTATCTCCGACCTTAAGATGTACTCGGGCCCATCTACCCTCCTTGTCAGCGCTAGTATCAATTACAGTAGCTTGCAAAGATTTCTTAACCAGAATGGCAACCCCGCACCGTTTAGAAACGGCGGGAGAATAGGCAGCCACCATGTAAGGCTTAACATTGAGTTTCAGTGTTTCAGCAGAGTTTAAGTGCGTTTCCTGAAGAAACGCTAAATCAGCATGCTCATGGCTAAGATAGCTAAGGATTTTCTTTCTTTTGATTGGAATATTAATGCCCTTTACGTTGAGTGATAAAATTTTACATAAAGCCATTCAGACAAGTTAAACTTCTGAGCATGATAGCGCACCTAATTTCTGCATGTCCCTCATATTGACTGTATCAGGCTGTACATATGGCATAAAAGAAACTAAGCTTAGATAACACAATGAAGCGCCCCACATTAAAAAAGAAAAACCGCAGCGCGGTAGAGAAGAAGCAAAACCCCAAAAATTACTGGCGACCATGTGTCTGCGGGGAGAAGCCCCAGAGAAGGCCAAAATTCAGAAACACATAACCTGTAGGACTGTGCGTGCTCCGAATCCGACCGAGGCACACATCATGGAGGGAGAGGAGACCACAAAACAAGAGTCATAGGAAGAAAGAAAGAAAGTCCAGGAAGTCTCTGTGCCTGACTATGACCGCCGCATCGGGCCCTTCAAAATGGCGGACAGAGCCGGCGAATAAAAGTCCACGTCGTTGGATTAGCGCATCTGCTCTGCCTCTTTGGAGTCTAAAAATGTTGATAGTAGATCAGGATCTTCGAATGTCCTGGTTTGGTTGTGGAGAGTCACTCGGAGTTTCGCGGGATACAACAGGCCAAAGCGAGCCTGTAGCTGTTGAAGTCGAGGGCGAAAAGCAAGGAGTTTCTTCCGTCGGTCAACGGTAGGCTTTGCCAAGTCAGGAAGAAGGAGACTTTGTGACCTTCAAATTCCAAATGATGGTTCGCCCGGGCAGCATTTAAAATTTGTTCCACTTGTTGATATCGTAGCAAGCGAAAGATAATAGGCCGGGGGGTCGTTCGGTTGAGCGCCATGTGGGTAGGAGCACGGTGTGCACGATCGATTTCCAATTCTTTATGAAAGGTGATCTTCAGCAAGGAGGGAAGAATTTTGAGCAGGAATTCTCTCATATCTCCCGCTTCCGCCCCCTCCGGTATTCCAATGAGCCTCACATTGTTGCGACGGGCTCGATTATTGCTATCTTCTAACTCCTTTTGCAGATTCTGTATCTGGCGCTCGGCCTTGTCCAGTGCGCCCAAGCGCACCGCGTGCGAATCGAGGACCCCCGCCATATTGTCCTGCCGTAATGAGAGACTTTCAAGTCGGTCCTGGAGCACTCCAAAGTCTTCTCGCAGGGCTCTAAGCGCTTCTCCATTGGACTGCACCAATTCCTTCACGCCGCGTAGTTCCTCCAAAATCTCCAGGTGCATTTCGGGGTTTTCACGAAATGGAACCATCTTCTGTGGGGAGGACACCTCTGTTTTGGAGCGTTTTCCGTGAGAAGAAGAAGGAGACCCGAAGTCCAAGCGCGCTGGTTTATGGGCCGCCATCCCCCCCGAGGTACCCCGGTCAACCCGGAGCGAAATAGTAAGTTTGTATAGGTATTAAGTCAGGATTCTAAGTAGGCCTCTCGGGAGCTTCAGCGCGAAGCGTCTTACCCGCTGGACATCAGGCTCCGCCCCACCAATACCATCCATTTTCAATGAAACATGCTTAAAACTTGCTGACAGGCTCTGTAATAAAAGCAAGAATACTACAAGACATTAAGGGGTATGTTTACTAAACTGCGTTAGTGCAAATCGCATTAGGAGCCACGTTAGTGAAAGGAAAGCCAAAAAAGGACATGGGCGGGACATCGTAACGACTAACACGCGTTCCAAAAACTAACGAGCGTTACAGGGCGCTGTGGTGCGTTAAGCATATGAAGGCGTACAGACATAAATCATTGAAACAGAGCTGTAGCACAATGGTTAGTGTACTCACCGCTGTTACAGGCAGCATGGGTTTGAGTTCCCAGTGTGCCTAACGCAGAATGCTGTCCCAGGCAGCACCCTGTACATTACATAGGGAATGAGGAGGCATGTTTTTCTTTACGGTCAGTAGTTGTTAATGAAACACACTCTCGCAGTGCGCATAGCCATGTACGTTGGTACATGCATGGCTGCATGCGTTGTTATGGGCGTAGCCCCGTGCGTTGGTACGTGCATACAATCGTGCGTGGGTACGTGTGTTTTTACCAGCATGGGCACCTTATAGTACAGCCACTTTAGGGTGTCTTGCACTTATGCACTATGCTAACAGATGTACGTGTGATGGCCTATGGTTTATCAGAGCCTGAGAGCAGGCGCTGGATCTTCCCAGGGTTGGATCGTGCCAGTCACACCCATGATGCACTGCACATGCAAATCAGCTGTCCACAGATACACACCATGGGAATGCACCCCACAGCACCTCGGCCTGGTAGGGGGAAGTGACCATGTGCACCCCCACAGCACCCTCGGCCTGGTAGGGGGTACTGACCGTGTGTTGTACTGGCACAGAGTAGCTACACACCGTCACATTGTGCTGGTACTGTGCTCACCCTGAGGGTGCAGTGAGGCGCCCAGCACCAGGTCCACAGCACCAGCCATGGCTGAAAGAGGCCATGGCGTAGGTCCAAAGCAGTGTTAATGTGCAAGATAGGTAGTTTCTGCACAAACACCCTGCAGTCAGGTGCAGCCCCCATGGACCCCCCCCCCTCCCAGCGCAGCAAACAGGGCCTCCCAACAATAGATCCACCTTCTACCTCCCTGCAAAGGTGGCAGTAGAGAGGAACATCAACCCCACTTCTAGTGGGGAACAGACACCCCACAGGGCAGGCACTGCAGCCCTGTACGCAGACAGACATCAGGCCTGGATATGGTAAGCTGCACCCCACCACTATCTGATATACTCCTGCAGCAAGCCATCAGTCACTGCACCCTGCAAGCCACTCCATCAAGACACATACCAGCTGCAAACAGTCTCCTAGTTAGTCCATAATGCATGTGCCCAGTAGATATGCATGCACCCAGAACTGGGATGTCAGCATACACAGCAAGCAGATAAATCAGTGACTGGGCCCCAAAAGGAAACCCATACCTATCGCAGGAGAAAAATACTATATAGCACTATGGGGGTGCCTAGCCATGCTGTGGTCACTGCACAGTCAGGGTGAGAGTGATCTCTCAGCAGGACATACTGAGGTCACCCTGTCTATGTAGGTGGTGGCCGGGCATTAAAATGTGCCTGTCACTGCCCTATGCCCTGTGCAGATGCACACTGGCCAGGCCACCCTGTCCGGCCTATACCCATGGTACCTTGCTCCTCATTATGCACATTGGCAGCTCAATACTGGCAACATTGCTGGCAGTGTGGGCTGTGGAAGGTGTTTGCAGCCACCACACACTGGATAGACAGACAGACACCCCCACACCTATGCCAGCATTGTGCAACTATAGAGGTGTTCAGCAGCCATACCCACCACACCAGTCCTGGGCACAGTTCAGGCATGGATATTGTACGCAAGACTGTTGGGGGTCACTCCCCATGGTGGTACGCACTGTCAGAGTCCAGACCTGCAGCACACACCACAGACAGCAGAATGATTGTTATGGTGGAGCTCACTGAGCAAACTGTGCTTAATGTAGGAATTGATATCTGCCAGTTATCACAGGAAACGTTTGATAGCTGTGTACCATATACCCAGGTGTAGGGTGGCATTGCTAAGGTATGCAACTGCTAGTATTGGGAGATACAGGCAGGGCCCAATGTCCTGCTTCTCCAGGAGGCATTGGCCAATGGGGCCTGTGGGTGTGTCTGGCCCTGTTGGCTGCTGCTTTACGGCAGAGTTCCCCAACTCCAGTCCTGGTGTTCCAAACCTGTTCGGGTTTTCATGCTGTCCCTCATAAATATGCATGAGCTACATCTGCATACCATGGGGGTGGTGCATAGATATGCAGCACAGGCATCTTTATTAGAGGCAGCATGGAACCTGAATGGTGTGGGACCCTCCAGGACTGCAATTGCGAGACTCTGCTCTGGGTAATGCGCCTGTTTCTGATGTCTGTGTTTGGTGTGGTATAATATAGGCGTATTAACCATGCGTATGTGCTCTGCAATAAAGGGGTGTCTTTACTATCACTGTTTAGTGGTGGGTAAAACTATGGGGACTGGGTTGGCAGGAGCCCCAGCTGGGATTTGAACCTGTGACCCTCTGGTCTTACAGGTATTGGCTGTGTCTGTTGCACCACACTGTAGCCACAGAGATGGTGTAGTCCCTGGAGTTAGTTAAAGCGGCCTGACGAGTCAGAAACCCTGCTCTGCACAGGTTTACTGTGGGTTCATTTACCTTGTATGGAGACAAAGGTGCACATAAACCTCAAAACAGACCTCAAAAAAAGGGGCAAATACCCATAACCAAGCTGGGCAACAATGATATCATTGGGTAACATTACACACCACTCCCAGGAAAGCTCCATCACAATGAAATGATCTTTGAGCGTAGACCCTTCCAAACATCATTTCTTTCTTTGGTGCTTTCCAGGAAGTGTTGTTCATTGTTGCCCCATTGCTATCACTGTTGCCCAGCTGAATTGTGCTTTTTACAATGTTTCTTGTTGTCATTCTTCAGGTTTTATGTGAACTTTTGGTCTTTGCACATATATCACACTGCTCACGTTTTGTAGGTTTCCCCTGTTTTGCTGTACATTGCTGACGGAAATGGTTTCTCTTCCCTTTAATATGCCTTTATGACAGGTTTTCATTCGCGTTGGAATTGAGCTCAGAAATTCAGCGCGTTAGTATGAGGGGAGCCTCTCCCCGCCCACTCTCCGCCCATTGACCCCTTCTCTCCACCCACTTTCCACCTTCTGCGCTGTTTTAACGCGCCGCGGAGGTTTATGATCGTTAACTGCGGTTAATGCGCGTAAAGTATGTTTAACGATCGTTAGCATGTCAGAACGCGCGTTCGGACATGCTAACGATCGTTAAACGTACTTTACGCGCGTTAATCACGATTACCGCACTTTAGTAAACATCCCCCTAAGAGTAACATGAAGACTCCCACAGCACCAAATGAGAGGTAAAGGGCAGTAAGAGTGGCTTGAAGATTCCAGGTCACCATGAGAAAGGCAAAGCACATAGTGGAATGATGACTCCACGGTACTGAAAGAGGAGAAAAACAACTCTAACATTGAAAAGAAGATCTCAAGGTACCAGGAAATGGGCAAAGCAGCAACAACACTGGCGGAAACAAGCTAAGGCACTGGGAGAGGTATAAAGAGGTGTCAATATTTTCAGCAACACTCCAAAATGCCAGTAGATGAGCAAAACAGGTCCAACATTGGCTGGAAGACCCCAACACACAAAAAAATGGGTTATAGTTGCACCAGCATTGGCAATGCTCTCCTCAGTTTATTTTCCAGAGCTGCCAAGCTACTCAGTTCCAAAAGTCCAAGAGGGAGATTATAAGCCAGTCATGGATTTCTGACAATCCTATCAGATGCTCTATGGAACCTGCAGCACTGATTTCAATGGCTAGACTCAGGGACTCAAATACCACATTGCCTTGGAATGTAAATTCAAAATCAAGCGTGGCCAAAAAAGTCTTCCTCCTGGAAACGGCTAACTTGCAGAGCTTCCAAGTTACCCAGTTCTAGGAAGGAGATTTTGCCTACTCCTGGTTTTGAATTCACATCCCAAAACAGTACATTGTCCATAGTCCTTGTTAAATAAATAAACTTTGTCAAACAGGAACTAGGAGACTTTTAAATTGAAATGGAAGGTCAGAGGGGATGAATGGAATGTGTGGAATGGATACACCCTGACTTGTTGCAGGACCAATCCTGATAGTGACTTCAGTGGCATACAGCATCAGCTACTTGACAGGCAATCGTGCTCCATTTCAGAGTGTTCTTGGACCCGGATTCCTGAGAAACATGCTCTCAGTCTACAACGCTCCCCTGTCTTATCTCTTCATCAATACAGTGGCCCTGCATGGAATGTTTTCCGATTCTTCTCTGATCCTAGAATTGCCAACTGGTTCCATATTTGCCTGATGAATGCAATTCAGTCCTGAGTCTTTCCCACTATATGCAGGGACTTGTAGCCTTGCTTCTCTCTAGAGTGTAATAGAGAAAGCAGAACTACAAATCCCTGCATGCAAAGGGATACACCTAGGACTGGATCACATCTTTTAGGCAAATCTGGAATCATTTGGCAACCTTATCTGCTCCCCTCTCCCTCCAGTGTCCTCAAAGAGCTATCAACTGACCAAAAAAAGGCTGCTCTGGCCCCCTGACTTCTCCCAGTTATGCTTTCAATTTCCTGTTTCATGTCAACTAATGCTCTCATCTCCTAGTATCTGGAGGACTGCCATGGCATTGCATACCATATACCACTGGACACCATGTGCTTCTCAAGCATGTATCTCATCTTGTACACGTGCAAACCATAGAAGGAAAGCACAGACACCCAAGGAAAGGACATATTCAATCAACCCAGAAAGTAGAAAGTATGACATTCTAGATAGGCTTGATTCTAATCAGATATCTAATCACATGCACCACTGGACCCCAACCAACACGGCTTTCAACCTTATCGTAGTGCCAAAATGCTACTCATATACCTATTTGACAACTTGATTAGAGGAATGGACAATATCAATATGGTCTTTCTGCTAATATTCATCGATAACTCCTCAGCCTTTGACACAGTGTCTCACTGCATCCTACTAGACAGACTGAAAGACATTGGTCTCTACAACACCACTATTAACTAGTTCTCTTCCTACCTCAACAACCGACAAATACAAGTGAAATGTGGAACAAGCACCTCTACCCTGTTCCGGTCAATACAGGATGTGCCACAAGGATCCTCCCTGTTAGCACTTTTATTTAACTTATACATTCAACCAATCTGCTCAATCATCAAATGGCACAAGATCCACTACACCCTATATGCAGATGACATAATGATTTACTCTCCAATCAACCTTGACAACCTGGATTACTCAAAACTAACAGATTGCCTAGAAGAAATTATAAATTGGCTAACCCAAAACAACCCAAACATCAACTACACCAAGACTGAAGTCCTCCTGGTTACACGAAACCCAGGATTTATTCCACCACACACTCAATCCAGATCAAAAAACACACCATACCCATCAAAACAGAAGTGAAATACCTTGGAGTCACCCTGTACCGTGAATTAAATCTACAGTCTCACATAAACAAGACAACAAAGAGCACCTATCACAAATTGAGCATCGTTACTACTACTACTATTTATAACTTATAGAGCGCCACGCACGCAGCGCTGTACAATTAACCAACAAGAGTCAGCCAGAATACAAGAGACAGTCCCTGCCCGTCAGAGTCATGCTCATCGGAGCTTACAATCTAGTTAGAACATTACAGAACATTGGTTGGATTAGTGCAAGGCACAGTATAGTCAATACAATATGATCATGAGAGTTGACAGGGGTTAAGATAAGATAAGGATAGAAGTCAGGATCTGAAAGTGACGGTGAAGAGGTGAGTCTTCAACCTGGATTTGAAGAGGGCCAGGGAGGGTGCCTGGCATATAGACACAGGTAGGCTGTTCCAGGCTTGAGGTGCAGCAAGGTGAAAAGGAGCGAAGTCGGGAGTTAGCAGTGAAGGTGAAAGGCATAGATAGAGTAATTTTCTAGCAGAGCGCAGGTTTCCGAGAGGGGATGTAGGGAGAGATAAGAGATGAGAGGTATTGAGGGGCCGCAGAGTGAATGCATTTATAGGTCAGTAGGAGAAGTTTGAATTGGATACGGAGCTGGACAGGGAGCCAGTGAAGCAACATGAGAAGAGGAGTAATGTGTGCGTGGTGAGACTGGTGGAAGATTAGTTGAGCAGCGTGATTTTGTATAGATTGAAGGGGAAGGAGGTGGCTGACGGGGAGACCAGCAAGGAGTAGGTTGCAATAGTCGAGGCGAGAGCAGGGGCGGCCTAAGGGGGGTGCGGGGCCATGTGCGGAGATTCGGTGCGGGGCCTCATTTGCATAAGGGATCTCATTTGTATAAATATTTGCATAATGTTACCATACACTAACTTTTAGTAAACATGCCTCTTAAAGAGTGTATGGATAAAGAAAGACTAAAAGATTTCTACATTACTATAATCCAGTGCCAACGGCCAGGCACATTAGGAACTACTACAAACACTGCCCATTTAGAACCCATAGCAAACCCACCGTATCGTAACACCACTACCAGGACTCACAAAGCACCAGACCCTACCTATCAAAAGGCAACACTGCAAATATTAAACCAATACATTTCAGAGAATAATAATACATGACCTACTGGGGAAAGAGAACAAGGGCAATGTCAAATAGCAACTACATAAACAGAATACCTCAGCTCAGTTACACATGCAGAACATAGACCATTACCAAACAAGGAATCACAATTTAGAAACAGGAAGACAATAATTAAACTGGGAACCCCAAAAGCCAACCTTGGAATGTACAACAACACTGTAGAAATAAAACTATAAATTAATTTCCTCTTCTACTAAACAAAGCGCAGACGTTAAGGATGTACTTTTCCCAGAGCTGACATCTTCCAGTTAATAAATTCAAAATAAAGAGATATTTTTCTACCTTTTGTGCATTTTTTTTTTCTGTTGCAATTGCTCCAGCCACTTTCTTCTGGTTTCTTCGTGTCTTCTACTAACTCTCCATCATCTGCTGTCCATTTGTCCTTTTTCTCTCTTCTAGTTTTTTTTTTCCATTCTGTCACTACATCTGCTGTAACCTACTAATCTTCCTCCTTTTGCTCTTTCCTCATTCCTATTTCATCCACTCAAATTTTACCCCTCCATCCTCAATCCCCACATACTCTTCCAATACCCGGCCAATTGTAGATTTTTCTTCCCTCCCACACAAAATATTATTCCCTTCTCCATTTCACTCTCCCAGCCCCATCCCATTCTAATCCTCCCCCAAAATCAGCTCCCTTCTAGTTCCAGCCCCACCCAGCATTCACTCCCTTCTAGTCCCCGCATCAGCCCATTCCAGTCCTAGCCCCCCATCAGCCATTTCTAGTCCTTTTCTTTTCTAGCCCCATCATCAGCCCATGTCAAATCCTAGCTCCCCTCCACTCAGCCCATTTCAATCCAAGCCCCCTATGATTCCAGTTCTAGCCCCTCCAGGAGTCCATTTCAATCCAAGCCCACGCCACAGCCCATGTCCAGTCTTAGCGCCCCCCCACAAACCATTTTCAGTCCTATCCTAGCCCCCCCCTCATCCCATCTACTGTCCCAGCTCCCCCCACTCCCCCCATTTCCAGTCATAGCTCCCTCCCCTCACAGCCCATTTCCATTGCAAGCCCCCTCCCATCAGCTATTTGCAGTTCAAGCCCCCTTCCACTCAGCCCATTTCCATTCCAAGCCCCCTCCCATCAGCTATTTGCAGTTCAAGCCCCCCTTCCACTCAGCCCATTTCCAGTCTTAGCAACCCCCAACCCATTACCAGTCCTGACCCCCCATCAGCCCACAGCACATTACCAGTCCTAACCTCATCAGCCCACATCAATTCCTAACCCCCCATCAGCCCATTCCCTTCCTAGGCCCCCCCAGCCCATTACCAGTCCTAACCCCCCCCATAAGCCCACAGCACATTACCAGTCCTACCCCCCATCAGCCCACAGCAAATTACCAGTCCTAACCCCAGCAGCCCACCTCAAGTCCTAACCCCCCATCAGCCCATTTCCAGTCCTAGACCCCATAGCCCATTACCAGTCCTAACCCCCCCCATCAGCCCACCGCACATTACCGATTCAAACCCCATCAGCCCACCACAAGTCCTAAATCCCGCTCCTGCCCATTACCCGTCCTAACCGCCCGCCCTCCCCTCAGCCCCGGGGAAATTACAACATAAAAAAAAAAGCTGGCTGCTGCCACCACTGCAGCAACGGCAGAATCAAGTGTCCACTGGGGCCCCCTGCCTGGCAGAGCACTCCTTCCCTCCCTTCCTGCCTGCTTGCCTCAGTCCCTCTTCTCCGCTTCGGCTTAGAGCCGCGAAGGGAGAGTTTCTCCCTCATGGCTCTGTTAAGCCCGCTGGGGCTTATGGGAAATTTCCCATCTGCCCCGGCGGGCTTAATAGAGTCGCAAGGGAGAAGCTCTCGCTTTGCGGCTCTGAAAACCGAAGCGGAGAGGGACTGAGGCAAACAAGCAGGCAGGGAGGGAGGGAGTGCTCTGCCGGGAAGGGGGTTCCCGCGTGACACTCGATTCTGCTGCTGCTGCTGTGGCAGCGGCAGCAGCCAGCTTTTTTTTTTTTAAATTTACTTTTAAAGTGGAATGTTCTTTGCACGGGGCCCCCTGAATCGTGGGGCCCTGTGCAAAAAACATTCTCGCTCAATGGACGGGCCGGCCCTGGGTGAGAGGAGATTAAGGAGTGGATAAACATTTTGGTGGTGTGTTCAGAGAGAAAGGGGCGGATTTTACCAATGTTGTAGAGGAAGAAACGGCAGGTCTTAGCTACATGCTGGATATGTGCAGAGAAGGAGAGAGAGGTGTCAAAGATAACCCCTAGGTTGCGGGCCGAGGGAACAGGAAGGATAGTAGCTCCGTCTACATTTATTTATTTAGCTGTATTTATATCCTGCTTTTCACCAGGTCAAAGTGGTCAATTGGGGGATGCATTTAACATGAGGGGATATGAGACACATATGCTAATACTTACAGGGAACATGGGCAATGGAGGGTTAAGTGGCTTGCCCAAGACCACAAGGAGTGCCTATAGGACTAGAAATCCCAGTCCCTCCAGCCTGAGATTGCTGTACCCAGGTGGGACTTCAACTCCTGGCCCTCTGGCTTGAAGTACCTTGTCCTAACCACTAGACCACTCCTCCCTCGACTACATAGACTGATAAAGGGGGAAGAGGAGGGAAGGAGTTGGAGGGAATGACAAGGAGTTCAGTCTTAGCCATGTTCAGTTTCAATCGGCAATGAGACATCCAGGCAGTGATGTCGGAGAGGCAGGCAGAGATCTTGGACTGGGTTGCTAGAGAAATATTAGGTGTAGAGAGGTAGATTTGGGAGTCATTGGCATAAAGATGGTATTGAAAGTCATGGGAGGAGAGAATCACACAAGGGCTTGGGTGTAGAGAGAGAGAACAAGAGGGGGCCCAAGACGGATCCCTGGGGTACACTTACATGGAGCGGGGTAGGGGAGGAGGAGGAGCCGCCAGAGCATACACTGAATGAATGATGGTCCTTGAAGCCAAGGGAGGAGAGGGTGGTGAGGAGAATATTGTGGTCAACGGTGTCAAAGGCAGTGGAGAGGTCAAGAAGGATGAGGATAGAGTAGAGGCCCTTGGATTTAGCCAGGAACAGGTCATTGGAGACCGACTGGATAAAGAAAACCAAAGAAGAGCTGAATGCACCATTAACCCACATCGTAAATGAATCCTTTACCCAAGGACACATGCCAGACGCCCTCAAGACCACAATCATTCGACCAACCCTAAAAAAGCACAACCTAGATCCCCTAGACCCCACCACCTCGTACAGACCAGTAGCAAGCCTTCCACTCACCGCAAAGATAATCGAGAAGATAGTCCAGCGTCAGCTTCAAGAACACCTGGACGTCAACAACATAATGGACCCGCAGCAACACGGATTCCGACCACTACATGGGGTCGAGACCCTCATGACCACACTGATGAACACCCTCATCATAGGAACCCAAGAGAAGCACTCCGGATACATCCTAATCTTCCTGGATATATCAGCGGCCTTTGACACCATCTCCCATAACACCCTTATCCACAGACTCCAAACAATTGGGATCAAAGATACTGTACTCCAATGGTTCAGGTCCTATCTAACCAACCGACAGCAACTGATCCGCACCAAAACCTCAACCTCACCCCCATTCCAGCAACATCAAGGAGTACCTCAAGGATCCACATTATCAGCCATGCTTTTCAACATCTACCTCCATCCACTCTGTTCAGTCATACGCACCCACAACGTCAACTTCCACATATATGCCGATGACATAATGCTATACGCCCCAATTACAACCACAGACCCAAAAAACAACCAACTATCAGCCTGCTTCACTGACGTATCCAACTGGCTACAAGAGAACAACTTATCCATTAACATAAAGAAGACCGAAGCTCTTATAGTGACAAAAGACCCAGACTTTAAACCACCCACTCACCTCACCATGGGAACCATGCAAATTCAAATACAACCACACATAAGATATCTCGGATTTATCATTGACCAAGCCCTAACACTTAAACAACAAATCAACAAGACCACTAGAACTGTATTCCACAAGGCAAAAACGGTACAACGTCTCCGACCTCTCCTCGAACCGCAGGACTTCAGGACAGTCATGCAGGCTCTGACACTCCCCCATCTGGACTACTGCAACATAATCTACCATGGCCTACCTGCCACACAAACCAATTCCCTCCGAACTGCCCTAAACACCACGGCAAGAATAATTCACAACGCAAAGAAACGGGACCACATCACCCCACTTCTGAGAGACCTTCATATTCTCCCCATTGAAGCAAGAATCAAGTACAAAGCTCTTCTGCTCACCCACAAAACCATCCACCAAACACAAGACACCCCACTCCGTGCCCTACTGCCTCACCCAACCCACAGCAGAACGACCAGACAATCCTCCAACAGCTCCATTGCTGTCCCCCACAAAAGAACCAAGGCAACACAACGGACCTGCAACAGAGCCTTTGAGCTCTATGCCCCATCCCTCTGGAACTTTCTACCAAACCACATCAGGAACAATGGTGATCTCTCATCATTCAAAAAACAACAAAAAACCGTCCTATTCCAAGAACATCTCTGAATAGGGACCTCCTATTCTCCTCAAGATCCTCAGACCAGTAACTGTACTATCCTGTCAGTCTCTATGTCCATCCCAAAATCATTAATGTTGAGCCCCGGTGATGCCCCCCCCCCCACTATTGATTCCCCCCCCCCCTGTTATATGTTCCACCGCTTTGACCCGGTGAAAAGCGGGATATAAATACAGTTAAATAAATAATAAATAAATAAATAAATAAAATTGTGAAAGCCGTTTCAGTGGAATGTAAGGGACGGAAGCCGGATTGTAGTGGGTCCAGGTGGGTCTGGGAGGTGGGATGAAGTTGAGGCAGCGGCGGTGGACAGCACGTTCAAGTAGTTTGGATATGAAGGGAAGGAGGGAGATGGGTCGATAGTTAGAAGGGCATGTGGGATCGAGTGAGGGTTTCTTGAGGAGAGTGAAAGGTTGAGGATATGAGAGATGGTGGGTACAATGGTGGAGGAGATGGGGTGTAGGAGATAGGTGGGGATAGGGTCAGATGAACAGGTGGTGGGTTTGGAGGAGGTAAAAAGGAATGTGGTTTCTTCTTCTTCAGAGATCGGAGGGAAGGAGGAGAGGGTGGCAGAGGAAGTAAGTACGGATGGGGTGGGGAGAATTGGGAAGGGGGGGAGGTGGATGAGGGGTGGGGAATCAGAGGGTAATCTTGTGGATTTTGTCATGGAAGTAGTCGGCTAGGGTTTGGGCAGAAAGGGAGGGTGGAACCGGGGGTGGGGGGACTTTGAGGAGAGAATTGAGGGTATTAAAGAGACGGCGAGGATCAGAAGCAAGGGAGTTGGTCAGGTGGATGTAGTAGTCTTGTTTGGTAAGCGCTATAGCTGACTGGAAGGAGCCAAGCATGAATTTGAAGTGTAGAAGGTCCTCCAGGGAGCGGGCTTTGGACCAAGCATGCTCGGCGGAACATGCACAGGTGCGTAGATAACGGGTTGTGGGCGAAAGTCAGGGCTGGGGAGTAGATCATTTGACTGGATGTGGGGTGGGTGTGGGCAAAGAGTGTCGAGAGCTGAGGAGAGTATAGCATTGTAGGAAGATAGTGTCTTGATGACGGACTTGGAGAATATAATGGAGGAGAGAGATGGAGAAATGGTGGAGGAGAGAGTCAGGGGATCAATATTATGGAGGTTTCTTTTTTTTTTTTAAACTTTTATTTTCATTTTGGAACATCGAAACAAAAGGACATACAGAATAGAAGACATGACAAATAATATTATACAATCACGGACAATAAACCCCCACCACCCCCCTCCCCCCCTGCTTCTTCTCTGGGATACGTAACAATCCAATATCGGGTGTATATATACATTATTATCTTTCGAGGTAATATAATTATCTGCAACATAATGAGTGTAGCTATACGGCTATATTGGAGCATCTGGCAATCTGGATATAGTCATTAAGCATCTGCCACTTAGACAAGTGAGAGCAGTCCTGAACCTGGAATGCCATCCGACGGGGTATCTGCTCATATGTACTATATAAGCAGACAGAATTCCACCATTCGGTCAAAAAGTTAGGCGGGAGCCATTCTTCCAATTCTTCGTGACTAAGCATACAGCCATACCCAACATAAAATCTAGGAGGAAGCGGCCTGTCCTGGGAAGAGAGGGGATCTCCGCCACAGAGCGGAGTCCCACAATCTTCCAAGAAAGGGGCTCCCGGAAGTGTAGGATACTTTGAATCCGGTCCCAAACCCGCCCCCAATATTGCTGTAGTGCTGTACATTCATAGATAACATGGGCGAAGGTACCCACCGCTGTATGGCAGGACCAACATTGATAGCTTGTATTGACATTCCATTTGGCCATCTTCTCAGGAGTATAAAAGCATCTGTGGGCAAAATAGAAGAGAGTTTGAGTGACAGAGGCGGATCTAGAGACCCGCACCACTTTGCTCCAGACTATCTTCCATTGCTGGGGAGTTAAAGTGATGTGCAATTCGCGCTCCCAGGCCTGCTGGGCCCTAGGGGTGTCCCTGCCTGGACTATGAGTGAGTAGTTTGTAAAAGTTAGATGCCACCCCTGGCAAACTCCCGATACAACGAATCACCTCTGACAGCCTTTCCACGCTGGTATCAGAGCGCGGAATGACCCGAGCGCCTTTAAGGCAATGTTGGAGCTGCACCCATTGAAAGTAATATTTCGCTGGTAGACCAAATTCCGTTTGCAAAGCATTAAAGGTTTTCCAGCGATCCCCAGCAAACAGCTGCTTAGGTGTCCAAATCCCCCTAGAGTACCAGGGTCTCCATGCTATCGTTTTTTTGTTAATTTGAAATCGTGAGTTATGCCATATCGGGAGATGGTCCAGGGGGCACGCCTGCGGACCCAGAGATTGAATGAGGGCATTAAAGGCCACTAGAGTGTCTACAACCATTGGTGAATGGCGGGAGTCTGAATGATGGCACATTCCGGGGAAGTAGGCCAGCGGAATTGGTCCACTAAGCTCTTCTTCAATATCTAGCCACACCGGGCGGCCTGCTGCCGGGGTATCCAACCAACGGGCACCTTGCTTTAAGAGGAAGGCTTTATGATAATTGAGAAAATCTGGAAATCTAGCTCCTCCTCTCGCTTTATCAGATTGCAAGTATCGTTTAGCTATCCTGGGTGTTTTACCCTGCCATAGATAACGAATAAGAAGGCCTTCTATATCTTTGTAGATGTGTCGGGGCAGTAAACATGGTAGCATTTCGAGAATGTAGTTCACTTTAGGAACTATCATCATTTTCACTGTTTCCAAGCGGCCCCACCATGTAAGGGTTAGTGGAGACCACCGATTGGTAAGTTCACGGACTTTGGAGATTAGCGCCTTGGCGTTGAAACTAATAGTATCCTCTAGAGGATAGCAATAATGGACCCCGAGATATTTCACCATACTATGCTGCCAGAGAAAGGGAAAGGCTTGCATGTCGGCCGCATATACCCGGTGGTTAAGTGGGAAAGCAACCGATTTGGTCCAGTTGATCTTATAGCCGAGAGCTGCGAATACCTGTCTAGTAATTCTAAGACTACTGGGACCGAGTCCAAAGTTATAAAAAGCATAAGATCATCTGCATAAGCGGAGAGTTTGATCTCTCTGTGTCTAAAGGGGGCACCTCGGATGTCTGCGGACTGCCTAAGTAACAGGGCTAGAGGTTCCAGCGCCAAGTCAAAGAGCAAAGGGGATAGGGGGCACCCTTGGCGTGTACCTCTTTGAAGGCTGAATGGCTGAGATTGATAGCATTCACACATATACTGGCTGTGGGTTCGGCATACATGACTTGAAGAAACCGGAGAAGAAAGCCCTCCCCAAAGCCGTACCAACGGAGAACAGCAAATAAGAAGGGCCATTCGAGACGGTCGAAGGCTTTCTCGGCGTCTAGGGAGAGGCCAACTAGTGGTAGATCTAGGCTTGCAGCATTAGTCAACACATGACATAAAGTCCTAGCGTTGTCGGCAGTGGATCTTCCGGGTATAAAACCACATTGATCAGGGTGGATTAGTGTGGACATTTGGTCAGATAGTCGAGAGGCTAAGATAGTCGCAAAAAATTTTATAGTCTGCGTTAAGAAGGGAGATTGGGCGGTAGTTAGCTGTTAACAGCGGATCCCTCCCTTCTTTTTCAAATACTACTACATTCGCCGCCGAAAAGGATCCCAAGCAAGATGTGTCTTCAGCCAGAGCAGTGAAATAGAGTTTTAGGGGGGGGGCTAGATTCAGCACACTGGAACGTTTTTATAAAATTCGGCCAGAAGACCGTCAGGGCCTGCGGCGCGTCCCGAGGCCACACGTTTAAGGGCAGAGTGAATTTTCATTAGTAGAGAAGGGTTTATCCATCGCAACCCTATCCTCTTCGGAGAGGGTCGGCCGTTGTATTCCGGATAATAATCGCTCAAAAGCCTCTGACGTGAAGTCACATTCTGATTTATAAAGACGAGTGTAAAAATCCCGGAAGAGCTCTACTATCTCTGTATTATTTGTCACTATGTCCCCTCCTACCGGGTTTCGGAGAGCCGCTACCCGTTTGGCTTCTTTTTGACCTTTCAAGGCATTAGCTAAGAGTCTACCAGCACGGTTGCTTTCCCCGATAGTACATCCCTTGCTGCGATGCGATATTTTTAGAAGCTGCACGAGACAGGATCGAGTTTATATTGAAAGCGTAGGCGTTGCAAACGTAACAACACGCCCAAGGATCAGTGCGGGAAGTAAGAACCCGTTCCCCAGCTTTTTATTGTTGCTCTAATATTAATAACTGTTGCTTACGCTTTTTCCCCCAAGCGAATTTGATAGCTAGTAATGGTTGCACGATGGCAGCTTTAAAGCCCTCCCACACCAAGCCAACCCGTGGTATCATGTGGTAAGTTAAAATGGAAGTAGTCCTGAATGGCTGGCCCGTATGTCTAACTGAAACTCTTGTTGCTCTAACAGGTCCTATCAAAAAACTAATTTCCCGGATTCCCACTGGGCAGGTTAGCATGCAACTGGAAGGAAATGGCAGCATGGTCTGAGATATGTAATGGGTGAATCATCGCAGTGTCTACCTGAGATACCAGCACTTTAGATATTAGGAAAAATCTATTCTGGACTGTGATAGATGGGGGGGGAGAATAGTAAGTAAATTCCAGTTCAGCAGGATGCAACAATCTCCAAAGATCCACTAAAGCGAGATCTTTGATCAAGGAGGTGAGTGTGAGGGAGCTCTTGGGCAGGCCACTCGTTCTAGGCGGTTGCCTGTCTATCAGAGGATCGACGACTTGATTAAAGTCGCCACCTATTATCATTGGGGTGCTAGCAGAGGCCTGCGCAACCTGAGCAATGGTAGCAAAAAAGGCAGGATTATCCACATTGGGGGCATATATACATATACATGTTAGTTCAAGGTGTCCAATTTTAAGGTGGACACGGGACCATCTGCCCTCCGTGTCAGAGCTCGTGGCAATAATGGTGACAGGCAAGGATTTCTTCACCAGAATAGCTACCCCACATTTCTTAGAAACAGCCGGAGAGTAGGCAGCTACCATGTAAGGTTTAATATTGAGTTTCAAAGTTTCGGTAGAATTTAAGTGCGTTTCCTGAAGAAAAACCAAATCCGCCTTTTCATGACTCAAGTAACTAAGGATTTTCTTTCTTTTAATCGGGTTGTTGATTCCTTTTTACGTTCAATGAAAAAACCTTACATAGGGCCATAAGACATTGTCATACATTTGAAAGTAAAAGCGCATGCGAAAATGGAATATATACCGCATCTGTACAGCTATTTCATACACATCAATTAAGATACCAGATACACCCCATATGAAAAAAACAAGCACCGAAGTGCCCCAGAGAAGAAGCATAACCCCAACTATAAATGGCGACCATATGTCTGCGGGAGGAGGCCCAAGAGAGTGCGAATGTAAGATTCGAACCCTTCTGTTATGATAGTCTCCGATCTCCACCGAAGTAGCTGTGGGCATGATGGAGCAGGGCCATCAAGGCTAGTGAAAGCCAAGGTTGTGAATTGCCAAGGCGGTTTCCAGGGTAGAGAGCGTCCGACAACAATATGGCGGGTGTTTACCAATATAAGGTCAATTAGCTAAGTGTTCCTTGGATCAACGCATCTGATCTGCCTCTTTGGACTCCAAAAATTCCGCAAGTAATTCAGGATCATCGAATGTTCTGGTCTGGTTGTGCAGCGTCACCCTAAGTTTAGCCGGGTACATCAGGCCATAGCGGGCTTGCAGTTGTTGTAGCCTCAGTCGAAATTCCAGGAAGCGCTTTCTACGGTCAACCGTGGGCTTGGCCAAGTCAGGAAAGAAGGATATCCGGTGGCCCTCAAACTCGATGGGGCCTTTTTGCGCGAGCGGCGTTCTGAATTTGCTCAACATGTTGGTATCTTAAGAGCCGAAAGATAATAGGCCTCGGAGTCTTCTGATTGAGCGCCATGTTTGAGGGCACTCGATGAGCCCGGTCGATCTCCAGGTCTTTAGCAAATGTGATCCGAAGTAGGGAAGGAAGCGCCTTACAAAGAAACTCCTTCATGTCTCCAGACTCAGCTCCCTCCGGTATGCCCACGAGCTGTATGTTATTGCGGCGGGCCCGATTGTTGCCATCTTCCACTTCTTTCTGCAAGGCCCGTATCTGGCGCTCTACTTTGTCAAGTTTCGCCAACCGGACCGTGTGTGAGTCCAGTATGCCTTCCATTTTATCTTGACGTAGGGAAAGCCCTTCAAGTTTGCTTTGCAGCATGCCGAAATCTTCACGCAGCGCTCGGAGTGACTCCCCGTTGGATTGCACAAGGTCTTTTACCCCTCGTATTTCAGTGAGGATCTCCTGCTGCATCTCGGGACCTTCCCGAGGTGCGGGCTGCTTCTGCGGAGACGGGGGCTCGGTTTTGGAGCGTTTACCATGGGAATTCGTTGGGGTCCCGAAATCCAGACGTGCTGGTTTGGTCCCCGCCATCACCTCAAGGTACCCCGGTAGAGTCAAAGCAATATTCAGGATTAAAACGGTTCAAAAATCAGGAGTCTTGGTAGGCCTCTCGGGAGCCTCAGCGCTATGCGACTATCCCGCTGGACATCAGGCTCCGCCCCCCCATTATGGAGGTTTCTAAAAAGGTCAGATGAGACAGGACGAGGGTGAGATGGCGGAAGCTGAATAGTAAAGCTTAAAAGGTGATGGTCATATGAGGGAAGGATTGAGTTGCGGATGTTTGAGGGAGAGGAATTGGAGAAGAGTATTAGGTCAAGGCAGTGGCTGTGTAGGTTGGTGGGGATGGTGGAACAGAGTTGGAGGTCATACGAGGAGATGAGGGCAAGAAATTTTGAGGCGTGGGGGTTGGAGGAGTTGTCAACGTGAATGTTAAAATCACCAAGAATAAGAGTGGGGGAAGAGGGATCCAGAAAGGCGGAGAGCCAGGAGTCAAAGTCGGTGAGGAAGGTTGATTGGGATTTGTTGGGTGAGCAATAGATAACAGCAACATGGAGGGGAAGTGGTAGGAGGAGGCGCATGGAGTGGACTTCAAAGGAGGGGGGAGGGTGACTGAGGTAGCAGGAGAGGTTGGAATTGACAGGAGGGAGAAAGTAGGAGACCAACACCAACACTACCACTACCACCGCGACCAGTAGATTGAGGTGTATGGGAGAACTGGTAACCCCCATAACAGAGAGAAGCAATGGACACGGTATCATCTGGGGGGATCCAGGTCTCAGTCAGGGTGAGAAGGTGTAGGGCATTAGATATAAAGAGATCATGAATAAAAGGAAGTTTGTTAGTGACTGAGCATGCGTTCCATAGGGCACATGAGAATGGGAGAGCAGAGGGAGGAAGGAGAGGGATATGTATAAGGTTAGATAAGTTACGTGAGGATTTCTTATCAGAGTAACGTGAGGCTTTATTCCTAGAGAAGTGAGGAGATTTAGAGGGAACAGGGTGTGGGTGGATATATCTGGATGTGGGTGCCCTCCAAGAGGGACTTGAGAGAAGGGAAGTGAGGGGTGAGTGAGGGGTGATATTGCTAGTATCAGCTAGGTTATGTGAGGATTTCTTTTTGGAGATAAGGTTGGGGTTGATATCTCTGTATGAGAGATTGGGGGATGAGTGAGGGAGGGTGGAAGGGGGGAGGAGCGGGATGTGGATGAGATCAGATAAGGTACGTGAGGAACTCTTTAGTATGAGAAAGAAATCGAGGGGGGCCAGGGTTGGGGTTGATGTTGCCTGATGAGAGAAGGAGAAGGAGTAGTAGAGAGCATGGTAAAGCGGAGACGGTACGGCAGAAGCGAGGGTGGGGTTGCCTTAGAAAGAGAGGGGTTGGTTGAATGCGGGGGATGATGTGCTGAAGCTCAAGAGCAGATGCTAGATAAGGGGACAGAATGGAGGGCGAAGTGAGGAAGGTAGGGGGGTAGGGGGAAGAGGAGGGAGGATGTTTGTAGGAGGGGAGGCAGTTGGGGAGGATGAGGAAGAGAAGGACAATGTGCTGTGGGGCCATGGTAATGGGCAACAAATTCTGTGCAAACACTAGGCAGCAGTTCTATGCAGGCAGTGGGTAGCAGTTCTATGTAAACACTGGGTAACGGTTCTATGCAGGCAGTGGGTAACAGTTCTGAGCAAACAATGGGTAGCAGTTCTAGGCAAAACAATGGGTAGCGGTTCTATGCAAACACTGGGTAGCATCATCAGACGGTTCAAACCACTACTCAGTCAAGATCACTTATGCACCGTGTTCCAGGCTATAATCACGCCCATCTTGGACTACTGCAACCCCATATACCTAGGCCTACCCAAACATGCACTCTGCCCCCTACAGATGGTACAGAATACCGCAGCCCGTATTATAACTGGTTCGTCTAAATATGACCACATCGCCCCCATCTTGAACCACCTTCATTGGCTTCCCATTGCCTTCCACATCAAATATAAATCTGCTCTGAACATTTTTAACATCAAGCAATCCATCTCGGCAGACATATTAAAGAAACTCATTAATATGAAGAACTGCTCGAAACCCAGAAGGCGCTTCACTACCGACACTATCACTACTCCCAGCGCATACGCCAAATCCAAACAATCCACATCCGGAAGAGCTTTCTCCCTGTCTGCCCCGGTGCTATGAAACACCCTCCCAGACCCTCTAAGAGCCACCTTGGACTCCAAGGACTTCCAGAAGAAGCTGAAAACAACTTTCTATATGGAACATTTTGGAGACATTACATAACAAGAAGAACATAGACCCTTACCCCAGCTAGCAATTTCTTCCTGCCCGTACTAACTCCCCCCTTATCCCAGCTCTACCCCATCCACCCATTTAACTAATACTCTTTTGTACTATAATGTATATAGCTCACTCTGTAAATAGTTGAACCGGTCTCATGCATGCCCCCTCTCCCATTGTTTTATGTAAAACCAGCATGTTACACTGTAAACCGCTTTGATTTTAAGAGAAGTCAGTATAGAAAACCTACTAAATAAATAAATATAATACAATTATCAGCTTTGCCCCCTTTCTGTGCCTTCTAAATCATCAAACAACTTTGTAAACTGAAGAACTCATATGTCCCCCCAAGATGCTTCTCCAATCAAAGTTTGGTGGAGCTAGGTCTATCTGTATGAAAGCTATAAGCAACTCACACACAAAGGTCAGCTTTCCTTCCTTCTCCATTCTCCGAAACGACTCAGAATTTGAAGAATGGAAAAGTCTGATGTCCTTTCTTCCCCCAGTAACTTAACCTGCAATAAAGTATGGTGGAGCTAGATTCATCCATTTCAAAGTTTGAAGGGTGGATAGTGAAACACGCATGCACACACAGAGGGTCACCTTTTACGCATGCAGAGCTTCGGGTCTACATGTTGCATATGACATATGAACTCATTTATTAATATAGACAGTCCTTGCTGTGCATTCATATTATACTACAGAAGGGAGTGCTATCTAGCCTCTGCCAACCATTTTATTAATTGCATCTCTAAATATTCATCTGGGTATAATAAACTCAGTCCATAAAACATGATAATTAATGGAAATTGAATGAAATTGAACAATATTAGCTAGAATTAATTAAAAAATGATTTAAATATAAAGGGCGATAAAATTTCCCTTATTAGCAATGGCTCTGCTTTTAGTGATGGCCAGTGAAGAAGAACATTTTGATGACACTGACCAAAGGAAGAGGTATCTAGGAGTTTGAGTATAAAGCCCATTGTAAAGGGGGGGTTTGACTCCTTCTTTTTTGTCACCTTTCATGGGAGTGCCAGAACACAAGAGGAAGGCCTAGGCGCTACAGAGTGGGTCCCATCAGCCAAGGATGCCTTGGTTTAGGGAAAGGAGGTCCACAGTTTTGTGCTGGAGTGACATTTTTCTTTTAACAGATTCCAGAGGAGGACTCGAGACTTGCAGATTGGAAAGTTCAGTGTGCCAATAATTGCAAAGTGTGCTGAGGCAGGGCCAGTGCTACGGTTTCTGGTGCCCCCCTGCAATCTATAAATCGGTGCCCTCTCCCTCATTATTAATGTTGGCTAAACTCCACCCTCCTTTATCCCATAATTCCTTTGTGAACCCTTTTCACGCGATGCTAGTATTTCTCCTTCAAATCTATTGTAAGAAAATTGCAGTGAAAGGGCAAATGAATAGACAGAATAAAAATAACTACTTAGTAAAAAATATTTAGCATCATACAAAGAGGCTTTTCAATCGTTGACTTCCACAGATGTAGTCAATTTGATTTTTATAAAATCCATTGGGTGGAGTCCATGTGTACAGTCGCCGCTTGTGTTGCTGGAAGAAGGTGTTTGAGATGAATAGATCGTTGGTCTTGCAGAATTCTATCAGTCTTTCTCCAGCTTCATTTCTGTTGCCAAGTCCATATTTTCCAACTACTTTGCCTTCTTCTTTGTTGCCAACTTTTGCGTTCCAGTCACCCATGACTATCAGGATATCCTGTTTGCATGTTCTGTCAATTTCAGCTTGTACTTGTTCATAGAACTCTTCAATTACAAGGCTCTGCCAAGAAATATGGAAGACAGCATCATGGCCTACTGACTGGAAAAGATCTGTGTTTATACCAATACTAAAGAAAGGTGATCCAACTGACTGTGGAAATTATCGCACAATCGCTCTGATCCCAAATGCTAGCAAGATTCTACTGAAGATTATTCAAAAGAGACTACAATCATACCTGGAACAAGAACTACCCAAAGTGCAAGCAGGGTTCAGGAAAAGGCGAGGAACGAGAGACATCATTGTGGATGTGAGATGGATCCTTGAAAAGACTAAGGGGCATGTTTACTAAAATCCGCAAAATAGCGCGCCGCAAAATAGCGCACGGCAACGCGGCACTGAAACGCGCAGAAACGCGTTTAAACGCCCCGCACACGTGCGTGTCACCCCCGCACAGGTACGCGGCTCACTAACGGGCCCCGTACAAGTGCGGGCCCGCAAATGTCCGATAGAGGCGTGGAACGGCGAAAGGAGGGCGGAGGAAGGCTCCGGAGGGGCGGAGGGACGGGGTCAATGGGTGGAGAGTGGGAGGGGAGAGGCTCCCCGCACAGTATCGGGCCCGAATTTGCATGTAAAAACTACCGCGAGTGAAACACTCGCGGTAGAAAGCATTTAAAGGGAAGAGAAACCATTTCCGTCAGCAATGTACAGGAAAACCGGGGAAAACAGCAAAACGTGAGCAGTGTGATATGTGCACAGCACAAAAGTGAAAATAAAAATAGAAAATGACCACAACAGAACTATTAAAAATAGTAATTCAGCTGGGGAAACAGTTATAGTGATGGGCAAATACAGAAATCACACCCAGCAAAGCTCCAGAAAAAAGAAATGAATTTTGGAAGGGTCTACTGAGAGGAGACTCTTCCAAAAAACATTTCCACGTTTTGGAGCTTTCCTGGGAGTGTTTGCTATGGTTGCCCATTAATATCACTGTTGCCCAGCGTGGTGATATTTTGTCCCACATTTCCCGTGGTCATTTCCGGGGTTTATGTGCACGTTTGTCACCAGACAGGGTGCATATGCCCACAGTAGAATTGCGTAGAGCAGGGTTTGTGACTCCATCCTGCCAGGCTTACTGCCTCCAGGGGCTGCACTGTCTCTGTGGCCAAAGTGTGATACAGCGGACAGAGTCATTACCTCCAGGACCAGAGGGCAGAGGTTCAAAACCCAGCTGGGGCACCTGCCAGCCCAGTTCCTATATTTTACCCACCACTAAATAAAGATAGCGCAGACACCCCTGTATGCATGGGGAAAACACCCATATTTTACCCAACACCGCACACACACCACAACAATGGGCATTACCTACAGCCAAGTCCCCCAAATGCAGTCCCATACTGCCACATTGCAATCAGGTCAACTGCTTTTTCTGCGAGAAGTTCATGCCAGCATGTTGGCGGACAAGTACATGTGGTGCAGGGGGCAGTGGCTGCTAACCACAGAAGACAGAGGCCTAGCCATGTGCAACAGACAGGTCCTGCCGGATCCACAGTCATGGACAGTCCAGGGAATCCAACCAATCCGTGGCTACACAGTGGTGCAGTGCACACAGACAATGCATACAAGAACAGAAGGTCACAGGTTCAAAGCCCAGCTGGGGCTACTGCCAATCCTGCCCACATATTTTTTCCCACAACTAAACAGTGATAGTAAGGACACACCTTTCATGGCGGGGACATATGCAATGGTAAGACATCTATCTTTTACCCCACTGAGCACAGACACCATGAACAGGGGCAGTACCTAGAGCAGAATCACCCAAATGCAGTCCTGGTGGGCCACACACCAGTCAGGTTCCATGCTGACACTCGTACAAATGCCTGTGCTGTATATCTATGCACCACCCCCATGGCATGTAGATGTAGCCCATGCATATTCATGAGGGATAGCAGGAAAACCCGAACAGTGTGATGCAAACCTGGACTGGAGTTGGGAATCTGTGCCGTAAAGCAGCAGCCATCAAGGGCAGACACACCCACACCCACAGGCCCCATTGGCCAATGTCTCCTGGAAAGGCAGAACATTGGACCGTGCATGCAGCACCCAAAACGAGCACTTGCATAACTTACCAATGTCACCCTACACCTGAGGTATACGGTACACAGCTCGGAGACGTTTGCTAGGAGCACAGGCAGGCAGTTATCCATACGTTACGTACATACTGCTAGTTGACCCCATCCAAACAATCTGTTAGGTGTTTGCGGGGCATGCTCCAGGCCTGGCCTCTGACGGTGCTTACCACCCTGGGGAGTGACCACCAGCTGTAATGCGTACCATATCCATGCCTTGCCGTGCTCAGGACCGGTTTGGTGGGCAAGGCTACTTACCCCCTCAATCGTAGCACCATGATGGCAGAGGTGTGGAAGTGTGTGTCTGTCTATACAGTGGGTGTTGGCTGCAAGCCCCTTCAACAGCCCGCACTGCCAGCACTGTTGCCAGTATTGGCCAGTCAATGTGCATAATGAGGTGCAAGGTACCATGGGTATAGCCAGGGCAGGGTGGCGTGGCCAGGATGCATCTGCACTGGGCATAGGGCCCTGGCAGGGACATTGGCTGGGATATTGTAGTGTCCGGCCACCACCTACACAGACAGGGTGGCCAAAGCATGTCCTTCTGGGGGATCATGCTCACCCTGACTGTGCAGTGACCACAGCATGGCTAGGCCCCTCCATAGTGCTGTATAGTAGTTCTCTCATGTGATAGATATGGGTTTCTCTTTGGGGCCCAGTCACTGATCTATCTGCTTGCTGTGTATGCAGACAGCCCAGTTCTGGGTGCATGCATCTCCATTGGGAAACATGCACTATGGACTAACCAGCAGACTGTTTGTAGCTGGTAAATGTCTTGCTATAATGGCTTGCAGGGTGCAGTGGCTGTTGGCTTGCTGCAGGGGAATATCTGGTGGTGGAGTGCAGCTTACCATACCCTGGGCTTATGTCTGTCTGCTATTGTGTTATGGCTGTGTATGGAGCTACCTACCTACCTACCTAGGGGGGGGGGGGGGGGGGGGGGGTGGTGTTCCTCAGCAGGACTGGGGTTGGTGTTGCCCTCTACTGCCACCTTTGCAGGGAGGTAGAGTGTGGATCCCTTGATGGGGACCATGTTTGCCACGGGGGGGGGGGGTGTGCGCCTGATGGCAGCAGACAGGGATATCCATGGTGTTTGTGCAGAAACTAGCTATCTTACACATTAACACTGCTTTGGAATGCCCGCTTGGCCTCCATCAGCCATGGCAGGTGTTGTTGACCTGGTCCTGGCCACCTCATTGCACACTCAGGGTGAGCACAGTACCCGCACGATGTAACGGTGTGTGGCTACTCTGTGCCAGTAAAACACCCGGTCAGTGCCCCCTACTAGGCCAAGGTGCTGTGTGGGTTGCACCCGGTCACTTCCCCCAACAGGGCCGAGGTGCTGTGGGGGTGCATTCCCCATCTTGTGTCCATCTGCGGACAGCTAATTTGCATGTGCAGTGCATCATGGGTACGGGTGGCCTAACCCTATCCTGTTGACACCAGCAGACTGTCTGTGAGGTGACGTGTAGGCTATCTGCAGCCAGCCAGGGGCCTGCTTACAGCTATGGAGCTGTAGTGCAATGGTTACATCACTGCTTGTGCAGCCAGAGGTCATGGGTTCAAACCCACAGTGGGGCCCTTTGGTAGGGCTGTCCACAGCTTTATTTTTATTTACTGTACATATGTCTATGCCGGCAAGACCACCCTCAGCTTACTATACCCATTAGGTGCCTCTGAGGGTGCTTCATAGGGCGCCCTGTAGGCCACCTTATGGTTGCCATCCCTATAGGGTGCACTATACATTATCCTGTGTCGCAACATACATGCTGCCCTATAGGGGTCATTCAAGGGTGCCTTGGCAAACAGTGCACTGTAACATGTGCCTTATGGGCCGCCGTATGTTAACATGCTGGGAGAGTGCGTTTGCTAGTAGTGATAACAAAATAAAATTATACAGCCTCCTACAGCACTCCACAACATAATACATACTGCCTCAGCAGGCATTTTTCAGTGGGCATTGTGAGGAGTTGAACCCCTGATCCCTGCACCATTGGTCAGTGTTTTAACCATTGTGCTGTGGCTCTGTTCCTGTGCTTGTGCATCAGCGCGCCACCTTGTGCCTATCAGCGCGCCGCCTTCTGCCGCCCAAGGGGACCAGTGCGCCGCCTTCTGCTGCCCAAAAATAACTGTGCGCCGCCTTATGCCGTTCCAAATTAATTTGCCTCCTAAAACAATGTTAATCATTACAGTTACTGCCTCAGCTGACCTTTGTCGTTGCACACACTGGGGGATTGAACCCATGGCCCCTGCACCATTGGTCAGTGTCTTCACCGTTGTACCACGGCTCTGTTGTTTTGTATACTCAGCAGCGCGCCACTTTGCCTTTCCTCGCGCTAATGTCGACCCCCGCACATTAGCGCGACGCACACACGTCCGGTTGCTTACTACCGTTTTTTTTCTATTTTCTGCCTGAACCGCCCACTCCTTATATGGCACAGGCACACTAGCACGGCCCCGCACGTTAGGAATGTTTAGTAAACATGCCCCTAAAGAATACCAAAAGGATATCTATTTCTGCTTAATCAATTATAGCAAGGCTTTTGACTGTGTAAACCATGAGAAACTCTGGGCCACATTAAGAAGCATGGGTATACCAGAACACCTGATCATACTCTTGCACAATCTGTACATTGATCAAGAAGCAACAGTTCGAACGGAACAAGGAGAAACAGAATGGTTTAAAATAAGCAAAGGTGTAAGACAAGGCTGCATACTTTCCCCTTACCTGTTTAATTTATATGCAGAACAAATCATCAGAGAAGCAGGATTGTATAAAGACAACAGAGGTGTGAAGATTGGTGGAAGACTCATCAACAACCTTCGCTGTGCTGATCATACCACATTACTGGCTAAAAGTGAAGATGATCTGAAACATTTTCTTCTCACAGTCAAAGAACATAGGGCTATGTTTACTAAACGTGAATAACGCGCGTAGTATGACGTTAACTACCGTAAGTGCCGTATAACGCGCGTACCGACGCGCTAACGACCGTTAACGTCATACTACGCGCGTTAACCGTAGTTAACGATCGTAAAGCTCCGCGGCGCGTTAAAACAGCGCAGAAGGTGGAGAGTGGGCGGAGAGAAGGGGTCAATGGGCGGAGAGTGGGCGGAGAGAGGCTCCCCTCATACTAACGCGCGGAGTGTCAGAGCTCACTTCCAACGCAAATGAAAACCTGTCGTTAAAGGCATTAAAGGGAAGAGAAACCATTTACGTCAGCAATGTACAGAAAACCGGGGAAACCCACAAAACGTGAGCAGTGTGATACATGTGCACAGAACAAAATATCACATAAAACGTTAAAAATGACCACAAGAAACATTTTAAAAAGCAGAATTCAGCTGGGCAACAGTGATAGCAATGGGCAACAAGGAACACCACTCCCTGGAAAGCACCAAAATAAAAGGAAATGATGTGTGGAAGGGTTCTACGCTCCGCAGACCCTTGCAAAGAGCATTACATTGTAAAGGAGCTGTCCTTGGGTGTGTGGTGTAATGTTTCCCAATGATATCATTGTTGCCCAGCTTGGTTATGGTGTGTGCCCCTTTTGTGAGGTCATTTCTGCGGTTTATGTGCACCTTTGTCCTGCATACAAGGTAAATGAGGCCACAGTAAACCTGTTGCAGAGCAGGGTTTCTGACTCGTCAGGCCGTTTAACTAACTCCAGGGACTGCACTGTCTCTGTGGCCACAGTGTGGTGCAACAGACACAGCCAGTGCCTGTAAGACCAGACCAGAGGGTCACAGGTTCAAATCCCAGTTGGGGCTCCTGCCAACCCAGTCCCCATAGTTTTACCCACCACTAAACAGTGATAGTAAAGGACACTCCTGTAGTGCAGAGAAACATACGCATGGCCTAATTTTACCACACCAAACACAGACACCAGAAACAGGCACATTACCTATAGCAGAGTCCCGCAAATGCAGTCCTGGAGGGCCCCACAACATTCCGGTGTCATGCTGCCTCTAATAAAGATGCCTGTGCTGCATAGCTATGCACCACCCCCATGGTATGCAGATGTAGTCATGCATATTTATGAGAGACAGCATGAAAACCCGAACAGTGTGTGGAACACCAGGACTGGAGTTGGGAACTCTGCCGTAAAGCAGCAGCCAACAGGGCCACACACCCACCCACAGGCCCCATTGGCCAATGCAAGCTGGATAGGCAAGACATTGGGCCCTGCCTGTATCTCCCAATACTAGAAGTATAATAACTTAGCAATGCCACCCTACACCTGGTTATATGGTACAGAGATATAAAACGTTTCCTCTGATACTGGCAGATATCAATTCCTACGTTTAGCACATTTTGCTCATTGAGCTCCACCATAACAATCATTCTGATGTCTGCGGTGTGTGCTGCAGGTCTGGTCTCTGACAGTGTTCACCACCCTGGGGAGTGACCCCCCAACAGACTTGTGTACCATATCCATGCCTGTACTATGCCCAGGACTGGTGTGGTGGGTATGGCTGCTGACCACCTCTATAGTAGCACAATGCTGGCATAGGTGTGGGGGTGGCTGTCTGTCTATCCAGTGTGTGGTGGCTGCAAACACCTTCAACAGCCCACACTGCCAGCACTGTTGCCAGTATTTGTGCTGCCAATGTGCATAATGAGGAGCAAGGTACCATGGGTATAGGCCGGACAGGGTGGCCTGGCCAGGGTGCATCTGCACAGGGCATAGGGCAGTGACAGGCACATTGTAGTGCCCGGCCACCAACTACACAGACAGGGTGACTCAGTATATCCTGCGGAGAGATCACTCTCACCCTGACTGTGCAGTGACCACAGCATGGCTAGGCAACTCCCATAGTGCTATCTAGTATTTCTCATGTGATACATATGGGTTTCCGTCTGGGGCCCAGTCACTGATGTATCTGCTTGCTGTGTATGCTGACATCCCAGTTCTGGGTGCAGGCATCTCCACTGGGCACTAGCAGACTGTTTGCAGCTGGTAGGTGTTGTGATGGAGTGGCTTGCAGGGTGCAGTGGCTGATGGCTTGCACCAGGGGAATATCAGATAGTGGTGGGGTGCAGCATACCATATCCAGGCCTAATGTCTGTCTGCTATTGTGTTATGGCTGTGTTCAGAGCTGCATTGACTGCCCTGTGGGGTGTCTGTTCCCCAGCAGGACTAGGGTTCATGTTCCCCTCTACTGCCACTGTTGCAGCACGGTAGACTGTGGATCTTTTGATAGGAGACCCTGTTTGCCTCCCTCAGCCCTGGGGGAGGGGTGTGGTGGTGGTGCATGGGGGCTGTACCTGACTGAAACAGACAGAGATGTCCAAGGTGTTCCTGCAAAACTACCTATCTCACACAGTAACACTGCTTTGGACCTGCACCATGGCCGGTGCTGTGGACCTATTGCTGGGCGCCTCACGGCACCCTCAGGGTGAGCACAGTACCCGCACAATGTGACGGTGTTGTAGCTGCTCTGTGCCAGTACAACACACAGTCGGTACCCCCTACCAGTCCGAGGTGCTGTGGGGGTGCATTCCCCATGGTGTGTATCTGTGGACAGCTGCTTTGCATGTGCAGTGCATCATGGGTATGACTGGCCCAATCCAACCCTGTGAAACACCAGCACCTGCTCACAGGCTCTGATAAACCATAGGCCATCACACGTACATCTGTTAGCATAATGCATAGGTGCAGGACACCCTACAAAGTCTGTAATATAAGATGCCCCACACTGGTAAAAACACACGTACCCCCGCACGTAAACAAACACGTACCCACGCACGAATGTACGCGCGTACGCACGTACCAACGTACGTGGCTAGGCACATTCCGAGGGTGTTTTTCTGACACCAATACTCAGCGTAACGAAAAGCATGCCTCCTCTTTCCTTCTGTAATGTACAGGGTGATGCCTAAGACAGCCTTCTGTGTTAGGCACACTGGGGGCTCGAACCCATGCTGCCTGTAACAGCGGTCAGTACCGTAACCATTGTGCTACAGCTCTGTTTCAGTGCTTTGTGTCTGTACGTCTTCTTATGATTAACGCGCAGTAACGTGGCACGGCGCCCGGTAACGCTCGTTAATTTTTGCTAACGCGCGGTAGTGGTAACGATGTCCGCCCATGTTCCTTATTTGGGTTTCTTTCACTACCGCGGCTCCTACCGCGAACTGCACTAACGCGATTTAGTAAACAGACCCCATAGTCTTAAAATGGGCCTGCACCTTAATGTAAAGAAGACAAAGATCATGAAAACTGGCATAATCAACAGGTTCATCGTTGAAGGATAAGAAATTGAAATCGTGAACAACTTTAACTTACTTGGATCAACTATCAATAAAGAAGCAACAAGCTGTCAAGAAATCAGAACGATGCATTGCTCTTGGCAGAATGGCTATGAAAGACCCTAGATAAGATTCTCAAGAGCAGAGATGTCTCTCTCCATACAAAGATTTGACTTGTTAAAGCCATGGTATTTTCAATAACATCATATGGATGTGAAAGCTGGACAGTTGAAAAAGATAGACAGGAAGAACATTGACGCCATTGAATTATGGTGCTGGTGGCAAATGCTGTGTATACCATGGACTGTCCAAAGAACAAACCAGTCGGTACTAGAGGAGATCAAACATAAGCTTTCTTTAGAAGCTCAGATGACAAGACTTTGACTTTCATACTTTGGACACATCATGCAAAGAGATAGATCATTAGAGAAAGACATCATGCTTGGCAAGATAGAAGGTCAACGCAAAAGAGGAAGGCCAGCAGTGAGATGGATCGATACAATAACAGCAGCTACGGGTACCAGTTTGTCAACAATGAGCCGCCTGACTGAAGACTGAACACAATTTAGGATAGCTATGCAGAGGGTCGCCATGAGTTGACTACGACTCGACGGCACTTAACAACAACAACAACAAACACAGGGGCTGTGATATTCCAAAAAAAATTCTGATAGTGGTCATCTCACTAACAACAACATAAACATTCTCCATACCAGGCATATAGGTGAACTACTATAAAACTCTACAAAGGTCACTGAAGATCAACATCCAAATCTACCAAATTATACCAGCATAAACTTCCAAAACGTATACAATAAGGTGCCTACCCAGAAAAATAGCATTATAAATACTGCAGGGGCCCTAGAACATCCATACATCTATTTGAAAAGCTGAAAAAGTCAAATAACTACAGAATAGATCCCTGTGTACAAACTCCATCTTAACAGAACACCTGGCCTCAGTTACACACTCAGAATACAGACCCTCACCAAATATAGAATAAGTGACTACAATCTAAAGTAAAAATAAAAATATGTAGACAAAAATTAAACTGAAACCCCAAGAAGCCAGACTCCGCATGCAGTGCAACATCAGAAAAATAAGAGATGCAGTTCCCCAAAGTCCAATCACTAAATTGAAAATAAAATTATTTTTTCTACCTTTGTTGTTTGACCATTTTATTCTCTGATCATGCTGATCCCGATCTGAGGCTTCTGCTTTCCCTGTCTTCTCTTAGATTTCTTTCTATGGTCTATAGTCCATATGCTATTTCTTTCTCTCGTTTTGGTTTTTTCACTTCCTTCCATCTTCAATATTGATTTTTTCCTTTTAGCTTTCTTCCATTATTTCTCTCTTCTCTCTCTCTGTCTATCCAGATTTTTACTACTCCTTACTATCCAATTCTTTCTTAGCCTTCTACCTACTGCTTTTCAACCTACACCCCAGTCCTCCCATTCCCCAGCTCTTCTTCCCTGGTCGAGTATTCCCCACTCATTTGCTCACTCTCTCTCCCCCTCCAGTTTATCATCTCTCACCCCCCATCTAGTGTCTCTCTCTCTTTCCCACCATCCAGTAGCTGAAGCAGAGGCAAACAGTCCAGGCCTGTGGCAGCACAGTCTCCCTGCTTCTGCTCCGTTAAGTCAGTCGACACTCAGCAGCAGTTTCTTTCCCCTCCCCCCAACACACAATATCTGCCCCCTCTCCCTTTTCCTTCCCCCAGTTTCTGCCTCTTCTCTCCACTTGATCCAGCATATACCAGCATCAGTTCCCTTCAGGTTCCAGCTCCTTTCCAGTTACCCTCTGCAAAAGCCCATTTTCTGTCCAGCATCAGCTTCCTTCCAGTCCCAGTACCTCCCTCAGCATCACCTATTTCCATTCCCAATGATCCTCCTCAGTATCAGCCCCCTTTTCAGTCCTCCCCTCCCAATACCTTCCAATGTCAACCCCCTTGCATTCCCAGCAACACCACCACTGGTGTCCATGCCCTTCCAGTCCCCCTCCTTCCCTACTGTTCAGCCTCTTCTAGTCCAAATACCAACCCAGGTATCTGCTCACTTCCAGTCCCAGTGCCCCATCCCATGTCAATTCCCTTCCAGTCACCCTCCCCTTTATCTTTCATCTTTATCTTTATTTCACACTTGACAATCCACCCAGGCCATGGCATCAAGGTGGTTTACAATACAATAACAATGCTGCGGAGCTAGGAAATTTGAAAAGGAACGCCAATGACTGACAGGATAAAGAGAGAATAGTCAAGATATTAGCCAGAGAAGAATAACAGGAAAGGTAGACAAACAGGGAACTAGTGTGAGTTGGTAAGTGGGATGTTAAAGGCTTGGTGAAATAAGTGGGTTTTTAATTGTGCTTTGAATTTCTGATAAGAAAGTTCAAGACGGAGTGTGGACAGCAGGGAGTTCCAGACTGCAGGACCTGCAAAGAAGAAGGCAGTGTGGCGAGTAAGTTCTAGGTGAGCTTAGGATGGTACGGGGAGGGAGAACCGATTGGCATGAATGGGCCGGATCTGGTGATAGGGGGGATGTAAATGCATTTGATTGGCCAGATACTGGGGCGTGGAGGTATTAATAGCTTTGTGTGTCATGATCAGAATTTTATATAGAATTCTGAAACAGAGGGGAAGCCAAAGGATTGAACGAGAAGGGGACTGACGTGGCCTGAGTGCTTGGCATGTGTGATACATAAGATCATAAGATATTCCATACTGGGTCAGACAAATTTACATCAAGCCCAGTATCCTGTTTCAAACAGTGGCCAATCTAGGTCATACGTACATAGCAGAATCCCCAAGAGACACAGGTTACACAATGCTTGTATGGGGTCAAGCATTGATATCCTGGGTCCATTTTTAATAATGGTTTATTGACCTTTCCTCCAGGAACTTGTCCAAACCTTTTTTAAACCCAGCTACACTAACAGCTTTTACTACATCCTCTGGTAACAAATTCCAGAGTTTGATTACACGTTGAGTGAAAAAAATATTTTCTCTTATTTGTCTTAAATAGTTTACCCTGTAGCTTCATTACATGTCCCCTAGTCTTTCTATATTTTGTGCAGTGTTTTTGCAGCAGCTGGAGACACTGTAGCGGATGTTGAGACAAGTTTACCAACGCACCATTACAGTAATCCAGTCTATTCATTACTAGGGGATAATAGAAAAGTAGTAAACACGGAAGGAGACAAAAATGGACGGACCTCTCTGATCTGACATAACAAAAAGAAGGAACGGAGAATGAGATGGGATAAATGTTCTTGAAACAAAAGTGGTGAATCCAGAATGACGCCTAGGTAATGGAAAGAGGACACCAGAGGGATAGGAGCTGAATCCAGAAGAGGAGCTACGCAAGGGTAGGGGCTACTAACTGAAAACCACATTGCTGCTGATTTAGAGGGGTTAAGATGCAGATAATTAGTTGAAATCCATGTGGAGATATGTGTAAGGCAGTCATTAAGTGGTGATAGATCAATAGCAACAGGACTAGCATGATAGAGGAGGATTATGTCATCAGCATAATAGTATGCTGACACTGGGTATTGCTGTACTATGAGTGGCAGGGGTGCTAGGAAGATATTAAAAAGCAGAGGTGACAGAACGGAGCCCTGTGGAACACCACAAACAAGGATACCACAACTGAGGAGTCAGGATTTAGCTGCACAGAGAAGGAATGGGCAGTGAGGAAGAAGTGGAACCAACACAACACAGTACCCCAAATTCCAGAGTCATGAAGGCGAGAAAGGAGGGTAGTGTGATCAACTAAGTCATCCCCCTTTCAGTGACATCCACAGATGTCAGCTCCCTTCCAGTCCCAGTGCCCCCTCCCTTCCAGCTCCCCTCCCATTACTCAGCCACCTTCCAATCCCATCCCCAGGTGTCAGCTCTCTTCCAGCCCCCTCTTCCCCCCCTGTCAGCTCACTTCCAACCCTCACTTCTCTGCCATGCCAAATCTCCTCCAGTCCCATCCTTCCATCCTGTATCTGCAGCAAATGCTAGCTGCCTGCCCACCCTCTCACTGATTTGCTGCTTGAGAGATGAAAGCAGCCATGGGAACAGTTCTCTGCTTCCACGGCTTTGCTGTTTTATAAACTGCTGGACCGCGGTGTTTCTAATAAGCATTTCCTACTTCTTACGAGAAACAGGAAATGCTTGTTATTGCTAGAAATGCCACAGTCCAGCAGTTTATAAAACAGCAGAGCCATGGAAGCAGAGAACTGTTCCCGTGGCTGTTTTCCATCTCTCAAGCAACAAATCAGTGAGATGGAGGGTGGGCAGCTAGTGATGGCACCCCCTGCTTTTAACTCCCCACTACGGCGCTTACCCAGCTTATTGGGTAGCGCTGGCCTTGAGCATTTATATATTGTGGCAAAGTCAACCATTTTGAGCATGGGGGAGGTGAACAGCATAAGGAATTCACCTTAATCAAGGGGCCTCTGTTAGGTGTGCAGGGTCAAAAGGCCAGAGCCACAGTTCAAAGGCAGAAAAAAACCAGCTGGAACAAGTTCCAGGAAATGTTTTACAGTGTAAGAAGGATAGATTGCAAGCAGGAGGACAAAAACCCTCACTCTAATAATTACACTGATTATCTTGATGTCAGAAGGCAGGAGGATTACAAACACCTGGGACAGAAAGAGGTGGGGTTGGATCCCAGTGAGTATAAACCGTGGTTAAACTATGGAGAGAGTAGTGGAAGCAGTAGCAGTAGGAGTAGGAGCTGGAAGAGGAGTGATTGCAGAAGGAGCAGAGAAAGCAGCAGAGGACAGACTTCAGAGCAGCAAGGACGATGGAATGCTGGAAAAGCCAGAGCAGGTGCTAACTTTGGAGACAGGCTGAGCTACCCATTGCTGAGAGAGGTGATTTCCCTGAATGACGTTTGCAACAAAGGTGGAGCCCGGAAGGAGAGAAGCTTTCAGGCCACCAGAGAGGTTGTCAGCAGGGCACTCTCATCCAGTGGCGAGTCAGACCGTATGGAATTAGGAGAACCAGTGATAGAGCCAGAGGTGGGAGAGGATATGTTGATGGATTGTTCTTTATGCCAAGCTCTAGACTTAAAGTGTCTGGAAAAGGCCAGCCTGGAGAGAACTGTTTCCTCTTGCTGAAGTAACCTCAGTGCTAAGCAGTGAGAAAGTAAATACCTGTGTGTTTTGAAAGGAGGAATTTACTGCAGCATAAGCTAAGTGAAGTAAGGCTGTGATTCATGCTTCTGTGTCAGCTGTGTTGAAACTAGGGTTACCAACTTTTTCACTGAGAAAAACCGACACCTGTGGCTCGCCATGCTCCACCCGTTCTCCGCCCCTATTCCCAGTCCACCACTGCCCCGCCCCCAGCCCCACCCACAAAAATTACCGATGATACGTGTAGGCTAACTTCCTTGGTCAGATAATAATTAAACTGGGAACCCCAAAATCCAAACATGAAATGTACAACACTGGAGAAATAAAACTATAAAGTAATTTCCTCTTGCACTAAACAAAAACGCAAAGATGTTATCAATACACACTTCCCAGACCAGAACATATTCCAGTAATAAATTCAAAATAAAAAAGTATTTTTCTACCTTCTGTTTGGGCGTTTTATTTTTCAGTTGCAATTGCTCCAGTCACTTTCTTCTGGTTTCTTTTGTGTCTTCTGCGAGCTATCCATTTGTCCTTTCTTCTCTTTTAGATGTTTTCCATTCTCTCTCTATTTCTGCTTTAACATACTGATTGTTTCCCTTTTGCTCTTTCCCCCAATTCTTTCCTTATTCCTTTATCATCCATTTAAATTTCACCCTTCCCTTCTCAAGCCCCTCTTACTCTCCCAATACCCGGCCCATCATAGACTTTTCTTCCACACAAAATATTCTTCCCCTCTCCATTCTCATTCCCCATCTATTCTAGTCCTCCCCCAAAATCAGTTCCCTTATAGTTCTAGACCCACCCAGCATCCACTCCCTTCTAATCCCATTCTCCCATGCCCCACATCAGCCCATTTCCAGTCCTATTCCAGCTCTTCATCAGCCCATTTCCAGTGCTAGCCCTCACATCACAGACCATTTCCAGTCCTAGCCCCCCCCCAATCACAGCACATTTCCAGTCCAAGTCCCCCATCACAGCCTATTTCCAGTCCTAGGCCCCCCCCATCACATCCCATTTGCAGTCCGAGTCCCCCCGCTCCATCACAACCCATTTGCAGTCCTACCCCCCCCCCCACCATCACAGTCCACTTTCAGTCCTAGCCCCCCTAATCACAGCCTATTTCCAGTCCAAGTTCCCCCTCCCTCCACCATAGCCCATTTCCAGTCCAAGTTCCCCCCCCCATAGCCCTTTTCCAGTCCAGGTCCCCCTCCCCATCACAACCATTTCAAGTCCATGTCCCCCCCCCCACATAGCCCCTTTACAGTCCAGGTCCCCCTCCCCATCACAGCCCATTTCTTTCCAGTCCAATGCCCCCCCATAGCCCTTTTCCAGTCCAGGTCTCCCCCCCCCCCCTTCACAACCCATTTCCAGTCCATGTCCCCCCCAGCCCTTTTCCAGTTCCAGGTCCCCCTCCCCATCAAAACCCATTTCCAGTCCATGTCCCTCTCCCCCCATATCCCTTTTACAGTCCAGGTCCCCCCCCCCCCATCACAGCCCAGCTGTACAGAGGGAGCCGGTGGCCTCGCGCGGGCTTCCCTGGCTCCCTCTGAAGCCCTCCGGGTTGGGAGAAAAAGCAGGGTTTTTGCTCTGGCCACTCCCGATCTTGCGGCCAGAGCAAAAAAAACCGGCTTTTCAAGGGCCGGTTTTTGCCTCTGCGCCGGCAGCCGGCCTGGCCATGGAAAAAACCAGCCCAGTGCCGGCTGAAAACCGGCCAGTTGGCAACCCTAGTTGAAACTCTACAATGGAGAGAAAGTTAATTAGCTGTTAGAAGTGTGTGTGCTTTGCTCCTGTTTATAAGTGAAGCCTGCTATAAGAGTCTTGAGGACACTGTGAATTAGGGTTACCAACTTTTTCATCGAGAAAAACCCGACACCTGTGGCTCGCCATGCCCCACCCATTCTCCGCCCCTAGTCCCACCCCTGCCCCGCTCCCAGCCCCACCCACAAAAATTACCGAGGATACGTGTAGGCTAACTTCCTTGGTCAGATAATAATTAAACTGGGAACCCCAAAATCCAAACATGAAATGTACAACACTGGAGAAATAAAACTATAAAGTAATTTCCTCTTGCACTAAACAAAAACGCAAAGATGTTATCAATATATAGTTATAGTTCTAGACCCACCCAGCATCCACTCCTTTCTATTCCCATTATCCCCACCCCCACATCAACCCATTTCCCGTCCTTTTCCCCCCCTACATCAGCCAATTTCCAGTGCAAGCCTGCCCAACACAGGCCATTTCCAGTCCTAGCCCCCCCCCCCCATCACAGCCCCTTTCCAGTCCAAGTCCCCCATCACAGCCTATTTCCAGTCCTAGGCCCCCCCAATCCCATCCCATTTGCAGTCCCGAGTCCCCCCGCACCATCACAGCCCATTTGCAGTCCTAGCCCCCCCCCCCATCACAGTCCATTTGCCGTCCTAGCCCCCCTAATCACAGCCTATTTCCAGTCCATGTTCCCCCTCCCTCCACCATAGCCCATTTCCAGTCCAAGTTCCCCCCCCCCCCATAGCCCTTTTCCAGTCCAGGTCCCCCTCCCCATCACAACCCTTTCCAGTCCAAGTTCCCCCCCCCCCATAGCCCTTTTCCCGTCCATGTCCCCCTCCCCATCAAAACCCATTTCCAGTCCATGTCCCCCCCCCCACATAGCCCTTTTACAGTCCAGGTCCCCTCCCATCACAGCCCATTTCTTTTCCCGTCCAAGTCCCCCCCCCCCATAGCCCTTTTCCGGTCCAGGTCCCCCCCCCATCACAACCCATTTCCAGTCAAATTCCCACCTCCTAGCCCTTTTCCAGTCCAGGCCCCCTCCCCCCATCACAGCCCAGGCAGTCCTTGGCCTCCCCCCCCCCAAAATCGCGGCTGTCTGAGACTTTAGAGGGAGCCGGGGAAGCCCGCGCGAGGCCCCGGCTCCCTCTGAACAGCCACCAGCGTGAAGAGCCTTTTTCCTTCACGCTGGCGGCTGTTCCTGTGAAGCCGCGAATGCTGGGAAAGGTTACAGGGCATTGCCTTTAACCTTTTCCACCAATTGCGGCTTCACAGGAACAGCCGCCAGCGTGAAGGTAAAGGCTCTTCACGCTGGCGGCTGTTCAGAGGGAGCTGGGGCATCGCGCGGGCTTCCCCGGCTCCCTCTGAAGCCCTCCGGGTGGGGAGAAAAGCCTTTTTTTTTGCTCTGGCCGCTACCGATCTTGCGGCCAGAGCAAAAAAAACGGCTTTTCAAGGGCCGGTTTTGCCTCTGCGCCGGCAGCCGGCCTGGCCATGGAAAAACCGGCCAGGTCGGCTGAAAACCGGCCAGTTGGCAACCCTACTGTGAATGCTTATTTCATAACCTAAGTTTGGTTCTTCACCTGGAAGTGCAGCCTCTAGAGAATTATGGCTGAGTGAAGATAATTTTGCCATAGAAGAAGTAAAGTTTGTTTTTCTATTGCTCTGATTGACAAAGGACAATAAGAAAAGTGGCATCTTGTTATATGTGAAAGGCTAAGCTTCTGCAGTGAAGAGGACTTTAAAAGCCAATATTGAGTTCTGTTTGTTTTGCCACCAACCTGCTGAACCTTAAGCAAAACTCCTATAATTTAAAATTCTGTAAATGGTACCAGGAACCTGATCTGTTCTATTGTGTTCAAAATGCATTCTTTTTCTGTCATAAGCCTTACCCTTGGTTTAACACGACTAAAATCCTTCTACTTAAAGCATAAATGTTACAGCTGATAGAAGAAGGTTCTCAACCACACGCCCTCAACATCTAGAAGACTAGTGGTTATGGCGTTGTGCTTATGACAATATCCATTTTTCAGATGAATGTCTGAAAATGGATATATAGATGCGCAAATCACGAAGACATTCCCAGAGCTATTTTAGAAAGCCGAGTTTATAGATGTCTTCAGGCAAGCACATCCTGCACTACAAAAATAATAATTGATTTATGCATGTTACATAGAAACATAGAAATATGATGACAAAAAAAGACCACATGGCTTATCTAGTCTGTCCTTCCATATCAACAAATACAACAGTCCCCTTTTTACCTTTAGAGATCCTCTGTGTTTGTCCCATGCTTTTTTGAATGGCACATGGGGGCATGGTGGAAGCATGTCATGCTAAAGAAAGCCACGGCACAATGGTTGAACCAAGATGCAGTATGACTGAGAAAACTGCAGCAATCATGTCCGTGTTCTAGAAAAGATACATATGCGTGCCCAATTTCAGAAATGGTAGACACATCTAAAACCACTAGCGATAACATCCATGTCTACTCCTTGGCATGAACACACATCACTAAAGCTCTCGTTCTGTAAATGGAGCTCACTCTGAGGAGAAGGATGTTACCAGTGGTGTGCCCCAGGGATCTGTCCTTGGTCCGATTCTTTTTAACATCTTTGTTAGTGATATAGCGGAAGGGCTGTCGGGTAAGGTTTGCCTCTTTGCAGATGATACCAAAATCTGCAATAGAGTAGACACCCAGGAAGGGGTAGATAACATGAGGAGGGATCTAGCTAAGCTTGAAGAATGGTCTAGAATTTGGCAGCTGGGATTTAATGTTAAAAAATGTAAGGTCATGCATTTGGGCTGCAGCAATCCAAGGCAGCAATACAGTATAGGAGGTGAAGTACTTTTGTCCACAAAAGAAGAGCAGGACCTAGGCGTGGTTGTGTCTGATGATCTTAAAGTAGCTAAACAGGTAGAAAAGGCGATGGCAAAAGCTAGAAGGATGCTTGGGTGCATACAGAGAGGAATGGCTAGCAGAAAAAAGGAGGTGATAATGCCTCTGTATAAGTCTTTGGTGCGAACTCATTTGGAGTATGGTGTGCAATTCTGGAGACCGCACCTTCAAAAGGATGTGAACAGGATGGAGTCGGTGCAGAGGGTTGCTACTAAAATGATTAATGGGCTTCATTATAAAGCATATGAGGACAGACTTAAGGATCTTGATATGTACACCTTAGAGGAAAGGCGGGATAGAGGTGATATGATTGAGATGTTTAAATACCTCCGTGGCATAAATGTTCAGGGAGGGAGAGCCTCTTTCAATTTAAAGCAAGTTCTGCTACGAGGGGACATGGGATGAGGGTGAAGGGAGATAGATTCAGGAGTGATATGCGGAAATATTTCTTTACAGAACGAGTAGTGGATCCATGGAATAGTCTCCCAGTGGAGGTGGTAGAGATGAGGACAGTAACTGAATTCAAAAAAGCATGGGACCAACACAGAGGATCTCTAAAGGTAAAAAGTGGACTGTTGTAGTTGTTGTTATGGAAGGACAGACTAGATAGGCCATGTGGTCTTTTTCTGTCATCATGTTTCTATGTTTCTATGTCACCTAAACTCATGGAGGGAGTAGAGAAGAAGGTACTCTGATATCTTCAATATTTTTCTCAACCATAAAGACAACCAAGGGAAATGCAGGCACTTGTTTTCTGGTCGGCACACTGATGCACGTCTCTGTTGAAAAATAAAATTTTGTTGCAGGGATGTCTATATGGCCACAGCTGCTGGTGTCCAGTTTGGTAACGTGCAAACTTCTGAAGTCCATCTGAGACTTGCATGTGTCTGGCCCTTTTTCATAATTTTTGACTTGCATGTCCCAGATGCACCTAGACATCATTTCTAAAATATGCCTTCATAAGAAAATTGCAGTTATGCAAAACACAAACTCTAACCTCTAGGCCATCCTTACACTCTGTTCCAATTGTAAGACTTCCTAGGCATGCATCCTGATCTAAGTAAAAGACAATGCATCTCTATTGAATATTTCAGCATCAATGGTTCTGACGAAGAGGTCCCTTATCCTCTAAAGCTCGTGCCTCAATACATTGGCTAGTCTTGATATTATGTCTAGAACTGTGGTTCTCAAACTTTTTTGTACCGTTACTCCTTTTACCGTTGATCAACTTATGGTGACCCCCAATGATAAAATCAAATCCGTCTCTCTTCCTTTACCGTTAACGCATTATCGCTGTGATCATTTGTTGAATTATAATTCAGGTCTGCAAAAAATTTTTTTAGAGAGCTGTTTTGGTTATTCCATGTAATCTTTATGTGCGCTGAATCCGAAAATGACCTCCATTTTGTCATAGGACATCACGTTTCCTGACAATTTAGGTAACTATGTTAAATAAGGCAATACCTCAAAATAAATGGAAATAGACTTATAAAATTAGTTTTATTACATATTTTCATGAAAATCCTTTTTTGAACTGAAATGAGCTCACCTACACACACTAAACTCAATTCTTCTTCCTTGTGAGGCTCCTCTTGGTGCATTTACGCTTGTGAGTAGCATCTGAAATGTCTCTCTGAAGCATCCAACAGTAGTCTGCCATCATTGTAATGCTCCATTTTCCCTGTTATCTCCTTTCCATCTCTTTAATGTCTTGGTGGAATCGTTCACCTTGTTCCTCACTCACAGCTCACAAGTTTTCAGGAAAGTAGTCAAGGTGGGACTGGAGGAAATGCACTTTCAAACTCATCAGGCAACCTAAAGCTTGAAATGCTTTCAGCATTCGTCCGACGATCTTTTTGTAGTGAGGATCTTTGTTATTGCCTAAAAATTTCTGTACGACTTCTTTAAATGCAATCCACCCTTCTTTTTGAGGATCCGTCATGGTATTGACAAACTCTCGATCAACTATAAGCCTTCTAATGTCTGGTCCGACGAACACACCTTCCTTTAATTTTGCCTCCGACAGGCCTGGAAACTTGGTGACCAAGTATTTGAGCATTCTCCATCTCTTGGAAGTGATTTTACGAATTGCTCCCAATTTTATGTGGAGAAGTGTAGAAGAACTTTATGGGAAGGTACCAAAGTTTCTCGGAGGACATTTTTTTTCACCGACTGTTAGCACCCTCGGCTGCCAACTCTTCTTGGTCCAGTGATCTTGTCGGTCTCGACTGTCCCATAGACACAGAAAACAAGGATATTTGGTATACCCAGCTTGTTGCCCGAGCAGCATGCACAAGACCTTCAAGTCCCCACACACTTGCCAACCATGGTCTTCATATTTTAAGTTTACGAAGAACCAATTCCAAGTTCTTGTAGGTTTCCTTCAAGTGTACGGAATGACCTACAGGTATGGAAGCGTAAAAACCGTTGTGGAGTAAACTGCTTTGAGACTCTTTTTGAAGAATCTATAAAAAGACGCCATTGCTCTGAATCCTATTGGATTTTAAATTGACCCATCAGACCTTCAACATTGATGCAATAAACCAACTTGTCTTCCTGGGCGAAGTAAGGAACAAACTCCTTTTCACGATGTCTGAACCATGAAGATGACACTCCTGGCAATAATAAATTCCTGCTTTTCAGCCTTGATCCGAGTAATTCAGCGGCATCTTTGGGAAGATTCAAGTCTCTTACCAAATCATTCATCTCCTCCTGAGAAAACAATTTTGGTCTTGTATCATCTTCAAAGTCAGAACTTGATTCGTCATCTGGTTCAGGTATGATTTCACCTTCATCAGAGCTAGGTATCTCTTCCAAGGTAGCAGGGGGCTTGGGTACTGGTATATCTGTGCCATGGGGGATGGGACAAATTGCCGAGTGAAGATTGGGGTATGAAATGGAATGCTTCCATTTGGAATTAAACCCTTTCACATCGCATGAACAAAAGTAACAGTCGTCACTATGGTTCTTTTGCTCTCGCCATACCATAGCAATCCCATAACGGAAAGATTTTTCCTTACCCTTGAACCAGTTTTGGAGATCCTCAACACACACTTTATGAGGCGCCCAGACTTTATCTTGATCTCTAATTTTTAGTCCAAAGTAAGCAAACTACACTTTTTTCACAAATTCTGTAATATTCTGCTGTTGCTTCAACACTGTATATTTACCACAGATGAAACAGAAACTGTCTGGTGAATTAATACACTTTCGCAGAGCCATAACATAACAATTGAAGAATGACGAGCTAACACGAATTGCGATGAAAAAGTGTGAACAGCCTAGAACAGGGGTGGGCAAACCTGGTCCTGGAGGGCCGCAGGCCAGTCAGGTTTTCGGGATATCTCTAATGAATATGCGTGAGATATATATGCATTAGAGATATCCTGCCAACCTGACTGGTTTGTGGCCCTCCAGGGCTGGATCTGGAGACCCCTGCCTTACACCTCTGTCATTAAGATTGTGAGTGGACAAGGTGCAGATGTCCAAGACATCAAAAAGGTTAGATAGAACTTGTCACAGTCCTCCTCACTTCTCACCACCACCAAAAAATTGTCTATTAGACAACTTTTTGGTGGTGGTGAGAATTGAGGAGGAATGTGACACATTCTATATACCCTTTCGATGTCCTAGGACATCTGTACCTTGCCCACTCACGATCTTAAATGACAGAGGTGTAAGGCAGGGGTCTCCAAATCCAGCCCTGGAGGGCCAAAAACCAGTCAGGTTGGCAGGATATCTCTAATGCATATATATCTCATGCATGTTCATTAGGGATATCCCGAAAACCTGACTGGTCTGCGGCCCTCCAGGACCGGAGGTGCCCACCCCTGGCCTAGAACCAAGAACCTGATGATGATTCATGCACAAGTGTGGCATGCAGGAGAGAGCAGCTCTGTGTCTGTACACGAGACGTCACAGTGCTGGCCACGCCCCCCTGCACTGACCGGAGCTGCTGCTATCTGCCCTGTGTCTCCCTCACACTGGATTCTTCAGGAAAGAGTAACCCCTTCTACCATTAGAAGCACGGACTTTAAACTTGCTTAGCTTATGTATATATTGCTGACCATCAGATTTACAGTGCTATATATTTTTTTTACATAACTCGGACAACCCCTTTAAGGGTTTTTTGGCATTTTATATCTTAAATGCACTTATGTGAATTAATTAATAGTAATTTGAATTAATTAATAGTAATTTGAAAAAAATTGATAAATTTGAAGATAATTTTGCATGTTGTGGCAAATCATGACGTCTAGGAGTTTTTTCAATATTTTATTGTTTTCAGCACACCAAAATACATGGAAATTAGATGAAAATAATCAAACAGATTTTTTAGTCGCAGACCTGTGAATTATTAATAATTATAGGCCTTTGCAATATGAGTTTATTTATAAAATTTACTTATTTAAACCACAATAATTAATAACAAGTAACAATATTTTGATTTCAAAATTATGATGATTTTGTAGTCAAATCACTAATATGAAATAAAATTATTTTTTCTACCTTTGTTGTCTGACCAATTTATTCTCTGATCATGCTGGTCCCGATCTGAGGCTTCTGCTTTCCTGTTTTCTCTTAGCTCTCTTTCTTTGGTCTATGGTCCATCTGCCATTTCTTATCTCTTCTTTTGCTTTCTTCACTTCTTTCCTTCAGCCTATTTCCAGTCCCAGTAACCATCCCCAGTATCAGCCCCTTTCCAGTCCTCACTCTCAGTACCTTCCAATGTCAACTGCATTCCCATGACTGCCACTGGTGTCCATTCCCTTCCAGTCCCCCTTCTTCCCCACTGAGCAGTCCCTTCTAGTACAAATACCATGGCAGCCCCTCTCAGATCCACTCTATTCCAGTTCCATTCTCCCATCCCATCGTATCAGCCCATTTGTAGCCTTAGCCCTAGTTTTCTTCCAGGGCCAGCAGCTCTATCCTCCCCTCCCCACAATCAGCCCATTCCCAGTCAAAGCCCCCCAATCAGCTCGCTTCCAGTGCTAGTCCCCCCTCAACCCCATTACCAGTGCTAGCCTCCCCTAATCAGCCCAATGCCAGTCCTACCCCCCCATCAGCTCATTACCAGTCCTAGCCTCCCCTAATCAGCTCATTTCCAGTGCTAGTCCCTACTCAACCCCATTTCCAGTGCTTGCCTCCCCTAATCAGCTTATTTCCAGTGCTAGTCCCTCCTCAACCCCATTACCAGTGCTAGGCTCCCCTAATCAGCCCATTACCAGTCCTACCCCCCCCCCCATCAGCACATTTCCAGTCCTAACCTCCCCGATCAGCTCATTTCCAGTGCTAGCCCCCCATCAGTCCATTACCAGTCCTACCCCCCTATCAGCACATTACCAGTCCCAAGCCCCCCTTGATCAATCCATTCCCAGTCCTAGCCTTCCCTAATCAACCCATTACCAGTCCTAGCCCCCCCCCATCTGCCCATTATAATCCTAACCCACACTGTCTCTCCCATCTGTCCAGCATTTATTGGCTGTCTGTACAGTATGTCCCCCTGTCTCGTCCCTTTGTCCATCTCAGCCCCCCGCCCTCCCTCCATCCATGTCCGCCCCCTCCCTCCATATCAGCCCCCCCCTGTCCATGTCAGCCCCCCTCCCTCCATCCATCCATCAATGTCAGCCACCCCTCCCTCCCTCCCTCTCTCCATGTCAGCCCTCCCCTCCCTCCTTCCCTCCATCCATGTCAGCCCGCCATGTCCATGTCAGCCCTCCCTCCCTCCATGTCATCCCCCTGTCCATGTCAGCCCCCCTCCCTCCATGTCAGCCCTCCATCCATCAATGTCAGCCCCCCTCCCTCCCCTCCCTACCTCCCTCCCTCAATTCATTCCCTCTATTCCTAGACACCATAGCAGACATACAGTACCATCAAATAATTAAAACAGCAACACATATCAAAGGAGGAACATTAGATTTGGTTCTTCTTCCTGAGATACTCTTCAAATTAGGTAACTCAAATTCCATTGAATGCACTGAGACACCTTGGTCTGATCATTCTATTATCAAAATAAATCTCACATATCCCATCCCTAGCACCAATAATCTCTCAAGAAGCACCCCCACTTCAAAATTCAAAAAATTTAATGAAACAGACTTCCTTGACTCTACAATCCCCTACTTCTTATCAACAACAAATTTGGATGACGCTGTTAACAACTGGAATGACACTATTAATAATGCAGCTAAAAATAACCAACCAAATAAAAAAACCATATACACTAAAACAAATAATTCACCTTGGTTTAATAGCACTATAAGAATAATGAAAAAAGAACTAAGAAAACTTGAAACGAAATGGAGGAAATCCAAGTTGTCTGTACACAAGGAAATATACAATAACTATCTAACAAAATACAAGGAAACAATTGACAGCACGAAGAAGAAAAATTATTACGCAACAACCTTAGCAAAATCATACAATAGACCTAGAGAGCTATTTTCCATAGTCAGAAAATTAACCAATAATGAGCAAACTTCTAACAATGAAATCACAGACATCTCAGTTCAAACCCTAGCTAACCACTATCAAAACAAAACAAAGAAACCCGCCATGCCCTTAGAAAATATCAACATCTCTTATCAATCTGTAGATAAATGGTCAGAATTTTACCCCATTTCAAAAGTGTCATTAAAAACAATCATCTCCGGCCTAAATACCACAACTTCGTATTTAGATCCATGCCCTGTACCATGGATAAAAAACACGCTACCAACGCTACTATCCTTTATTCTCCCAATAGTAAATCTTTCACTTACCCAAGGATACCTTCCATCCCCGCTCAAACATGCACAAATACGTCCAATTTTAAAGAACAGCAAACTAGATAAAACATCCCCTACATCATATAGGCCCATCTCTAGCATACCATTCTTGGCCAAAATAATTGAAAAGGTAGTGCAACTACAGACGCAGGAATTTATAGACTTATCTTACCCACTAGATGATCAACAATATGGATTCCGGCCCCGCCATGGAGTAGAAACACTTCTAACAGTATTAATAGATACACTCCTAAAAGGAATTGACAATCATAAACAGGCGTTCATCTTACTTTTCATTGACATATCAGCAGCTTTTGATAGCGTGCATCACTCAATTTTGCTCAACAACCTACGACAGATAGGCATAAACTCCACTGTACATAAATGGTTCACCTCATATTTAAATAACAGAACACAAAATGTAAGAACAGGTAATCAAACATCCAACACATACAAACAAGAAATAGGTTTACCACAGGGTTCAGCACTTTCAGCCCTACTCTTCAATATCTATATAAAACCGGTCTGCAACATCTTTAAAAAATTCGGAATACAATATCACCTTTATGCGGATGATATTATGATGTACATACCTTTTACGATTCCTAACCTACCGACTCAACTTCTATCAGACTGCTACAATGAAATTACACACTGGCTAAAAACTCAAAACCTCCATATAAACCATGCTAAAACCGAAGTTTTGATCGTAACAAAAAACCAATCATTTATTCCCCAACCCACATAACACTACAAAACCAAGAAATTAAAATAAAAAATGAAATAAGATATCTAGGAGTCATTTTAGATACACACCTCTCTATGGAAACTCACATTAGAAACACCTTAAAGAAAATCTACTTCAAACTTAAAATCCTCAAACAATTGCGCCCCCTGGTATTTATGCAAGATTTTATCAACATAACACAGGCCACCATTACTCCCCACTTCGATTTCGCTAACTTAACACTTATAGGCATTTCAAAACAAAATATCAAAAGAATCCAACTCGCACAAAATGCAACAGCTAGAATTATATTAAAGATAAATTCACTCCAACACATTACACCAATACTAGCTTCCCTGCACTGGTTACCAATACAAAGCAGGATAACCTACAAAACAATAATAACTACATTCAAAGCCCTAAATGACATGGCCCCGAAGACACTATGTAATTTAATAAGCAAAGAACCACCTAAGTCCACTCATAGAAAAGGACAATCAAATAAACTAAAGATTCCAAAAGAATATATAAGATCTCACAAAATTACAAATAATAGAGCCTTTTCCCACATAGCTCCAATAACTTGGAACTCGTTACCAGAGGACTTACGATCACTAACAGAGATAATAGAATTCAAAAAAAAATTGAAAACATATCTATTCACTAAACACTATAATTCCATAGAAAACATTCCACTCAACTTAGATAAAGGTTAAACATGAACCTCCCTACATCAAGCATATACTCCCTTCTTCAAGGGATAACATACAAAACATAATCGAATGAACAATCCACCCCTATGCACTGATACCCTACTTGTATATATTTGAAACTACTTGTACATAGTTGAAAACTGATATGATCTGCCTATACGGTAGAGTCAGTACGTTGTTTAAATTGTTACACAATCTGTGTTAGTTGAATTATTCTGCTTAGTATTTAAACCTTTGTGTGCATGTTAAGATGTTCTATGTAAAAAGTTATTTTGTTCCATGTAAAACAAGCTCTGCATTGTTAACTGTTGTTAATTGTACACCGCAACTGATCGCTGGAAGATGCGGTATATAAATAAGTGTTAAATAAATAAAAATAAATAAAATTCATGTCAGCCCCCCTCTCTCCATGTCATCCCCCCCTGTCCATGTCAGACCCCTCCCTCCCTCCATCCATCCATCCCTCCATGTCAGCCCCATTGCAGGTTCCCTGCCCCCTCCTCCCCTCTCCCTATCTGCCAGCTGCTGCCCTGCTGTTCTTCTACAGCCGTGGCTCCCTGTCTCTTAGGGAACCGCGGCTATACCTGTAAAACCATTGCGGAGCCTTCCCATCTCTCAACGGGCTCCGTGCAGCATTGTCCCGCCTCCAAAGGAAGTGGTAAAACTTTCTTTGGAGGCGGAACAATGCTGCACAGAGCCCATAAAGAGACAGGAAGGCTCCGCAATGGTTTTACTGGCACAGCCACGGTTCCCTAAGAGGCAGGGAGCCGCGGCTGTATTAGAAGGGACTGGGAGGTGGTGAGTTTGCCGCTGCCGAGAAGCAGACTCGGCAGCGGCAGCAACTTGGGTGCTTTTTTTTTTTAACGGCGGAGTGAGGTGAGGCAAGGTGATCCCCGCTAAATCCTGTGGTTACCCCGGTGGGGGTTGCGACCCACAGGTTGAGAACCGCTGGTCTAGAATATTGAGCCTACCTGCAGTACTCAGCCTTATGCTATCCAATTCCCTAATCCATTTGTCTTCTATTAATCAACATAATAGCTCTTTTCATACTATCAAATTCTCCAGTGTTATAACTACGGCAGTTCACTGTATTGAAGGTGTCATGTTTGGCAGTAATATGGTTATTGCTATAAGGTGCCACCTGCCTCTGTCATTTTGGTTACAAACATGGCTACCCCTCTGAAGATGTTCAATATCCTAATGCCCATCCATAGAGATATGGGAAAAATACATGGGTGCATTTTTGTCCATGTATTGTACCCAGGTATGTTTATCTTAGAATATTCTCCTAAGGTATTCACATAGAAAAGTACCAAGGTACTTTGCTGCTTTGTGAAAATGTCCTCCATGGAAGATAATTCTCAAAGGGATTTCCTGGATACCATTACACTGTGATGTGCCTTTGAGTCAGTGCTAATAAACCTCTTGAAAATTGCCTCCTTCCCCACTTAGTGTGAGTTGCATATGTAACTTTACCCATTTACCTGTTTCAAAACTAGGTGAAGCTAGGGCAGAGGGAAGTCAGCAGAGGCAATTTGCAGGGGGCTTTTATTTTGAAAGCCACATGCATGTTTTTGGTGGGTATATTTGCAGGTACAAATGTATGCTTCAAAACGAGAGCCCCCTTCCAGCAACTGGGAAACCCCTTGGAGTCAGCACCTCCTTAATGATTCAGGTCCAATGTTTGTTTGGTAAGTCAAATAATTGGAAGATTAAAGATTTTTACAGCTGTTGAGAAACTAAATATAACTTTTCATCCATATGGGAGGACAAGGTCATTGCAAAGATCTCTAGCTGCTATTTGCTGCTAAAATTACCACCTGAAATATTAGCTTGACCTTGTAAAAAAAAAAAAAGAACAAGGTCAATTTATCATAATAGCTCTTTCGCAATATTTTATTGATTTTAGCACACATGAACAGGGTCAGGCTTGAAAGCACAATGAAAAGTAGAATTGTTTATTTGTCCATAAATGAAGTAAAAGCTGTTTCTCCAACACGGCTCTGCCAAAGGTCCAAAATCCTGCTCTACTTCAGCGACTCTGAATGTCGATGATTCTGAGCCAAATACACCTATGCTTTTTAGATACATACATATCCATAGATTCTTTACTTGTGCATTTGTATGCAAATAACGCTCATGAATATTCTTGTACTCCATTTCTGTATTAAAGTAACAGCTCTGTGATTATGTGATCTGGGTTTCTCTGATGAGAATACCAGCTAATTTCAGTCTGAAATTGGCATTTTTAATGACATGGATTCATGTATTCTGGGGATGAAGACCTCAATTCTACATAATGTTTGTGCCATGCAAATGGCTATATAGAGCTTTTTGCTTGCATTTCTCGCACAGGGCTGGTGCGTGGATGTGAGGTGCCCAGGCAAACTTCATTCCTCGCACTTCCTGCTTCTGACACTCTCTGCGCTGCTGTTCCTGCTCCTGCCCTCTCTGATTCCACTTCCTTCTGCATGAGGGCAGAACTCTGTGTCAGAGGAAGTGGAAGCTGAAAGATCACCACAGTGTTGAAGGTTTCAGTAAGCACTTTGGTGATGTTTAAAGACGTTGCCACTGTTGCAGGTCCCTTGAGAGGGGCAACCCTCCTCAGACCATTGGCTCTCTACCACTTAGTTTGCCTAATGGTAGCCCCAGCCCTGTTCTCACATTGTGCACAAAATATTTGGGTGGCTTAAGCGATATTGAATTCTTTCTCATGGAAATGTGCATCTTATTCAGGCCTATGAATTTTACCCGAGCGTTTCTTCACAGCAAGAACTAGTCATGGATGGATTTTGGCTTTGGTCACCCATAGACATTGTTGACCTCTAGAGATTCTTCTGGCAATTGTTCTGTACAGCTTTCTTGTGCTTCTCTTTGCAGGGTATTATGGAGACCCCATCCTAGTATCAGCGACTTCCCCTGAATATGGCTGAAAAAGGTATTGTTTTGCTAATGATGTAGCATACCATGGTTTCAAAGATGGACCATTGGTTCTCCTCTACTAATGGCCTTCTGACATTACATGCATTCTGTCTAATGCTGCTTCTAGGGCACTTTAAAATCCCTCAACATCTCTGAAGTTTACAGGACTTCCTTTCTCTTTCCTTGTGACTACCGCTGCTGCTGGAAATGGGACTGAATGTGGATAAAAAGAAGAAAGGCCAGGGGCATCCTTCATGCTCTCTACTACCTGGCTACCTGTTCCAGTGCTCTTAAGTTCCTACCTCCTTGCTGATGCTTAGCATGATAACCACTAAATTTCCCAGTCTCTCCTCAGCCATAAAACTTTAAGAGGGCAATTTTATAACAGGCTGCCTATGTGTGAAGGCCAAGTAGGTGCCTATGTTGAGGATATTTTATAAAGACACAAAGGCAGAAACCATACCTAGATTGAAGTCGTGGACCTTTAGGGCCTGATTTTCAGTTTGGCAGGGCTATGCGCCTTAGCCACATGGCCCTGCCTGCAACCCCTTGATACTGGATTTTCACTTCCGTGGCGATAGAAGTAAACATCCGGGGTTCGCCAAACAGCCAGAAAGACACCGAGCTTAACTGGGCAGCAGCTGCTTCAGGGTTTTCTTTGCAATGTTTCACCGGAAGTAGATTGCCAGGCCTTTTCTTCTGAGGCAATGGAGGGTAAAGTGACTTGCCCAAAGTCACAAGGAGTGCCAGTGAGAATCAAACCTTTCCAAAATCACCATTGCCCAGTTGAGCCATTCCTTACTTCCGCTCCACCCTGGAATGCCCCCAACATGGCCTGATGGTAACTGGATAACATTGGGACTCGTAGGGGACTTACTCAGGGATTTTCAAAAGCACTAACCATGTAGGTGCCTTTGAAAAGTCCCAATTAAGGCATTTGCATGGTTAACATGGGCTTTTAACCATGTAAATGCCTTCAAAAACTGGGCCCTTAATTACTTATTTTATTTATTTAAAAAATGTTCTATCCACTTAGCTAGAAAATGTAAGCGGTTTACAATGCTACAATCATACTACAATACATAAAACATAATCATAAGAAACAAAAAACAAAACAACCTAGAACATACATCTCTGCTAGTACCTGAACAGAACCCAGTCTCACCACAGAGCAAAATATTATGTACCACTGGGAAAGCTTGCCCAAAGAAGTCAAATTTCATCTTCTTCCTAAACTGTTCTAATGTATCCATTAGTTTTAATTGCAAAGGAAGAGAATCCCACATGGTGGAACCACCAGTGGGAAAAATATGAGCTCTTGATTCTGCCCATCCTATTCTCATAAAAGATGGTAGTCTAATGGTTTCAGTGAATGCAAGCTACGATGTGGCCAGAAAATTCTAATTGAGGGAGATCACTATTCAGAGCAAGATGTGTTATTGCAATATTTTGAATTGCATTCTTCAGACAACAGTGAACCAGTGCAGTTCCTTTAAATGGGGGTGATTTGATTTCTACAACTGACTTCACTCACAACACAAGCATCTGCATTCTGAACTGATTGCAGAATCTGGGTCATAGATTTTGGCAAACCTAGAAGAAGTGCATTACAGTGGTTTGAATGTGATGGAATCCAACTCTGGACTACCATCTGAAAATTATTTGCATCCAGGAATGGTTTAAGCAGCTATACTCGTACCACTTGTAGCTTCTAATGTGATTTACTAACCACTGCTTTTCTTTGAGACTATAGATAGGACTGAATCCAGTGATTCCCCTAAGTATGAGTTTATCTCACTTTTAAGAGTGATATAAAAATCTTCTAAATTTAAGTGTAGCAGATAAGAATCCATGGAATCCTTAGAAAGATACATGATTTCTGTTTTCTTCATGTTCAAACACAATGGGGATCATTCTAAATACGGGGTCTGTACATTCCGTAGGGACATGTATGTGCCGATCCCGAAACACCACCATCATACACTTACACAGCGTTAGCACGGGGATGTCAAAACATATGGAACAGGAACATGGTCAGCCACAAAGATGTATAAAGCGGATTCCAGGAAAGGCCCATGTACATTTTGAGTGCTCCCCAGAAATGTCTACATTATTCCCGCTGAAACGAGGTATAAGGCTAGGGCTTAGAAAATATTCTGCTGTGCCCTGCAAGTCATCCCTTAAAGAAGAATGGTTGTTACAAGTATGTGCTGAACTGGTGTGACTGCAGTCTTGAAAAATACAAGATGCAGTTACAAAGGATAGAATGCAGAGGTGAGAGAATGTTGTAAGATAAAGAAATATTAATAAACACCCCTAAGGCTTGGAAACAGCAACCACATCCCAGCAACACTCAGGGAAATCAACCAATCAATCACTGCAAACCTAAGAGCTGAGTCACCACCAAACTCAATATAAGTATAAATGCAAGCATTCAAGTACATTACCATTTGGAACCCCATACTGATGATGTCCCCTCGAATAGTGACGGAACATCTGCAATCAACCTATCAAGCTCAAGAGAACAATCCAACAACATTTATAAACACCCTTACAGAAATGTTAAGAAGAGCAATAGTGTGTATTCAGGTTATGCTGAAATGTGCTGTATGTGCTAAAACAGCAGATCCACGGGACCCCAACAAATCTTGTGTCCTGAAAACTGGGACTGCTGATGTAAGAACAGTATGTGAGTGAGTCTGGAAAAAATCATGTTGCAATGAGAAAGGGAGATTATAAGTGTAGAATAAGGGTGGGACATAGAATGACATCTGCTCAGCACAGAAAGCCACTGTGAATGGCACATGGGAGGTGCTGACCCAGCACAACATCCACTGAGTAGTTTCATGTGGTTGTACAGTGCTCCTTGTGACCATGGCTCATAGGGGGAAATCCTTGCACTGATGCAGTGCTGCAGTTCCCAAAAGAATAGGGGAAAATCCTTGCACTGATGCAGTTCATGATGTAGTGCTCCTCAGTGACACTGAGGGGTATGTTTACTAAACTGCGGTAAACGTGAATAACACGCGTTGTACGATGTTAACGATCGTTGGTGTGCTATAGTGTGCGCTATAGCGCATTAATGATCGTAAACGCGCTATAGCACGCGTTATCACGCGCTAACGAGCGTAATGCTCCGCGGCGCGGTAAAACAACGCAGAAGGTGGAGAGAGGGCGAAGAGAAGGGGTCAATGGGCGGAGAGTGGGTGGGGAGAGGCTAACGTGCTGATTTCCAGAGCTGAATTCCAACGCGAATGAAAACCTACCGGTAAAAGCACTTTAAAGGGCAGAGAAACCATTTACGTGTCAGCAATGTACAGCCTAGGCAGGGAAACCAAAAAAAGGTGATAAGTGTGATACATGTGCACAGAACAAAAGGCACAGAAACACCGAAAATGACCCCAACAAATTGGAAAAAAACAACAACCAAGCTGGCCAATAGTGGTAGCAATGACAAACATCAACCCCCCCCCCCCCCCGAGTAAGCTCCATAGAACAGATATAATTCGTGGAAGGGTCCATACTCCGTCCCCATACAAGGTGCATGGGCCCACAGTGAAATAGCGCTGCTCAGGGATTTCCCCACCATCGGACAGGGTTCCTATGGCGTGCACATGTCCCGCAACATCAGGGCGGGCATGTCGGAATGGGCAACCGGGCAGATGCTGGAAAAGGGGATACAGAGGGCTGCAGGCGGCACATGCAGTGGCGCAGCTGGGCCACAGTGGGGACTAGGGTGATGCTCAGTTGGCCCATAGGAATGCGTAAACAGTAGAGACAGACAGCAACTGATGAGGGCCCAACATGGGCACGAGTGTGTTTCCCAAAGCGTCACAGGGGAGAGTACCCAATAGCAACCCCCAAGGGCATGGAACACTGGTAGGCGGGGCTGGGGGGGAGCGTGGACGTCTATGCAGGCACCCCTACCCCAGAACACGCACCATAGGCAGCCGCCTACCTGCACACTGGATGGCCTGAGACCGTGCACCACCAGCTCCACCAGCAGAAGGGCATGTCAGCATGGTGGCTGAGGGATACTGGTGGTGGAGGGGGCAGTGGCAGCTGCCCACAGCAGACCGTGGCCTAACACTGTGTAGTGGGTGGCATGCACTGCAACAGACAGGCCCTGTCTGACCAACAGTCATGGTATCACTGGGGAATGCACCATCTCTGTGAGAACATGGTGGTGCAGTGCACAGAACCACTGTATTCAGAAGCAGAAGGTCACAGGTTCAAGTCCCAGCTGTGGTTTCCGCCAACCCAGTCCTCATATTTTACCCACTACTATAACGTGCTAATACAGGCAGAACCGTTCTTTGCAGATGACGTTAACATGCCCAAAACACCAACATTTTACCCTACAGAGCACAGACACCATAAACATGCACATTACCTAGAGCAGAGCCTCCCAAATGCAGTCCTGGAGGGGCCAAACACCATTCAGGTTCCATGCTGCCTCTGATAAAGATGCCTGTGCTGCATTTCTATGCGCCACCCCCATGGTATGCAAATGTATCTCATGCATATTCATGAGGGACAGCATGAAAACCCGAACAGTGTTTGGCACCGCAGGACTGGAGTTGGGAACCTCTGCCGTAAAGCAGCAGCCAACAGGGGCAGACACACCCACATCCACAGGCCCCATTATCCCAAGCCTCCTGGAGAGGCAGGACTTTGGGCTCTGCGTGTATCTCCCAATACTAGCACATGCATACCTTAGTAATGCCACCCTAAACCTGGGAATATGGTACACAGCTATCAAAAGGTTGCTATGAGTACTGGTAGATAGCAATTCCTATGTTAAGTACAATGTTCGGAGTGAGCTGCATCATAGCAACCCTTCTGATGTCTGTGGTGTGTGCTTCAGGTCTGGTCTCTGACAGTGTTTACCACCCTCGGGAGTGACCCCCACCAGTATTGCGTACCATATCCATGCCTGCACTGTGCCCAGGACTGGTGTGGTGGCCAGGGCTGCTAAACACCTCTATAGTAGCACAATGCTGGCCTAGGTGTGGGAGTGTGTGTCTGTCTATCCAGTGTGTGGTGGCTGCAAACACCCTCCACAGCCCACACTGCTAGCACTGTTGCCAGTATTGGCCTGCCAATGTGCATAATGAGGAGCAAGGTACTGTGGGAATAGCCTGGATAGGGTTGCCTGGCCTGGCCGCATCTGCACAGGGCATAGGCCGGACATTGTAGTGCCCGGTACCACTTGCACGGACAGGGTGGCCATAGCATGTCCTGCTGGGAGGTCACTCTCACCCTGACTGAGCAGTGACCATGGCATGGCTAGGTTCCCCCATAGTGCTATGTAGTATTTTTCTTATGTGATATTTATGGGTTTCTTTTTGGGGCCCAATCACTGACTTATCTGCTTTGTGTGTATGCTGATATCCCCATTCTGGGTACATGCATCTCCTCCAGGACCATGCATTATGGACTAGCTGGCGGACTGTCTGCAGCTAGTATGTGTCTTGCTGGAACACCGTGCAGGGTGCAGCGGCTGGAGGCTTGCTGCTGGAGAATGTCAGATAATGGTGGGGGGCAGCTGCGCATTTCCAGACCTGCCGTCTGTCTGCGCTTGCCTTATGGATGTGTAGTGCTCTGCATTGCCTGCCCTGTAGGGTGTTTGAGCCTGAGTAGGACTGGGATGATGGTCCCCTCTACTGCCACCATTGCAGGGGGTTGAAAGTGGATCTGTGGGCAGGAGATCCTGTCCCCCACCCTGAGCCCTAGAGGGTGCATTGGGTGGTGGTATGTAATCTCCCTGGCAACCACAGCAGAATGTGGGTGTGGTTCCGTGCAGTCCTCCTGTAGCCAGCCATGTGTTTATTAGCAGCTCTAGCCCACTGGTTACTTCACTGTCCATGGAGCCAGAGGTCATAGGTTCACAACCCACAGTGGCGTTCATTGATAGGGCTGTCTTAGGCATTGTCTATTTTTACTGTATATTAGTGCTGCCAGCAGAACCACCCTCAGGGTACTATCACCTTAGGGTAGCTCAAAGGGTGCCTTATACGGCACCCTATAGGGCGCGCCTTACTAGTCACCCTATACGGTGCGCCTTCCACTTCTCCCTATAGGGAGCGCCTAAATATTCCTATCAAATGGTATATAATACATGACCATGTCAGAGAGAACGTCACTATTGGAACATATTGCATAAGACGGGTACAATTTTCCTGACATATGTAACCCACCTGTAGACTGTGGATTAAAATATTATAGTCGGCTTTCAAAGGGTTACACAGGATGCCTCAGCCAGCCTTTTTCATTAGGCACACTGGGGAATCAAACCCATGACTCTTGTACCATCAGTCTGTGTAGTAACCATTGTGCTACAGCTCTGTTTTTGTCTTTGGGTGTCTGCGCGCTGTCTTAGGCGTGCGTGCAGTGGTGCGCGCTGTAGCGATCGTTGCTGCGCGGCACGTAATAATGCGCGCAACTGCGCGTTATCGGTTACGATGTCCCGCCGATGTCCTTTTTATGCTTTCCTTCCACTAACGTGGCTCCTAACGCGAATTGCATTAACACAGTTTAGTAAACATACCCCTGAATGATGAAAACAGCGGAGATCAGCATATGTCACATACAAAAACAGTTTTATGACACTATTTACAGTTCTCTATAGCCATGACACATATTATATTTGAGATCATTAGCAGTTGTGAATGTTACAGTCATAAGTGACAGGACATTATGTACATTATATTGCACAATGAGGGTGTACAGTCCTTTTCCCATAGCTACATGGCATGCTACTATACTGGCCCGGTGACCCCTGGCACCTTACTGGCCTTCCTTCCCTCCTGCTGGAGGGCCTGGAGGAGAGGTTGTTGTCTGTGAGAAGTGGCACACCTCCTTTTCAGGCCACATATCTCCCCTCGCATGCCCTCAAGGTGTAACATGATGAGGTCAAGTAGCCTAGACAGAGAAACAAGACTGCATCACTGAATGCTCAATGGTGTCCAGCAACTGCAGGGTCTCACTGGCTGCACTGATCACAGGTGCCTCATCATGATGCACCACTGTTGGTATGGAGGTGGCCACCGGCTGCTCTCCCCATCCCATCCCCTCCTTCTTCCCCCTGCCCACTCCCCTCCCATCCCCTCCATCCCCCTCCCCTCTCCTATCTCCTCCCTCCTCCCTCTCCCCTTTCTTATTCCCTCCCTCCAACCTCTCCCCTCTCCTCTCCCCTCCCATCCACTTCCTCTTCCCCTTCCCATCCCCTTCCTACAATCCCTCCCCTCCCCTCTTCCATTCTATCCCCTCCATCCATCCCCTCCCCTCTTCCATTCTATCCCCTCCATCCATCCCCTCCCCTCTTTTATCCCCTCCTTCTACCTCCTCCCCTCTCCCATCCCCTCCTTTCTTCCCCCTGCCCACTCCCCTCCCATCCCCTACATCCCCCTCCCCTCTCCTATCTCCTCCCTCCTCCCTCCTCACTCTCCCCTTCCTTAGTCCCTCCCTCCCACCTCTCCCCTCCCCTCTCCTCTCCCCTACCATCGACTTCGTCTTCCCTTTCTCCTTGTCCTTTCCATCACCTCCCTACATTCCTTCCCCTCTTCCATTCCATCCCCTCCATCCATCCCCTCCCCTCTCTTATCCCCCTCCTTCTACTCCCTCCCCTCTCCCACTCCTCTTTCTATCCTCTCCCCTCTCCCATTCCCTCCCTCCTCTCCCTGGCCTCTCCCATCCCCACCTTCCTCCCCCTGGCCCTCCTTCCCCCCATCCCTCCCTCCTCCCATGCCTCCTCCCACCCCCTTCATCCTCCCCCTCACCCTGTCATCTGCCTGACATATCTCCTCCTTCAGCTCCCCCTCTTCCAGGGGCTCCACATCAGAGGTGACCTCCCTTACCTCCTGGGGCTTCTCCTCCTCGGCAAACTCTCCTTCATCCATTGGCCAGACCTCCTCCTCCACATCCACCTCTGTCCGGGACTCCATCTCTGTAGTCATTGGCCACTCCTTGAGTGCTGCCACCTCCTCCTAAGTAACTGCCCCTGGCAGCTGGTCCCCCATCTTTCATGGGCTTCTCCTGCTGCTTCCAGGTGCTGTCTAGCCCTTCCCCTTTGGGAGGGCTTTGCACCTTTGTGAGCATAAGCACAACCTCCTCTTTCTGTCTGCCCTTCTCTGAAGGGGAAGGGCTGGGCAGCACTATGGGGCTGCCAATGTGGGGGTTGCCTGTGAGCTGCCTGTGCTGCTGATGTTGCTGGGCTCCAGGTGCAGTGCCAGCCATGGGCAGCTGCCTGCTGCTCCTGCTCTGCCTCCTCCTCCTCCTCTTTGGATTCCTCTGGGGATGGAGGGAGGGGGAATCATCCTCTGGGACAGCTGTGTAGGGGAGGCAAAGAGATGCACATTATCTACTACAAGAGGGATAGGTTAATGAGGAGTGACATTTACAAACCCCTGTCAGAGCAAGCTGGCTGATTACCTCCATACATATCTCAGAGTGATCTTTATCAGATACAGGTATGTTCTGGAACTGATGGGGCAGTATATGTGTTTTCCCTGATTGAGGGATAGCTGGCAGAATATGTGCAGCTAAAGGGCCCATATTGTACATGTTCTGAGGTTATGAAACTGGTCTCATACCCATGGGAGTTGCTCTGTGGGGCTGACATGGTCCCATGAAGACATTGGGGAGGGGGGGACCTCTCTGCTATTAGCTGTGCTGGTTAGCCATGTGTAGGTGGGCTTGCATGATCTGGACAATGGCTGTGTGCAATTGACTGGTGTTGGGGAGAATCAGCTGTCACAGTCCCCTTATTTAGGGACCAGCTGTGGGGATATGCTTCTCTGAAGTGATATTGGCATCTGTTACTTTAATTCTGGGGATGTTTGGCCATGCTTGCTGGGTGGGGATTTTGGGGATGTTCTACCCATGGAGGCAGATTGCTGTATGTGGTTCAGTAGTTGATTAGCTACCCTCTGACCTCAAGGAGCTTGTCAGCCAGGGGATTACAATGTGGTGACCTGTGTGCCTTATTGGTAATTCCTGGAACTCAATGGGCTCCAGGTATGAGCATCTATAGGCAGCACAATGGTAAGTAACATCAACCTACACCTGCAGTGAATGATGTGACTATTTTGATGCTTCTGGGCTTTCTATGGGACAGCAACATACATTGATAATGGCCAACACATGATTTACCCATTTGCATAGCATTTTGGTTTTTGACCCCTGGCTGACCAGCTTTCACACACATTATTCACCCTCATGAATTGTTGGTTGTGTGTCTGATGGGAGGGGGTTGTTATTTTTCACCGTTGCCCTACATGGGCCTGGACCGCAGCAGTCCTGCGCTTTTGGGAACTGCGTCTACTTCCTTGTTTTCTTCCTTGATATATCCTTCACACAATGCTGGACTGCAGCATTCATGATTTCACTGCCTGACGGCTGGGCAGAGCCTGTTGTGGGGAGTGTTTGGGGCCCATTTATGGTGTAATGTATCTTAACAGCAGTTCTGAATAGAAGTGGCATTTTTCATACACACTACAGGAACCAAACTGATGGCACTCTCCATCTATGGTAGGTGATGTGGTCTGTCTACACATTACTGACACCTGTGGAGGAGTAGCCTAGTGGTTAGAGCACTGGCTTGGTAACCAAGCAACCAGGGTTCAATTCACACTAGCACTCCTTGTGGCTTTGGGCAAGCCACTTAACCCTCCATTGCCTCAGAAGAAAGGCCTGGCAATCTACTTCTGGTGACACTGCCAAGAAAACCCAGGAGCTTCTGGGTCACCAGGAGTCAGGACTGACTCAAAGGCACACATTGCATTTTATTGCATGTATACACAAGGAGTGGGTTTCATGACACTCATGATCTGTACATATCTGCACAGAGAGATGAATGCCCACAGTGGTTTTGGCTAGGCCATAACATCAATGTCAGCAACATGTCTAGAAATCCAGGACCTTTGGTAAGACCAGCCACACTCCTACGCCCACATTTGGGCATCATTGGTCATGATCAAACTGTGACTGTGTAACATTTCCTTTCTCAGGCATTCCACATATCACTGTCAGGCCCTGGCCTCATTCATTTTACCCTGCATCTCCTGTAGCCTGAGACACACCACATTCCCAACAGCAGTCTTTTCTTTCACTGGGCTCCAGACCTACCTACAGACCACAGCTAAGGTCTCACCTCTTTACAACTGTCGTTGACTGACACTGTTCCCTCTCTGATTTGTGCACTACTTATTTATGGTCACTCACCTTGCTTCTGCTGCAGCTGCTGTCATAGCCACTGGAACAGCCCTGGACCTGGTGCGGCATATTGCTCAGAAGTGCACCCTGTATGCCTCCAGGTCCCTGAAGATGTGGAAGCGCCTGTGGAAGGGAAAAAGACATGGCCCTCCATGAGTGCATTTGCTATGCTGTACTGGGTCAGACCAAGCGGCAGCATACCCAATATCCTGCTTTCAAGAGTGGCCATTCCTAATCACACAGAGTTGGCAAGTGCCCATGAATATCACAGCTGGGCAGTGGATTGCCCATGTCCTCCTGGATAATAGTTTTCTGACCTTTCCTCTGGGAATTTGTGCTACCCTTTTCTATGGTGCACATCACTGACTGTCATCCATAAAAGATTAAAGTATTGCATGACACATTGGCTGCACCTATATTTTTCTGCTGTAACTGTTCTATGGCTTCCACAGTGGCCTCATTGCATGTACCATGTTAGTCTGGTGATTGGAGAATCAGACTAGAGTGGAGGTGTAGCCTAGTGGTTAGAGCACTGGTTTTGATTCCCACTGGTACTCCTGGGACAAGTCACTTTACTTTCTATTGCCTTAGATGATTCCATGTTCTTAATGGCCCTGATTAATGTTTACCTTACAATGTAAACTGCTTTGAGCACAGAGTGGAGTGGTAGCCTATTGGTTAGAGAAATGGCTTGCTGGGGAGAAGAACAGGGTTCAGTTCTGATTTGCTCCCCTTGTGTTCTTGGCCATGTCACTTAACATTGCTTTATATGACACTTGATGTACAATTTTGGTTATCGGTGTCCCTCTTTCAGGTTGATAACATTGTAGTTGTTCCAGTGGTCATCGCTCTGCCAACATAATAATCAGATGTGGACACCCTGCTTCATATTTCTATATTCAGAGCCATGTTTTGGGTATCCATTAATTTCCTAATGGTGGCTAGCACTATACCTTCTCTCTTGGGAGAGTGGGTTTTGCATCCTGTCACCCACATTTGGGTTGTTCAGTGTTGCCTCTGTCCTTGATGTCTTCCCATGGCTATAGTGCTATTTCTGAACTTACTGTGCAAGGGTGGTTCTGATTCTCTCCAAACCTGGCAACAGCATCTCCTCCTCCTGGAGCACAGGCTGCAGAGCAGACGAGTCTCCTCCTCTGAAAGGTTTGGCTGCTTGGTAGCCATTCTCTATCCTCTGTAGTCTGGATTTCTGCAGCAGTGGAGGGGGGACACAGCTCCATCCTGTTTCCCATTGCAAGTGGACCTCAGGTCATTGAAGGTGGACACATTCTCACCGTTACAACGTTTTTTTGCCTTTGCACATGGCTGCTGGCCTGAACAGAAGCTAGTTCAGTGGTAGAAGGGCAGTGCAAAGAGCATGCGGCATGGTTTACATTGGCCGCAGAGGGAGACATTGTCATTGTTTACATGTATATGTCTCGGATATCTAGTGATGGCCGCTGTTTGTGTAGGTGCAGACATGTCTTCGGGATGATTCCGTAGGTGTGTGTGTGTGTATAAGTACGCACCTATGGAATCAGCCCAGGGATCTGGACATTTCAGATGTGCATGTGTCCACGGGGGCTTGCCTTCCTTCATTGAATCGGCCTCAATCTGTTTGCACACATCCATGACTTAATCATATGGATGCACGTGGCAACGTGCTCAAGGAATATACTGTACAAAACTGCAAATCATCAGCTTAAAGCCGATATTGCACTTCCAAACAAGTAAGCAGGCAACAGATTGGAGCAATATAGATATTAAACAATAGGAGAGAAAGAAAAGAATCTTATGGTATTCCTGTAGATAAAAGAATCCAACTAGAAAAGGTCATTCCAATCTTAACTTGAAATGATGGCTCTGACAAAAATGATCAAAACTAATTTAAAACTAAATCACTCAAAGCCAACAATTCTAAATATGCTGGCAGAATATCATGATGAATTGTACCAAAGGCTGTGTCAAGAAGAGCTATCAAATACTGCTTCCCCTCCTCAAAACCTCTTTGTATCACATCAAAACAGGAAACTAGCATTTGTCCTGTGCTTTGGTCAAAAGCCAAAATGATATGAATCAAGAGTACCATGGTGCTCAACAAACTCATTCATCTGCAAGTATACAACTTTCTTGACGACATTCACCATAAAACTCAGTGATGACACTAGGCGGTAATTCTTGGGATTCATCTTATCCAAAGATGGCTTTTTCAGTATTGGCCAACTACAGACACAGCCAAATCCTCACTCAGTCATTTAAATAGCACAACTGGACACTGGCTTAAAGGACAGCTTGGGAGCAGATATAAATGTTCACATGTGAAGTATACGTGTATTTTGTAACATACGCACATACAGTACATTGTGACTTTGCCCATGTTCTGCCTGATCTTCACCCCTGAACACACTTATAAATTAAGGGTATGCACAGCCAAAGAAAAGTTTGGTCTGTGCTCCTTTAAGATGATTTTGTTCCTGAGTTTTGTTCATTTTTTTTGTATTTGTTTCAGACAGTCATTTGTTAGGTGTGTATTTTATATGTGCTAGAACTTTTTTAAGCATGCAAATGATTATATGCTCATTAATTCATAGGTACACATGCATACAAGTGGTTTGTGTGCACCTATGGAGGGTAATTTTATAAAGTCCCACACTGTTAACATGATCTTTCTGTGCTTATTGCAACCTTATTTTATAACGTCAAGTACAGTACGTGACTACTTTCTAAAGCAGTAGGAATTGGAGAAGTGGGGAATTCATGTTGAATCTAGGCATGATCACTTACAGCCATCCTATGGCTGGCATTTCTTATGTGCATATGCCCATATTTTACAAAGTACACACATAAAAGAGGATTGCACCCAAGCTCCACCTACATGAATGCTCACAGTGAGAGTACACACCATTGGCCTAATACTCATGTTTATAGATTTGCAACCAGCTAATGTACATTCATAAAGGCCCATCAGCGCACTTAAGTCATTGGAAATACATGATTTACGTGTGTTGATGATGCATCATTTTATGCAGTTCCTTATAAGATTGCCTCCTAAATTTTCAGCTGCCCATAAAAACGAATGCATGCTTAGGAAGGCCCGTTCCTACTATGTGCAAGGTGCCTTCCTGTCACCACAGGTGCCTTCACCTTCCCCACTATTGCAGCTGCTGTTGTCTCTACTTCTCTTGAGAGCCTCAACCTTGCCTCCTCACTTATGCCACCATTTTGCATGCTTATACCATTTGATTACTGCAAGATCTACGGAGCAGGGACTTTCTCGCTTTGGGTCTCTACAGTGAGGTGAATGCTTGGTGGCACTTTAGAAATAGGAAATAGCAGCAGGCTGCTGGACCCACAGAAGCTGACAGAGTTTGAAGCACATTTTTCTGTGATAATACTATGAAAGGAGCAGTAATTTACCCTTCCTATTTGGGTTCTTTTTCTTCCTTGCTATGTTCTGTCTGGTTGTGAAATGCATAAGTAAGAAAAATGTGATTTGTTTTTTAACATTTTTTTTCTGATTTTGGGTGTTTTTACAGTTTGTTTCACACATTCATTCTAGAGAGTTTTTAGTGTTTACTAAATTGATTTAACATGTACTAACTGACAAATTAAGGCATGGAGTCGATTCATACACATAAAAACCAGCTAGCGTGCACGAATGGGTATGTTTACTAAACCGCGCAATTGTGCGGGGCGCACTTGAGAGTGTGCTAAGGTACCTAAGCGCACGCTAATAGTGCATTTTTGTGCCCCGCACACGTGCGTGCTGCACTAACGGGCCCGCACAAGTGCACGGCGCGCTGATGTGCGATAGAGGCATGGAAAGGCATTCCGAGGGCGGAGGAAGGCTCCCGAGGGGCGGAAGGACGGGGTAAATGGGTGTAGAGTGGGAGGGCAGAGGCTCCCCGCACAGAAGCGGGGCTGAAATTCAAGCTAAAAACTACCGCGAATGAAAACCTCGCGTTAGAGCCGATTTAAAGGGAAGAGAAACCATTTCCGTCAGCAATGAACAGCAAAACCGGGGAAACCTCAAAAACGTGAGCAGTGTGATACATGTGCACAGTACAAAAGGGCAAATAAACCTCAAAAATGACCTCGAAAAATTGGGGAAAAAACATAACCAAGCTGGCCAATACTGATATCAATGGGCAACATTAAAAAACACTCCCAGGAAAGCTCCAAAAAAAAAGAAATGATTTTTGGAAGGGCCTACGCTCCGTAGACCCTTCCAAAAATCAATTTTGTTTTTTTGGAGCTTTCCTGGGAGTGTTTTTTCATGTTGCCCATTGATATCACTATTGGTCAGCTTGGTTATGTTTTTTTTCCCCTTTTTCCGAGGTCATTTTTGAGGTTTATTTGCCATTTTGTCTCCATACAAGGTGAATGAGCCCACAGTAAAAGTGTGCAGAACAGGGTTTCTGACTCGTTCGGCCAGGTTTCCTATCTCCAGGGACTGCACTATCTCTGTGGCCACAGTGTGGTACAGCAGACACAGCCAGTGCCTCCAGGAACAGAAGGTCACAGGTTCAAATCCCAGCTGGGTCTCCTGCCAACCCAGTCCCCATATTTTACCCACCACTAAACAGAGATAGTAAAGACACTCCTTTATTGCAGAGAACATAAGCATGGTTCAAACACCTATATTTTACCCTACACCGCACACACACCATAACAATGGGCATTACCTACAGCCGAGTCCCCCAAATGCAGTCCTGGAGTGCCACAACTCAATCAGGTCATATGCTTTTTCCAAGATAAGGACATGTCAGCATGTTGGCGGAAGGGTACAGGTGGTGGAGGGGGCAGTGGCTGCTAGCCACAGCAGACAGTGGCCTAGCCCTGTGCAGGCTGGCACCATCCACTGCAACAGACAGGCTCTGTCGGATGTACAGTCATGGACTCCCCAGGGAATGCAGCATATCTGTGGCAACACAGTGGTGCAGTGCACACAGACAGTGTGTCACAGATTCAAAGCCCAGCTGGGGCTACTGCCAATCCTGTCCACATATTTTTCCCACAACTAAACCGTGATAGTAAGGACAAACCTTTATTGCTCAGAACATACGCATGGTTAATACGCCTACATTTTACCCCACCGAGCACAGACACCATAAACAGGCGCATTACCTAGAGCAGAGTCTCCCAAATGCAGTCCTGGAGGGCCACACACCATTCAGGTTCCATGCTGCCTCCAATAAATATGCCTGTGCTGCATATCTATGCACCACCCCCATGGTATGCAGATGTGGCTCATGCATATTCATGAGGGACAGCATGAAAACCCGAACAGTGTTTGGCACACCAGGACTGGAGTTGGGAACCTCTGCCATAAAGCAGCAGCCAACAGGGGCAGACACACCCACACCCACACCCACAGGCCCCATTGGCCAATGCCTCCTGGAAAGGCAGGACATTGGGGCCTGCGTTCATCTCCCAATACTAGCACTTGCATACCTTAGCAATGCAACCCTACACCTGGGTATACGGTACACAGCTCTCAAACGTTTGCTATGAGTACTGGCAGATAGAAATTCCTAAGTTAAGCACAGTTTGCTGATTGAGCTCCATCATAACAATCATTCTGATGTCTGCGATGTGTGCTTCAGGTCTGGTCTCTGACAGTGTTTACCACCCTGGGGAGTGACCCCCATCAGTATTGCATAGCATATCCATGCCTGTACTGTGCCCAGGACTGGTGTGGTGGGCAGGGCTGCTAAACTCCTCTATAGTAGCACAATGCTGGCATAGGTGTGGGAGTGTGTGTCTGTCTATACAGTGTGTGGTGGCTGCAAACACCTTCCACAGCCCACACTGCCAGCACTGTTGCCAGTATTGGCCTGCCAATGTGCATAATGAGGAGCAAGGTACCATGGGTATAGCCCGGACAGGGTGACCTGGCCAGGATGCATCTGCACAGGGCATAGGGCACTGGCTGGGACATTGTAGAGGCCGGCCACCACCACCTACACAGACAGGGTGACCTCAGTATGTCCTGCTGGGGGATCACTCTCACCCTGACTGTGCAGTGACGACAGCATGGCTAGGCACCCCCATAGTGCTATATAGTATTCCTCTCATGTGATATTTATGGGTTTCCTTTTGGAGCCCAGTCACTGATTTATCTGCTTGTTGTTTATGCTGACATACCAGTTCTGGGTGCATGCACTATGGATTAGCTAGCAGACTGTTTGCTGCTGGAATGTGTCTTGATGGAGTGGCTTGCAGGGTGCAGTGGCCGAAGGCTTGCTGCAGGAGAATATCAGATAGTGGTGGGGTGCAGCTTAGCATATCCAGGCCTAAAGTCTGTCTGCTATTGTGTTATGGATGTGTACAGAGCTGCATTGACTGCCCTGTAGGGTGTCTGTTCCCCAGCAGGACTGGGGTTGATGGTCCCCTCTACTACCAACATTGCAGGGAGGTAGAATGTGGATCTGTTGATGGGAGACCCTGTTTGCCGCCCTCGGCCTGGGGGGGGGGGGTGGTGCATGGGCCCACCTGGGGGGTCCATGGGGGCTACACCCGACTGAGACAGACAGAGATATCCAAGGTGTTTCTGCAGAAACTACCTACCTCACAGATTAACACTGCTTTGGACCTACGGCATGGTCTCTTTCAGGCTATGGAAGGTGCTGTGGACCTGGTGCTGGGCGCCTCACCATGCCCTCAGGGTGAGCACAGTACCCGCACAATGTGACAGTGTGTAGCTACTCTGTGCCAATAAAACACACGCTCAGTACCCCCTACCAGGCCGAGGTGCTGTGGGGGTGCACATGGTCACTTCCCCCTACCAGGCCGAGGTGCTGTGGGGGTGCATTCCCCATCTTGTGTTTATCTATGGACAGCTGATTTGCATGTGCAGTGCATCATGGGTACGGGTGGGCTAACCCTATCCTGGTGACCACAGCAGACTGTCTGTGTGGTGACGTGCACTCCCTCTGCAGCCAGCCAGGGGCTTGCTAGCAGCTTTAGGGCTGTAGCACAATGGTTACTTCACTGCCTGTGGAGTCAGAGGTTGTGGGTTCAAATCCACAGTGGGGTTGTTTGATGGTACTGCCCAGAGCATTGTTTTTTTTTAATATACATTATTGCTGCCAGCAAAAACACCCTCATCGTACTGTACTTATGGTTGCAGTCCATATAAGGTGCACTATACGTTATCCTGTGGAGCAACATATAGGGTGCCCTATAGGGGACATTTTAGGGTGCCGTGGCAGACAGAGCACTTTATAATGTGCCCTATGGAGTGCCTTATAGGGTGCCTTATACGGCACCTTCAATTACGGCACGTGAGGGCGTGTTTGCTGGCAGCAATTAATAAAATAAAAATAAAGTGCTGCAGGAAACAAAACATACATTGCAAAGCTGATACCTCAGCCAGCCTTATGTATTAGGCACACTGGGGAGCAAACTCATGACCCCTGTATCAGTAGTCAGTGCCTTTAACCATTGTGCTCCACTGCTGCTCCTCCTTGCATGTCAGCGCACCTACTTATGCTTTTCATTCCTTAAACTGCACAGTGCTGCCATAAAAAACAGTGCTATGACCTTGCGGTAACTCATACGGAACCCTATAAAGCGCCCTATAAGCAACATTCTAGGTGCCTTGGTGGACAGTGCACTTTAAAATGTGCCTTATGGGGCGCCTAATGTTAACACGCTTTGAGAGTGCGTTTGCTAGTAGTGATAATTAACATAAAAATAAAATGCCTCCTAAAGCAATCTTCCCAATAATGCATAATGCCTCAGCCAGCCTTGTTCATTGGGCACTGTGGGGGATTGAACCCCTGATCCCTACACCATTGGTCAGTGTCTTAACCATTGTGCTGTGGTTCTGTTCCTGTGCTTGTACCTCAGCGCGCCGCCTTATGCCGCCCAATATTAAAATGCCTCCTAAAGCAATAGCACACCACCTTATGCCCATCAGCCCGCCGCCTTATGCCACCCAATATTTAACTGGCTCCTAAAGTAATGTCTCAGCTAGCTGTCTTGAAGACCCCTGCCTTACACCTCTGTCATTTAAGATTGTGAGTGGACAAGGTGCAGATGTCCAAGACATCAAAAAGGTTAGATAGAATGTGTCACATTCCTCCTCACTTCTCACCACCACCAAAATATTGTCTATTAGACAACTTTTTGGTGGTGGTGAGAATCGAGGAGGAATGTGACACATTCTATATACCCTTTCGATGTCTAGGACATCTGCACCTTGCCCACTCACAATCTTAAATGACAGAGGTGTAAGGCAGGGGTCTCCAAATCCAGCCCTGGAGGGCCACAAACCAGTCAGGTTGGCAGGATATCTCTAATGCATATATATCTCATGCATATTCATTAGGGATATCCCGAAAACCTGACTGGTCTGCGGCTCTCCAGGACCAGGGTTCCCTACCCCTGTTCTAGATCCACCCCTACAAACTCTTACGTTGGAACAGCTCCAACTTTGTGTGGCGGTGTGAAATGTTTTCATTGGAAGGTAGATAAAAAAAAAATCCAGATCCTAAAAGTCCTGAAAACTTGTCTTTCCCTCCTGTGAGAGGAGCCTCTTGGGGTGTTTGATGACTCCTTAAGCCCCGTAAATCAGGAGCAGAGGCAGCTCAGATACAACACATAGGGGCATGTTTACCAAACCTCATTAGTGTTAATGCTGCAGATAGTGGTCATGCTAAGAGCTAACACATGCAAAATGCATGCCTGCATTATGTACAGAAAGCAAGTGGGCGGGATTAGTGTGGAGAGTGGGCGTGTCTGCAACATGCGGTTACTATGGGCCTCAACAGCACATGGTTACCATCGGATTTGCAGTCAGTGCTCTCTGAATTTTTGTTGTGTCATATGATGAAGAAACACACACCCCCAACAGATGACACAGGGCTTTTGTAGTTAATGCCGCGCTATCTGCACTTTTTTGCTATGTTAGCTGCAAAAGCCTAATGTGCTTTATTGAACATGTACCCCTAGAAGGTGACGACTGCAAGCAAGAACTGGAAATGGATTCCACCTGATGAGATTTCTGGGAAGATTAAAAAAATCCCCTCTGGTATTTAAGTTAATGACAAATTTAATTAGTTTGATTATAGTATTTTCTCTTTACAGAGGCAAGCAAATTCCTTTGGCTCTTTCTTCTATCTAGGAACTTTTATGACGCTATAATAGATGTATCAGAGAGAGCTGGAAGAGGCTGGGTAAAGTCTATTTGCTCCTAAGATAATGGAAAGTTATTTAGTGCAAATGCATTATTAACAGGTTTAACTACAACTAAATTAAGTCATTTCAGGTATAAGCAGTGCCAGAGGCTGACTGGTTAAGAATTGACTGTTACTTTTTAAAAATATGAGTATCTATGCTTTAGCAACGAAGGGGGCACTAGAAAATTGGATGGGATAGAGCTAAGGTATAACGACGGTTCTAACATTTGATGAGGGGAATGGAGATTTACTAAATCCAGAGACTAGAAATATACTCACTATGACAACAGGAAATTATCAGACTATCCCGAAAAAGCTGTTTAATTATTTAAAATCCCAAAAAGTATGAAGCACCCTTAATGAAAAGTAGAACTAATCTAAGGAGCCCTTTGACTAACGTTTGTTAGGTTTTTGTAACCAAGCACGTTTAGTGCTTTAAGTGCAAAGCCTCCACCGTAACTTTTGGGAGTATGACCGGCATGTTCCCAGCAGTTGACTTATTTATTTTTTATTTATTTATTTATTTAACATTTTTTATATACCGCACTATTTACATCAGCGCGGTTCACATGTAACACAAATGTCCAGTGTGGGGAAACTACATTGGACTTACAATAAACAGGAATTTGAACTTGGAGAACATGTCAAACTATGTACATCACTCTTCGATCTATCTATGCATGTATTTAAAATCCCTTGTGAGGTGTAGAGTTAAGGTCGGTCAGGTGATTAACCGGGAGAGGAGGGACGGAGGGTCGGAGAGGGCGATTGGATGGATGGTGGGTAGGGATGAGGTGTGGCTACGTAATGTCTTCTAAGTTGGGGAAGCATTGCAGGAAGAGGTAGTGCTTCAAAGCCTTTCTGAATTGGTGAAGGTTGTTTATGGCACGGATGTTGGTTGGTAGGTTGTTCCAGCATGAAGGTGCTGATAGCGCAAAGGCGCGGTCTCTGGTGGTTTTCGTACATTTGGTGATGGGTTTCGGGAGTATTAGGGAGTTGGTGGCGGCGGATCTTCTCAGTCTGTTGGGTGGAGTGAGTTGAATAAGTTGAGAAAGGGCGCTGGCTGTGCATTTGTTGATGGCTTTGAAAGTTATTGTTAAGATTTTGAAGGTGATCCTATGGCGTACTGGGAGCCAATGTAGCGTTTTCAGGATGGGGGTAATGTGCTCCCTTCTAGAGGCTTGGTGAAGGGTTCGGGCTGCAGTGTTCATTGCTAGCTGCAGCGGTTGAAGAGTGCACTTCGGAAGGCCGTGGAGAATGGAGTTCGCATAGTCGAAATGGGGCATCACCAGTGACTGAAAGACTGTTCGAAAGTCCTCTGGCTCAAGTAGAGGTCTGATGTTACGTAACATACGGATCTTGTGGTAAATAGCTTTTGAGATGTTGCTTATCTGGGCGTTTAAGTTGAGATGTTGGTCGAGCGTTACTCCAAGGTAACGGATCGTTGACTTTGTGAGAAGTTCGGCGTCACGTACTTTCAGTGAAGTTGGCGGGGTAAATTCTTGATCTCTGCTGATGAAAAGTACATCCGTCTTTTTAAGGTTGATTTTGAGCTTCTGCGAGTGTAGCCAGTCTGTGACTGCGTTGAAACATGAGGATAATCGGGATAGGTCTGGGTGATCAGTATGTATTGGGGTGAACATGAGGACATCATCGGCATAGATTAGGCAGTTTATACCAAAGGACCTGATGATGGAGCAGATAGGCTGCATATAGACGTTAAAGAATAGGGCAGAGAGTGAGGAACCTTGAGGGACACCCTTCGTTAATGGGAATGGGGTGGAGGTTGAGGTACCGGAGCGGACGTGTTGCCATCTGTCATGTAGGTATGAGGTACACCATGCGAGGGCGGTGCCGTGGATTCCCTTTTCGACCAGGCGGGCCAGAAGTAGATCATGACTGACGGAGTCAAAAGCCGCTGCAATGTCGAGAAAGATGAGGGCGAATCCTTGTTTGGCGTTATCTATCCCCGTTATCAGAGTGCTGAGTAGAATTGTGAGCAAGGTTTCTACACCATGTTGCTCGCGAAACCCGTGCTGGCAGGGATCGAGGGGTGAATTATCTTCGATATGTTGGCTCAGTTGATGGTGTACTATTTTCTCTGAGATTTTAGCTAGAAGCGGTATACTGGAGATGGGTCTGTATGAGTCCATCTTTGTGGGATCCAGTTTATTGTTCTTGAGCAGTGGTCTGATTGAAGTTTGTTTTAGGCTTCGGGGGAAGATGCCTGTCTGGAATGAGGTACCGATCAGTTTAGTCAAGAAGGTGCTGAGTTCAGTACGTAGGGTTTTTATCCAGAATGCTGGACATGGGTCGTTTGGTGCCGTGGTGGTGTTTATGTTCAGAATGATGTCTTGTATTTCTCTTTCAGTTGGGGTAGTAAAGGTGGAGATGGAGCATTGGGTAGCTGTCGATACTTGTGTAGGTACAGGTGGGTGGGAAGGAGCCGGCGTAATGTCTTGTAACCTGGATCTGGCGGGTAGGGTGGCCTGGTTTGCTTTGGTTTGCAGGTAATCTGCATATTTTTGTGGGTCAGGTTGGTTTGCCTGATCAGTCGAAGGTTCCTTAGCTAAGGATTTGACAATGTTGAATAGTTCATGCGGCTTATTGAGGGATCGTTGTAGAACCTCAGCATGGTGTTGCCTCATTCTCCTTGAAACTGCTGTTCTGTGGGCGCATAGCTGGGTAGAGTAAGCTTCCTTGCTTTCAGTCGATCTGGAGCGGCGCCAGCGTTTTTCTAGCTGTCGGAGTTGTCGGAGGGAGGTCTTGAGCTCGGGCGAATACCAAGGTGCTTTCTTCTTCTTGTCATGTGAAGCATTGGTGGGAGGAGGGTCAATTGCAGCATTAAGGCATGAGTTCCATGTGGAAATCATGTCATCAAGATTCAATCCATGTGTATTGTGGAGAGGTTGTATTTTCTCTAAGACCTCTTCTCTGTTGAGCTGGCGGAAACGTTTTGAGACTGGTGCAGGTGGATTGTTTGAGGAATGAGGGTTGGAGAATGAGGGATTTGTGGGCATCGCAAATCTGATTAGACTATGGTCTGACCAGGGTACTGAGCATAGAGACAGGTTGAACTTGGATGTGGAACAGGGAACTGATTGTGGTGCGAATATAAGATCAAGAGTGTTTCCCTTGATATGGGTGGGGGAGTTGATCAGCTGGGTGTAGCCCAGCGTCTCGAGAACATTTAGGAAGGCTCTGGCTTGATTGTCGTGGAGTGAGGGGAGGTTGAAATCTCCTAGTATCCAGTTCGGGGTCTGTGTCTTGATGGGGTTACAGGCGAGGTTAATAATTGTGGAGAGTTCATCTGGTGATGGTGAGGGTGCTCGATATAGAAGGTTGATGGTGAGATGTTTGTTCGCTATAGCGATGTGGTCTAGATAGGGGGAGCTGGTTGATGCAATTGTCTGGAATTGTAGAATGGTCTTGCTTAGTATAAGTACCCCTCCCCCCCTTCTGTCAGTTCTGTGGCACGAGTGGGTGGAGAAGTTGGGGGGGACAAACTGGTGGAGGATTGCCGCGTCTGCCTCTGACATCCATGTCTCTGTGATGCATAGTATGTCGATGTCAGGAGTGGATAACAAGTCGGATATGGCAGGCCATTTCTTTCTGATAGAGCGGGCATTTATTAGGGCGCATTTCAAGTCGTGAGGGGGGGTGTCGTGGTTGTGCTGAGAGGGTCTAGCCTGATGGAGGGTCACGTAGATGAGGTGGGGGTGGGTAGTGTGCAATGATCTGGCTGTATTGTGGTTGGTGTGGTCATGGTATCTTTTCCAAGGGTTGTGAAGGATTGGGATGGAGCTATGGGGGGAGGTGAGGGCTTGGGAGATTTGTGTCAGTGCGAGCAATATGTAGCAGCTGAAGACTGTGTGTGATAGTGTGATAGTAGTGGGAGGTGCCATGGTGTCCGGGAGAAGTAGGGAGATCAGGATACTGGGGCAGGTACTGGCAACAGTAAATGCAAGAGTGTTGGCTACCGACAGCAGTGAAGCTACTGGCAACAATATACTGACAACAGTAATCTATCTGTAAGGTAACAAACAGTGAAGCTACTGGCAACAATATACTGACAACAGTAATCTGTAAGGTAACAAACGGTAAGGTTACTGGCAACGAATTACTGACAACAGTAGTCTACAAGATAATAAGTGGTAAAGTTACTGGGAACAGGTTACTGAGAACAGTAATCTGTAAGGGAGACCAATAGGGTTAAAGTAGAATGCTGGTTGTGTAATTAATGCAAGCTCTCGGTACTTGTACTATGGGAAGTTACTAGCGACAGTAAAGAGAGAGTTCAGGCTGCTAGGTACAGTACAAGTGGTTAAAATGGAGACAGATGCTGGATGTATACTTGCTGTAATGGCGCAGTTGTTCTCGCTGATGACGATAGCGAGCTCGACCCTGGGGGAGCTCAAGCAGCTGGTCCGTCAAGGTAGTGAGTACTTGGATGTTCCTCAGGTGCTTCTGAGAAGGCCACTGCCTAAGGGCCACGCCAAAGGGCCCTCTGGCGAGGCCCTCAGGCGCAGGCCCGCACGGCGTGGGTGCGCCTGCTGCCGGCTCTTTTAAATGAGCCGCGCTGGCCCGATTGGTCAGCAGATGGAGCTGGGGGCGTCCGGTTGAGCTCGATCCCTCCTGGGAGAGCACGCTGTGATGGAGAGGGCTCTGCTGCTGCTGCCGGCTCTTTTGAATGAGCCGCGCTGGCCCGATTGGTCAGCAGATGGAGCTGGGGGCGTCCGGTTGAGCTCGATCCCTCCTGGGAGAGCACGCTGTGATGGAGAGGGCTCTGCTGCTGCTGCCGGCTCTTTTGAATGAGCCGCGCTGGCCCGATTGGTCAGCAGATGGAGCTGGGGGCGTCTGGTTGAGCTCGATCCCTCCTGGGAGAGCACGCTGTGATGGAGAGGGCTCTGCTGCTGCTGCCGGCTCTTTTGAATGAGCCGCGCTGGCCCGATTGGTCAGCAGATGGAGCTGGGGGCGTCCGGTTGAGCTCGATCCCTCCTGGGCGAGCACGCTGTGATGGAGAGGGCTCTGCTGCTGCTGCCGGCTCTTTTGAATGAGCCGCGCTGGCCCGATTGGTCAGCAGATGGAGCTGGGGGCGTCCGGTTGAGCTCGATCCCTCCTGGGAGAGCACACTGTGATGGAGAGGGCTCTGCTGCTGCTGCCGGCTCTTTTGAATGAGCCGCGCTGGCCCGATTGGTCAGCAGATGGAGCTGGGGGCGTCCGGTTGAGCTCGATCCCTCCTGGGAGAGCACGCTGTGATGGAGAGGGCTCTGCTGCTGCTGCCGGCTCTTTTGAATGAGCCGCGCTGGCCCAATTGGTCAGCAGATGGAGCTGGGGGCGTCCGGTTGAGCTCGATCCCTCCTGGGAGAGCACGCTGTGATGGAGAGGGCTCTGCTGCTGCTGCCGGCTCTTTTGAATGAGCCGCGCTGGCCCGATTGGTCAGCAGATGGAGCTGGGGGCGTCCGGTTGAGCTCGATCCCTCCTGGGAGATGCGTACCCTAAGGCACGCCTCAAGTACTATGGATGCACCTAACTTCACCTATTTCAGCAGCATTAACTGCACCCGTGCTAAGGGAACATTGACAGCGAGCGATATGTCCTGTTATGCTAACTGCACTGTGCTGTCTACATGCACTCTGTGCTCCTACCCCACCCATTCAGTACCCTAACCCACTCAGGACTTCCACTTTATCCACTTCTGGTCCCCTATGTGCCTCATAGGCAGTTATGATCTTCCCAAACTCATCGTCTAGTGGTTGCTTCTACCGTATGCGTAAATTTAAATATGAATGGTTGTGGTATTCAGTGTTTGCTTGTCAAGCTCCCATGTTGTGGAATTCTCCCCATTAGATTTCCCAATGGAAATCTCTATCAGTAAATCTAAGAACGCTTTAAAGGCATGGCCATTTCAATCAGCATTTGCTGAATTTTTGAATATTTTTTTTATTTTTTTTCTTCAGCCTATCTAGTTTTCAATGTTTGTTGAATAATTCCTAATTCAGCTTTCTACTTCCTGTCTGTGTCTCTGGTTAGATAATGTCTTTTGGAAGAGATCTAAGCAGTCCCTCCCCATTGACAACTGTTACTCTATGGGGCATGTTTACTAAACCTTCCTAACGTGCGTGGCCGCGGTAGTGTGCCTGTGCCATATAAGGAGTGGGCGGTCCAGGCAGAAAAAAGAAAAAACCGGGAGTAAGCAATCGCACATTTGCACGGCGTGCTATTGTGCGCCGTGCACAGTAGTGCGTGGGAAGGCTAAGTGGCGCCCTGATGTATACACACAAAGGAACAGAGCCATAGTACAATGGTTAAGACACTGACTGCTGGTGCAGTTGCCATGGGTTCAATTCCCCATTGTGTGCAACAAAAAGGGCTGCCTGAGGCATTAACTTTAATGGGTAAAAGTGCTTTAGGAGGCATATTAATTCTGGGCGGCATAAGGCGGTGCACTGTTAATCATGGGCGGCATAAGGCGGTGCGCAGATGCCCAAGCACAGGAACAGAGCCACAGCACAATGGTTAAGACACTGACCAATGGTGCAGGGATCAGGGGTTCAATCCCCCACAGTGCCCAATGAAGAAGTCTCACTGAGGCAGTGTGTATTATGGGGATGAGTGCTGTAGGGGGCAATTTATTTTTATTTCAGTTATCACTACTAGCAAACGCACTCACAAAGCGTGTTAACATAAGGCGGCCCATAAGGCACATGTTAAAGTTCACTGTCCGCCAAGGCACCCTAGAATGTCCCCTATATGTTGTGTCACAGGATAATGTATAGTGCACCTTATATGGACGGCAACCATAAGGTGCCCTATAGGGCGCCCTATAAAGCACCCTCAGAGGCACCTTATGGGTACAGTACGCTGAGGGTGTTATTGCTGGCATCAACATATGTACATGAAATTAATAAAATACTTTGGACAACCCTATCAAATAACCCCACTGTGGGGTTGAACCCATGACCTCTGGCTGCACAGGCAGTGAAGTAACCATTGGGACATAGCTCTATAGCTGCCAGCAAGCCCCTGGCTGGCTGCAGAGAGCCTTCATGTCACCACACAGACAGTCTGCTGTGGTAACCAGGATAGGGTTAGGCCACCCGTACCCATGATGCACTGCACATGCAAATCAGCTGTCCACAGATGAACACAAGATGGGGAATGCACCCCAACAACTCCCCGGCCTGGTAGGGGGAAGTGTCTGTGTGCACCCACACAGCACCTCGGCCTGGTAGGGGGTACTGACCGGGTGTTGTACTGGCACAGAGTAGCTACACACCATCACATGGTGCGGGTACTGTGCTCACCCTGAGGGTGTGATGAGGCGCCCAGGACCAGGTCCACAACACCTTCCATGGCTGAAAGAGGCCATGCCGGAACTCCAAAGCAGCATTAATATGTGAGATAGGTAGTTTCTGCAGAAACACCTTGGGTATCTCTGTCTGTCTCAGTCAGGTGGGGGCCATGCACCACCACCCCCCCTGCAGAAAACAGGGTCTCCCATCAACAGATCCACATTCTACCTCCCTGCAATGGTAGCAGTAGAGTGGACCATCAACCCCAGTCCTGCTGGGGAACAGACACCCCACAGGGCATCCAAAGCAACTCTATACACATCCATAACACAATATCAGACAGACATTAGGCCTGGATCTGCTAAGCTGCACCCCACCACCATCAGATATTCTCCTGCAGCAAGCCTTCAGCTGCTACACCCTGCAAGGCACTCCATCAAGACACATACCAGCTGAGAACAGTCTGCTAGTTAGTCCTAGTGGTAATGCATGCACCCAGAACTGGGATGGCAGCACACACAAGCAGTCAGTGACTGGGCCCCAAAAGAAAACCCATAAATATCACATGAGAGAAATACTATCTACCACTATGGGGGTGCCTAGCCATGCTGTCATCACTGCACAGTCAGGGTGGAGTGAAACCCCAGCAGCACATACAGAGGTCACCCTGTCTGTGTAGGTGGTGGCCAGCCACTACAATGTCCCTGCCAGTGCCCTATGCCCTGTGCAGATACATCCTGGCCAGCCCACCCTGTCTGAGCTATACCCATGGTACCTTGCTGCTCATTATGCACATTGGCAGGCCATTACTGGCAACAGTGCTGGCAGTGTGGGCTGTGGAAGGTGTTTGCAGCCAACACACACTGTATAGACCAGGGGTGGGCACCTCCGGTCCTGGAGGGCCGCAGACCAGTCAGGTTTTCGGGATATCCCTAATGAACATGCATGAGATATATATGCATTAGAGATATCCTGCCAACCTGACTGGTTTGTGGCCCTCCAGGGCTGGATTTGGAGACCCCTGCTTTACACCTCTGTCATTTAAGATCGTGAGTGGGCAAGGTACAGATGTCCTAGACATCGAAAGGGTATATAGAATGTGTCACATTCCTCCTCGATTCTCACCACCACCAAAAAGTTGTCTAATAGACAATTTTTTGGTGGTGGTGAGAAGTTAGGAGGACTGTGACAAATTCTATCTAACCTTTTTGATGTCTTGGACATCTGCACCTTGTCCACTCACTATCTTAAATGACAGAGGTGTAAGGCAGGGGTCTCCAGATCCAGCCCTGGAGGGCCACAAACCAGTCAGGTTGGCAGGATATCTCTAATGCATATATATCTCATGCATATTCATTAGAGATATCCCGAAAACCTGACTGGTCTGCGGCCCTCCAGGACCAAGTTTGCCCACCCCTGGTATAGACAGACACACACTCCCACACGTATGCCAGCATTGTGCTACTATAGAGGGGCTTATCAGCCTAGCCCACCACACCAGTCCTGGGCACAGTACAGGCATGGATATGCTACGCAGTACTGTTGGGGGTCACTCCCCAGGGTGGTAAACACTGTCAGAGACCAGACCTGAGGCACGCACCGCAGACATCAGACAGATTGTTATGTTGGAGCTCAAAGATCAAACTGTGCTTAACAGAGGAATGTCTATCTGCCAGTACTCATAGCAAACATTTGAGAGCTGTGTACCGTATACCCAGGTGTAGGGTGGCATTGCTAAGGTATGCAGGTGCTAGTATTGAGAGATGCACGCAGGGCCCAATGTCCTGCCTCTCCAGGAGGCATTGGCCAATGGGGCCTGTGGGTGTGGGTGTGGGTGTGTTTGCCCCTGTTGGCTGCTGCTTTACGGCAGAGGTTCCCAACTCCAGCCCTGGTGTGCCAAACACTGTTCAGGTTTTCATGCTGTCCCTCATGAATATGCATGAGCTACATCTACATGCCATGGGGGTGGTGCATAGCTATGCAGCACAGGCATTTGTATTAGAGGCAGCAGGGAACCTGAATGGTATGTGGCCCTCCAGGACTGCATTTGGGAGACTGCTCTAGGTACTGCCCCTGTTCATGGTGTCTGTGCTCGGTGGGGTAAAAGATAGGCATATTACCAATGCATATGTCCTCGGCACGAAAGGTGTGCCCTTACTATCACTGTTTAGTTGTGGGAAAAATATGTGGACAGGATTGGCAGTAGCCTCAGCTGGGCTTTGAACCTATGACCTTCTGTTCTTGCACACACTGTCTGTGTGCACTGCACCACCATGTAGCCACAGATTGGCTGAATTCCCTGGGAGGTCCATGTCTGTACATCCAACAGGGCCTGTCTGTTGCAGTGGATGGTGCCAGCCTGCACATGGCTAGGCCACTGTCTGCTGTGGCTAGCAGCCACTGCCCCTGCCACCACCTGTACCCTTCCGCCAACATGCTGGCATGTCCTTATCTTGGAAAAGCATGTGACCTGATTGAGTTGTGGCACTCCAGGACTGCATTTGGGGGACTCGGCTGTCGGCAATGCCCATTGTTATGGTGTGTGTGCGGTGTTATGTAAAATACAGGTGTTGGAACCATGCTTATGTTCTCTGCAATAAAGGAGTGTCTTTACTATCTCTGTTTAGTGGTGGGTAAAATATGGGGACTGGGTTAGCAGGAGCCCCAGCTGGGATTTGAACCTGTGGCCTTCTGGTTCTAGGGGTACTGGCTCTATCCACTGCACCACACTGTGGCCACAGAGATAGTGGGCTCATTCACCTTGTCTGGAGGCAAATGTGCAAATACACCCCGCAAATGACCGCGAAACAAAGGGGGAAAAAAGATAACCAAGCTGGGCAACAGTGATATTAATGGGCAACCATAGAAAACACTCCCAGGAAAGCTCCCAAAACAGGGAATGATTTTTGGAAGGGTCTCCGCTCCGTAGACCCTTCCAAAAATCATTTCTTTTTTGGGGGGCTTTCCTGGGAGTGTTTTGTGTTGTTGCCCATTAATATCACTGTTGCCCAGCTGACTTACGCTTTTTAGTACTTTTGTTGTGGTCATTTCCCATTTTTATTTGCACGTTTGTTCTGTTCACATGTATCATACTGCTCACGTTTTGCAGGTTTCCCCGGTTTTCCTGTACATTGCTGACGGAAATGGTTTCTCTTCCCTTTAAATTTATTTATTTATTTATTTACATTCTCTTATATACCGCACTATTCGGCATCAGCGCGGTTCACATAGAACAAAAAGTCTCAGTACAATAACATGCATGAGTTTACAGATAACAAGGGAAGGAACTTGGATAACAGGGGAAACTATTTACAGTCTATTTACAGATATAATACTACAGCATGGCTACAAGTTATTAGGAACAGGTGCTAATAATATGTTCAATAAACAAAGCGATTCGTCCTATTTCTGTTATTGAGATACCATGGAACTGAATAGCTGGGAGGAATCACTGAAGTCGATGGGTGTAAATGGCTCAATAAGATGTTTGTTAAAGAGGTGGAATTTGAGGGCTTTCCTGAATTGTGTTAAGCTGTCAATGGCCCGTATGCCAGGAGGTAGTGTATTCCAGCACCTAGGGGCACAGAGGGTAAAGGCTGTATTGGCTGTGGAAGAAGAGCAGCTTGTAAGGGCCTTTGGGAGTGAGTGTTTCACTCGCGCTATTTTTAACTTGTAAATTCGGCCCCGATAATGTGCGGGGAGCCTCTCCCTTCCCCTTCCCCGCCCATTGACCCCGTCTCTCCGCCCCTCGGGAGCCTTCCTCCGCCCTCAGAATGCCTTTCCACGCCTCTATCGGACATTTGCGGGCCGGGTACTTGTGCGGGGCCTGTTAGTGCAGCGCGCAATTGTGCGGGGCGTTTAAGAGCGTTTATGAGCGTTTGAGTGCCGCGTTTCCGTGCGCTATTGTGCGGCGCGCACATTGGCGGTTTTTAGTAAACATGCCCCTATGTTATGTTCTTAGGTCTACTGTTTGGATCCTAGATAATGGCAATACTGTTATTTGTCTATAGAACTTGGGGGTTTTGTGAATCACATCAATGGCAAGTTCTCTTGCTGAATTGTGGTATATGAAGTGAACTGTAAATAAAAAAAATAACTATCCTTAGTGACAAATTGTCATAATTAATGTAGATCTTTGCTTTGTTTCTAAAAAAATATATATCTTGTGGGGAACTCACAGCTAATTTGAGGTTAGGTGCCTACATCCCTTTGAAACTGTCTTCTTTGGATTTCATTTTCAAATGAGATTCTGCAATAGGAGCTTTTTTTTTTAAATTATGGTTTCTCACTCAGCTTTCACTTTCCAGTGCTAAAATGTTTAACATAGTGGTGGTATTAGGTCAACTCAGAACTTCCTGAAAGCTTTGAAAAGGACTAAGATGCATAATATAGTTTTCAAAAGTCTATAGTGAAATTTGCAATTGTAAAAAGGCTTTCTGCAAAGTAAATGCTTCTCAAGGATGTGCTGGTCTGTTTCTTTTTAATCTTTAACAAGGGAAAATCTATCTGATGGAAGCCATCATTTCATAAGCACCCCAGTGACAACACCACAATAAGCGACTAGAAGCCAGGCAACATTTTTTGCAGATTGCACAAATAGAAATGCAAATAATGTGTTATACTTTCAAATCTTAGGATAATATAACAAACAAATCAGTTAATGGTTCTCCAAGGTACGATGGAGCCTTCCTGTTACGGGTAAGTCAATCAGCTGTTGTTTGCTCACCAAGTGTTTTCGAGATTACATGGAAGAATTCTAGAAATGTCACTTTTCAGATAAGTCATATTAAAGCCTCCCTGAACACACTGTAATAGTCTCTAGAACAGTTGTTTGGGTCTCTTTTTTTTGCACTTCACCAAGATATGACAAATTGTAACATTTCCATTTGTCAGCCAAACACATTTGATATTCACAGGAGGAGAATTCTTAATTTGAAATTTACAGAATGGAGCTCTAATGTATTCCGCCCAAGAGTAATGCCATTGTTAAAGTGGAAACTTCATCAGAACATAAGATCTTTTTCATTTAATTGTCTTGATAAAAGCAGGAGAAATGTATGCTCTACTCTCTCTGGTATTTTAAAAGTAATTTTTCAACTATTGTCTGCTCATTGTTCGGGGGGAGGGGAGGGGGGAGGGCAGTGTTCTTGTTTTCAAAGCATCCACTTGCGGCAAGTTAATGAGAGTTAACAACGTTATGATATCACATGAACTCAAACAGAGGCTGGTTTTATCAAAGGTTTAATTAGCTATTAACGGAGGCAGGTGGACCCGGCACTTCGGGCCTCACCCTCCCCCCCCCCCCCCGCAATCCAAGCCAACCCCCAACCCATCCCCCCCTACAAAAGACAACACACATAATTTCATGGAACACAACTGGTCGCAGCTTTTATTAACCATCAACAATTAACAAACCAACATTAAACTTCCTAGCCCCCATTAGCGACACCCGGCTGCACCAGCCATACCTTAGCAAAGTGCCTGCCACCGCTAATGCTCTAACTTGCCACCCGGCATGCCCCTCTCCCCGACTTCGCCATGCTATTAGCAAAAGTCGGCCAAGGTTTTGACCGGGTCAGGGGCACCCCGCCCCCGCCCAAGTGTAGCCTGCTGCTCTGGACCCCGGAAACCTCCGGGATCCCGCACCCCCCCCAGCTGCAACACCCCATACCCCCACCGTCGAAAGACAGGGAGGGAGGGAGGGACGCCGGCACCCTAAACGCAGCCTCCGCACCAACTGGCCACGCGGAGGCTGCCAGCCGGTATTCCCCCCCACCACCCAACAATAGACATCACGATTGGCTCCCATGTGGCCGCAACCGACGGGAGCCAATCATTTCAAAAAACGCACGCGTGTGCCCCGCCTGGGCCGCGCGCAGGTTCCCCGCGCCGGGCTGCGCGCCCGGTTAAAGTCGGCCGCCGGGACCCTGCCCGTAGCCTCGGGATAACCGAGGCAGGTGGACCCGGCACTTCGGGCCTCACCCTTCCCCCCCCGCAATCCAAGCCAACCCCCCCCCCAAAAGACAACACACATAATTTCATGGAACACAACTGGTCGCAGCTTTTATTAACCATCAACAATTAACAAACCAACATTAAACTTCCTAGCCCCCATTAGCGGCACCCGGCTGCACCAGCCATACCTTAGCAAAGTGGCTGCCACCGCTAATGCTCTAACTTGCCACCCGGCAAGTTGGCATGCCCCTCTCCCCGACTTCGCCATGCTATTAGCAAAAGTCGGCCGAGGTTTTGACCGGGTCAGGGGCACCCCGCCCCCACCCAAGTGTAGCCTGCTGCTCCGGACCCCGGAAACCTCCGGGATCCCGCCACCGGCACATAACTCTGTTCGTGTGCTGCCCCCCGGCCCCAAGCTGCGACCAGCGCACATCACTGGCAGACATGTATTCCAAGGCCTCCTGCCAGTCGTTAAGGAGCAGGTCCATACCAACTGGTGACAAGTGAACCCCATCAGCCCGATAGAGCCCTAAACACCTGACATCCACCCAGTCATGCAGGATCTGATAACCCCCCCTCTCACAGACCCAACGACCAATCTGGCGATTGATCTTAGTCAAGCCCCTCCTAGATCAACGACGCTGGTCCCAGCAAGCCGGCCTTGGAATGATGTCTGACCACAGTACAATAATACCGGGAAACATCTGAAGCACCAGTCCCAGATCGTCCTGCACTGCCCGAATCAGCTGCCTGCAGGACCAGGACACCAGGTCATTGCCCCCCAGATGCACCAACAGGGCGGCTGGCCACCGCAACAACCTCCCGTGGCGCTGTAGCAAAGGCAGCAATTGCGACCACAGCAGTCCTCGCACACCCAGCCATGTCACAGCCACCACCGACGGGTCCAATCCCAAATTAACTCCGATAAGCCGTTCAGCCGCGCGCCGACTCGCCCAGTGGACGAAAGAGTGGCCAGCAACCCAACATTCACCAGGTCCGACACCCCATCTGAAAAAGAAATAGACAGTTAAAGACCCGACCCCCAAACCCACGCTCCTACAGCCGCACATAGCCCTTAAAAGCCGTAGAGCGCCACCTACCAATGTCCTGAATCACCTGCCCTGGCAACCCAGCCGCCGCCGCGCTAATGGCAGCCCCAATCCGAAAGGAGTGCGGAGCAAAAAGCAGCGGGTCCTCCCCCACCGCGCGCAACACCAGGCGCAGTACCGCCGAAACCTGAAAACGGGTTAAAACCCGCATGTCCGCGTGCACAAAAAAACTATCCGCTCCCCCCGGACGCACCGACAAATACTGCCGTACCACCCGCACTGGGCAAGTCCTCAGCTCCGTGACCTCGCCCAGCAACACCCACAAACCCTTCCCAAGCGGATCCATCTTGGACCTCGCCAAAAGGATCCGCAACCTCCCCCCTTCCACCCGAACATGACGCGCCTGCAGCCCCCCAACACCTCCCTCCCGACCAGAGCCCGCGACCAATTCACCAATTCAGAATGCCCCAAAAAAGGCTAGGCAAAATACCGCCCGGAACAAAGTAGCCTCGTACGCGGACGACGCCACCTGCCCTAAGGCCCCACAAACCCGTACCAAGAGCCCATGCATGATGGGCAACCGCGCGTCCCGCGGTGTGGGCTGCACACGCTCCCAACCTTGCAAAAGCCATCGCGGTAAAACCTCCCCAGCCGGCGAACCCCAACCCACCGCGCTCGCAAAAAAGTTAAACCCTGCCAAGTGCGCCCGCACCACCGATCGAGAGAAGCCGGCGCCCTTGGCCTCCACAATGTATTACACAAATAAAGGATGGTCAAATCACAACAGAGCTAATATTGTCAAAAAATAGAAGAAAACTCTGTATATTAACATGAAAGTAAACGTGTCATCAGAGGCCACTTGTATGGTTCATAAAAAATGGCATTTGCACAGCCTAAACCATCATTCACAAAGCAACCAGGGGTCTCAGTCTTCCCGGGCAAAAACAAAACCCGCCAGAAATAATCTGGCTAGGCAAAGCCCAAATAACATCAGTGACCCTTATGATAACTTTGCTCTGAGATAGATGTAAACCAACTCTTCCATTTACCAAAGTTAAACCATATTCATAACGAAAGAGTGGTAACTTAGCTTTGCAGTCTGTAGCAGTGCTCGTGAAGTGGTGCTAAACCAATAGCAAGATCCCCAACGCTCTTGCATGCACTTGATATGCGTTTCACCAAGCAGGTTTCTTCAGGGGGTAGCTAGAAAGCACTGTAAAACACAGACATAGCCAAATTAAAGAAATAGTGGCTTTTACACGACACATACTTTCAAAATATATTGTAATTCATATATCCAGGCAATGGAACAGCAAAGGAGTAATGCACACCTGAAATTCACGAGATGAAAACCACGAGCAAAATCCACTAACTGATGCTAAACGCCGCGCATGCGGGGTGGACCTTTTAAATGGTAGACGTAGTACTTCATTCTTTCCATTGGATGCAGTATTCGATCTTCTCATTGGACACAGTATTTCATTCATTGAACACCATATTATAGGCATACCTCCCACTCAATCCGAGCATTAAGACCTTGAGGAATCACTGTAGCTAATGTATGTATCCACCGTTGTTCTATCCATAGAAGAGTGCCTTCCTTAGTTTTGCCCTGGCGAGATGTAGCAACAGAATCGATGCAAAAGCATCGCAGATCATCAAATTTATGTTGTAATTGTAAGCAGTGGTCGACAATCGGAGCTTCTCGACGTTGACATTTTAACTTGCTTCTGTGTTCGTTCATTCATGTTTTGAACATTCGAATCGTCTTCCCAATATAGGCAAGACCACAAGGACATAAAATACAGTAAATAACGCATGTAGAAGTACAGGATGTATGATGTCTCAATCGATAAGTTTTACCGTGATAACTAAACTCGTGGAGCTCTTGAGAGATGGGACAGATATTACATTCACCACACGCTGGCCAACCGCAGAAAGGAACGCGTCCAGTTAACCACATTACGCACCACCTTCTTAACCCTACCGGCCTTTTTATCCTCCTTCCTCTTCTTCCAACTCTCACCTGAACGCTTCCACCCCTCTAGCAAGCGGAATATATCGATGTAGCGCCGCTTCCTAATCTTGCGCCGCAGCTTACGCGGCACCCCCTCCCACAATTCCAGAAAAACCACCACTGAAGTGGCCCCCCTACCCGCATCTGGGCCCACCCCCCCCCCCCACTGTCCCCGACCTGCCTACCCGGCTCCCCTTCAGACCCTTCGGATGAACCACTCGAAGATGAAGAAGACGAGGATGATTCAGAGCTACGGTGCCGCCAAGACCACCTGCGCTTCTTACGCGAACCTCCTCCTGCCTTCCCCCCCTGTGACCACATCCCCACATCGCCCACATCCCCAAGCAACTCACCAGGCTCCCCGCCAGCAGGCGCCGACGCCGCATCGGTCCCAGCTGACACCGAACTGTCCTCGCCGCCGGCCCTCGCGACTTCCAGGAGATGACCCCGCGCCAACTCCGCCGCCGCTCCATGCTGTGTCACTGCTCCCGCCACCGGACTCAACCAGCTCGCAGATCCAGCAGCACTTGAAGTCCAGGTTGGCTGCGCCATAACCGGCCCCTGCGGAGATATAAAAGGAAAAACAGGGGGGGGGGGAACTGCCAGCGACCAAGCCTAAGGACAAGGACCACCCCAGTCAGCTCGAGATGGACACTGCCCCCCACTCATCCACTGTTCCCAAGGTGAAGAACCCCCCGGCGTACCATAGCTACCGGTACCCGGGAGCCAACCTGCGGCCCCACCATAGCCAGTGCCCCACTGGGCCCCGTCGGGCCGCCACCCTCCCCCCAGTCCCTGTACCCCCAAAACGCCCCCGCCACCCCCAACCCCCAACCGGCCCTGCCCCACTTCCCACACCCCCCACACTCGCATCCCCCACCGCTCCGGCTGCACCCCTAAGCCCCTCACTCACCCCCAGGGTTCCACCGGGGGGCGGGATACCCCTTCCCCCTCTGACGCCTCCCCCTGGCTGCCAAACCCCCTTTGCCCCTTTCTGCCCCCGCACAGCACCCCCCCAACCCCCTCCACCCCCGCCCTGCCCCAGGGCTGGGCAACCCTTCGCCTGCCCGAGCCACCCCATGCGACCGGGAGCCCCCCCCCCGCCCACTCCCCCCTGACCCAGCAACACCTGCCGGGGCCAAACCCCTTGTTCATGCCCGTCCCCGCGGTGCAGGCATCCCTCACCAGGAACTGCTTCAGACCCCAAATACCCAGGGCAGAGACCACAGCAGCGAACTGAGCCTAAGAAGGCTAAGAGAGAAAAACAAAAACAAAATTAATCTGCCTTGGCCCTGCTGTAAGATCAACCCCGAACGGCCCGCCACCACCAGAACACAACACTCCTCAACACAAATCCCCCACTAGAAGCAGGCCCTCATACTTGCCTCTGCCTGCCCACGCTGACCGCCTCCCGGATCGCTGAAAAAGTTGAAGAGAGCCCGGCTGATCCTCAGCGCCAAAAAACACCGGCACCCGAAACGCAGCCTCCGCACCAACTGGCCATGCGGAGGCTGCCAGCCGGTATTACCCCCCCCACCACCCAATAATAGACATCACGATTGGCTCCTGTGCGGCCGCGACCGACGGGAGCCAATCATTTCAAAAAACGCATGCGCGCGCCCCGCCCGGGCTGCGCGCAGGGTCCCCGCGCCAGGCCGCGTTCCCGGTTAAAGTCGGCCGCCAGGACCCTGCCCGCAGTCTCGGGATTTTAGGAGATAACTGGCTAAATTCCATGTTTGAATGCCCCCCCTTGACCAGCTAAATTTAACCCACCTAAATTTCATTTCATTTCAAATTGGTTCATGCCTTTCTAAGCACCATATTCAATCATGTCACAACAGCAAAATATATAACCAAACCAAAACATAATCCTATCAGACGTATCAATATAAAATATCAAGGAGTTCACTTTCGAAGGACTGCATGGCTCCTATACATGTAAATAGTGATGTTAATATGCATTATCTGTTAAGTGCCGATTTTCCAATGCCACTAGTCACATGCGTGGAAGCCACGGGACACAGAGATTTGGATGTGGTGGTGAAACACTAGAGACACGGCTTAATTATGCAGCAGGATTCCTCTGTCAGCCTTACCATGATATGTGAGTATATAAGGTGCTCCTTGAGGAAACCATAAGCTGGGGTGAAGTCACCAGATGGAGTTGGACCAGGATATGAGTTCTTTGAAGCTGGTTTTAAGTTACAAGAACGTATCTACACAAGGAGGATTATCACCCAGATTAAAATAAGTGGGGAAGTTGGTAGTTAATTATTGATGTATTAGACTTATTAAGCAAAAGAAGAAATTAAGAAAATAAAATCAATGTGTTGTGTCAGCTTGTGGAGCGATGAGAGGTTGGAGTGGCAAGGCTGACATAATTGAGCCACAACTCTAGAGTTTGAACTCCTGATGCCAGTATATTACGAGAATTAGCAATAAGCAAGGGCAAAGCAAATTAATTTTGTTGCTAAAAGTATTTTTGTGGTGGACTTGATTCATTTTGTAGCATATACTGGTAGTATTTGTTTTCATTTCTACAGATGTACGCTTATTTGAAACAACACAGGAAATGTCAAATGACATTTCCCATGTCTTTTCATGTTGTATTTCAATTTGAAATACCGAGAAAAAACTTGAAATTTTGTTTCCATATTGTCCTGCTAGACCAGTCCTGACAAGTCAGTTGTGTTCCTCTACCAGCAGATTGGTGGACACATGGAAGCATAGGTCATGTGGTCTTTTTCTGCTATAATGTTTCTATCTAGTCTACCCTTTCATATCATACACTGAAGTCCCTTTTCCTTTAGAGATCTTCTGCGTTGTCCCATTCTTTTTTTAATTCAGAGACTGTCCTCGTCTCTACTACCTCCACTGGGAGACTATTCTATGCATCTATCACTCTTTCCGAAAAGAAATATTTCTGCATATTACTCTGGGGTCTATCCTCTTTCACCCTCATCCAATGTCCCCTTACAGCAGAGCTGGCTTTCAATTGAAAGAGGTTCTCCTCTTGTGCATTTATGCCATGGAGGTATTTAAACATCTCTATCATATCTCCTCTATCACGTCTTTCCTCTAATGTATGCAAGTAAGATGGTGGCAGGAAGTTGCACCGGAGTATAGCCGCTTCTGTCTTTGGAACTAGAGCCTGTGATTGTTGAAATGGGCTGCAGGAAGCAAAATCAGGGGAACCTAACCTCAGGCCCTGCTCTGGCGAGCTCTGTGGAGCAAAAGACTCTGGATTCCTGTGGTTTTTCTCTTGGTGCGGGAGCGGCATCTTCAGTGGGGCTGTCAGAAGGACTGTTGGCTCTGTGTGCTTTGGGTATACAGCTTTATCTGGAGCTGCGTACCCCTCCACTGTGACCTGGAAGTGTGTGGTCAGCTGGAGTTGTGCTTCTTACCAGCTTGTCAACGAGCACGCCATAGAAGGGCAGTGAAGCGGGCATTCCACAGGCAATGGCAACTCCCCCGGAGTGTGAGGTACAATATAGAAATTTTGATGAGGCAACGACATCTGCCGTGGAGGTGGTACAAGCATAGACTGGGGTGTTGCCAGCCTCTGGTGTCAAGGGTTTCGTGAAGCCAAAGGTTATTACAATGGATGGTTCTTGAGATGCTATAGTGACTGTAAACTCCTCTCTAGGTTCTCTTACTGTACTGATTTATTGGAGGTTAAGAACAATTACTCGTCTATCTCCACTGTTCAGGAGCAACAAGCAAGGAGAATCCTCGTATCGGAGCAGGAAATGGGTCAGTACCGGGAGCTGGTTGTGGCTCAGATTAAGGACAAATTTGCATTTTCTCGGAAGACGGAGTACTTAGAGAACCAAGTTTGATAGAATAACATCAGACTTTTGAACTTTCCTACGTCTCCAATCTTGTCACCTGTGGAGATGTTGAGGAAATACTTCAGAGAAGTGTTAAAAATTTCTCCGGAGCACGTTCCATCTTTCACTCAAGTGCAATATTTGACCCTGGGGGCCAGTGACTGAGGCAATGCCCCTGGTGCTGTTTCTTGGGGGGGGGGAGGGGGGAGGACCTAACAGGGTTTTTAGAAAGCTCCTTAGAGGTTATCACAGATAGATCCACCCTTCTTGTTACCCTAGCTCTGGAATCAAATAAACCTTTAATTTTACACTCTTATGTTAGGAACTTCAATGAGTGTTTTTTGGGGTCTCGGGTTGGAATGCTTCCAGATTTATCTCGTGGTTCGCAGATGAGGAGGAAGGAGTTCCTGGGTCTTCGGCCTAAGGTCTTGGCCATAGGAGCTACCTTTCAATTAAAATTTCCTATTAAATGTTGTGTTTCTTACAGAGATAAACTATATTTGTTCTTTGACCCCAAGCAGCTTGTAGAATTCTTGACTGTTAGAGAAGAAGTTTTTGTTCAAGTTGCTGTTCCTTCCCATACAGCTGACGCTTAAGTCTCCCCCTGCTTTGTAATTTGTTTTTTTGGTAGTTTGTGGCGAGATTCTGCCACTACTAGTGCTTTTTCCTGGTACCCCCTTCTATTTCCTTTATTTGTGGACTAATCTAATGGATTTTTTATTGGTTTCCTGTTTTCTTATATATATATATTCCATTATCTTTTCATTCATGTAAATACTTGGATGTGTAATGTGAAAACTTTAATAAATATTGTCACGACTTCGTGGGCCCTAGGCGGTTGCCTAGGTATATGAAGTGGTGAGAGTCTTTTATTTATAAGAGTGCCTATGGGTGTAGTTGTGGTATGGCAAAAATAACTTCAGCCGAGCAGTAATATAGGCACGCAGGATTTTATTCTCCACAAGGCCAAAGGGAACCTTTACATACAGTCCCAAATATTCAACACAAAGGCGGGTAATTTCCAGAAAAACAGGTAACAAAAATAAACAGCTTCCACATGCAGCTTGTTAATGAACTCAAACAAAGTATTTCTTCATACCATTGAAACAAGGTTGGAAATAAAAACCTCCTTTCCAAAAAAAAGGGCTTTAAAACATTTGCAGTCTCTTCAGCAAAACAGCAGTGCCAAACTTTCTCTGCAAAAGGCTTTCTTTCCTTTCTCAAACCCGGTTTCTTTATCTGCCCTTCTAGCAGACTCAATATACTTTGTGTGCAGCCTTTCGCATTAAGGATTAAGCTTTCTCAGGCTTTCTAGCCAACCTAAATTGCATAAGCCCCTCAGCTCAGCCTTGGAACATGGCTGCTAGTTTTAATGCTTTCAAAAACCTCTTTAGTTACTATAATGAAACAGGAAGACATTCCATTTCTGTCTCAGAACTAAGCTCTTGGTTTATAGCATTTTCAAAATCCATGCTCTCAGGTTCAGACTCTGTTAGAACAGCCTCATGTTTAAAACCAGCTATCTCTGGCTGCAAACGGTCTAACAATCTCAGAACTTTCTTTAAAGCAGAATCTCTCTTCCTGTGGGCAATGCCTTTTCTCTCATATGGTTCCTTACTCTTAGAATGGTTAAAAGTCTTAGCCACGCTCACCTTATTTTGGCTGTCCTTGCAGCTGTTGGCTCAATCTCTGTAAAATCTTCTAGGAAACGCTGTGAATTACTCACATGGTCTGTGAACTCTCCCTGGCCAGCTTTAAAACCCTTGGCTGGTTTTTCCTCTCTGCTTGGAAACTCAGGTAAGGCTTCTTTCACTGTTGGAGTGCCTTTCTTTGGTAATATTCTTGGGTTCCCAGAAACTCTTCCCTTCCTGGAATTTCCTGACCCAATTACCCTAGGGCTGGATTCAGGACTGGAGCTTCTGTCTGTCCCTTCTCTTCCCGTAGAAGATTCAGCATCAGTGGAAGCTGGTCTCCTAAAGCACCTTCCCTTAAGGTTGCCTTCCCCTGCAGTGTACCTCCGTTCTGCTCTCTGAGCACCTCTCTCTCGGGCACTTCTAGGCTGGGCAGTTTGAGGACCTTTCTGCTGGGCTCTCCAGATACTTCCACGAGCTCCTTCCCATCTGCTTGGGATTCCTCTCTGAACTCCTGCTTTGGTTTCCTTCCTGGCTTCCTCCTTGCCTTTTTCTCTCTGTTCAAAGTTCTGGTGTTTATACCTGCAGTTTCTCTCACTGCCTGCTGACTCCACCCCTTGCACTCCCTCGTGCACGGGCTTGGTTACTAGGGAACTAGGGCGTGTCCCTTGCCTACCAGCTTTCTGTGTGGAGTTTTTTTCAGATTCAGAAGTTTTAACCCCTGAACTTCTGGTTTCTCTGTCTTTCACTGGGAAAATCCCTGGATTTCTCTCCTCTTTCTTATGTTCTTTCTGGCCTGCGCCATCACAATATATAAATAATAAAAAAAGATCTTTAAGTCTATCCTCATATGCTTTATAATGAAGACCACTAACCATTTTAGTAGCCACCCTGCCTGACCTCCATCCTATGTATGTCCTTTTGAAGGTGTGGTCTCCAGAATTGCACACAATACGGCAAATGAGGTTGCACCAGAGACTTATACAGAGGCACTATCACCTCCTTTCTTCTGCTGGCCATTCCTCTCCCTATGCACCCAAACATCCTTCTGAATTTGGCTGCTGCCTTTTCTATCTGTCTAGCCACCTTAAGATCATCTGAAACAATCATGTTCAAACCCTGCTCTTCTTTCGTGGACAGAAGTACTTCTTCCCCTACACCATACTGCTTCCTTGAAATTTTGCAGCCCTGATGCATGACCCTGCATTTTTTGGCTTTATATCTCAGCTGCAAAATTCTTGACCATTCTTCAACTTATCAAGATCCTTCCTTATACTATCTACTCCTTCCTGAGTGTCTACTCTATTGCACTTTGGTATCATCTAGAAAGAGGTAAACCTTATCCGACAGCCCTTCCACAATATCACTAACAAAGATGTTATAAAGAAGCAATGAGAAGCCAAGATTTCAATGACATCACTCAGTTGTCTCTATTTGCCTCAGCCACCAGAAGTCTCTTTGGTACATCTTTATCTCTAGCAGATGATGCCATACTGGGTCAGGCCAAAGTCCATCAAGCCCAGTATCCTGTTTTCAACAATGGCCAATCCAGGTCACAAGTACCCGTCAGGTTCCCAAAAAGGTATACAGATTCCAAATTGCTTATCCCGGGGAACACTGGATATCCTAGGTCCTCTTTAATGATGGTTTATGGACATTTCCTCCAAGAACTTGTCTAAACCTTTTTTTAAACCCAGCTACACTAACAGCTTTTACTATATCCTCCAGTAACAAATTCTAGTTTCATTACTCATTGAGTGAAAAAAATATTTTCTCTTATTAGTCCTAAATAGTCTACATTGTAGCTTCAATTAGTGTCCCCTAGTCTTTCTACTTTTTGAAGGAATAAACAACTGATCTACGTTTACCTATTCCACTCCATTCATTAATTTATAGACCTCTATCATATCTCCCCTCAGCCATCTCTTTTCCAAGTTGAAGAGCCTTAATCTTTTAATCCTCTCCTCATAGGGGTATCCTTGCATCCCCTTTACCATTTTCTAATCCTTCTATATCCTGTACCTTTTCTAATTCTTCTATATCCTTTGTAAGATATGGTGATCAGAATGGCATACAATATTCAAGGTGCGGTCACATCATGGAATGATACAGAGGCATTAAAATATCCGCAATCGGCAAGGCAGCATGAGGAGTGCCAGGGTAGTTCTGGAAATGACTCTCCTCTCTGCCTGGGTGGAGAAGAACCTCCTAGCCTTGTTGGCTCAGCGCATTGTCAGGGTGGACAACGTGGAAGTAGACTTCCTCAGCCAGCACTCTCTGGATCCTGGATATTGGGGGTTGAGTCAGGTGGCGTTTTAGTTAATTCTGCGCTTCGGTGGTTGGGGAGGGTTCCTGGGTTCTGTGAAATAGGGTGGGCGGTGGTTGGGTAGAGTGGTGAATTGGGGTAGTATATTGGTTCTTGGCTCTTTGGGGTTTGATGATTGTTGAACCATCCATGCTTCGCCCCGAGGAATTTGTTGTACTCTTGGGTGTTATTATTGGTAGTACCTGTGTATAGCGTCTGCTGTTATCTGTTAATTTGGAATACTCTTTGTTTATTTTATAGTACAGGGGACAAGTTTTTGCTCCACTAGAATAATTTAGATGTGTGTGAAGCGGGGAGGGTAGGGGGAGGTGGGTGGTGGGGGGTAGGGGGGGAGACAAATTTTAAAAGATTGTGAATTGTTTTAAGACTGTGAGTGTTGTATTGTTGGAATGTATTGCAAAGTTGTTGTTTTTTTTTATGAGGCTACTATAACTATGCTCAATAAAACAAATTTAAACATAATTATGCGCTGCTGGGATTGCCCTGAAATGGATCTGATGATGACTCGTTCCAATGCCAAAGTTTTCCACTTTTTTCAGTTACTGCATGATGACAGAATCTGAGGGCATCAACCCTGTGTTTCCTCTGGGGCTCCTGGTGTGGCATGTGGTTTAGCATATAGATTGCTACCCAGACAGGATTGTCCTGGTGGAACCGGATTGGATGAGGAAAGCATGGTTCAGAGACCTGATGTGGCTCCTGCAGGCACCTTCTCTTCAGTTTTCTCCATCTCGGTCCCTATTGTGGCGTGGACCAATCGTCCTGGAAGCCCCAGTTTCCTTCTCACTTATGGCTTAGCTCTAGAAAGGAGATGGCTAGTGCATAACTGCTATTCTTCAGTGCTGGTCTCCACTCTGTTCAGAATCCAGAATAGGTCTACCAAGCTAGCAAACATGTGGGCCTGGTGCCTCTATGAGTGATGGTGTGGTGTTTGGCATTTGGTTCCTGAGGCTGCCAAGGTGACATTTCTGTTGGCTTTTCTATAGGATGGCCTAGAGAAGGTTCCCTTAGCTCCCTGAAAGTTTAGGTGGCAGCTTTAGCCTGTTAATGAGGTCCAGTGGCTGGAAAGTCTCTAGCCTTGCACCTGGATGTCTCACGCTATCTCCAGGATGTCCTCTCAAGCCGAGTGCGCAGAAGGGCACCGCTCCAAAGCTTCACTAAACGGCAATCAGACCTTCTGTTCTCTCGGTCCCCCACCACTGACAGAGATTGATCGGGTAAACACGGAACAAGTCCTTCAACCAAACACCCCAACTTCAGCTGAAGAGACCAACTGACTTCTCAAACAAGAACCACATAGCTAACCAGCTGGAGCTCCCCTTAGGTCGAGCTCGCTAAACATCATCAACCAGATCATCCTTACAGAACAGCAAGTAAACCGTCTCCAAATGAAATAATGAAATAACATTTATTTGTGACTATCAGCACACATAACCTTACTGTTGTCAGTAATCTCCACATATATCCTATTGTCAAAAGAATTATGCACTGTTGTCTATACTGTTCTGCCAATATCTTGCAATTACCACTATATTGTTTACAAATAGCCAAACATACCATTTGCAAACAATTATCAGTAAGAAATAGTTCTCATACACACCCATTACATACTGCTTTACTGTTGCCAGTAACAAGTAATCATTTATACTGTTACTGTTACTGTTGCCAGTAACAAGTGATCATTAAACTGTTGCTGTTACTGTTACAATCATCAATTACTGTTGCCAGTAACAATTGGTCATTGTACTGTTGACAATAATAATCACTTCCCATAGCTAGTTTATATTGCTATTTGTAACAACATAATCATAAAACTGTTTGTAGCAATCCAGACCATCGGGAATTGCCCTCAATAATAATTGATTCCACTGTTACATATAGCAGTAATAATTGAATATACTGTTATATAACTGGCTGTTTGTAAATAATAATCATAATACTGTTGTCAGTAGCCAACCAATCCATCGTGAACTACTATCAGTAATAATTAATCAATATACTGTTGACAGTAATAACTAATTTCCCAAAATCCATTTTCATACACTGTTATACTAATGTTTGCAAATCAATACTCACTATACTGTTGTCAATAGTCATCTAGATCATTGTGAACTACTGTCAGATATATCCTGGTGTCAGTAACAATCAAACCTCATACCCGTCCATCATACAACATCATACCATTGATAGTAACCTTCTACCCCCTACACTCATCAACTAATCCCCTATACACCAAAAACTCCCCTCTGAAATACACACAATGCCTCCTACAAAACAAACAAACATCCCCTTTACTTTCCTCCTAATACACTCCTAATACAACATATCTATACGTACAAAACCTATCAAAGCCCCTACAAAAACATCCCCATCATCCATAATCACTACCGAAACCCACAAAACATTAACCCCATCATACAAATCCCTTACCAAAACCCACCACATAGCTCAACACACTCTCACAATCACTATACACGCCATGCCTCAGATAAACACCAACGAAGACTCATACAAATAAAACATCATCCATACAGTGGTGTAACCGACAATACTAATAATATAGACGCCAAAACAAAGCTCATCTTAATAAACATTAGATCCATACGAAACAAAATACCAATAATCAATGACATGATAAAAGAACAAAACCCTGAAATCATATGCATCACCGAAACATGGCTCTCTCCCACAGACACCGTACTACTAAACCAACTAACCACACATCAGTATGACATATTTAGCTGTCATCGGGATGCAAAGAGAGGTGGTGGTGCTCTCATACTCACCAAAAAAGACCTACAATACACCTTAACAAGTTTAAATAATATAGACGGAATGGACATCATCAACATAGAAAATAGAACCCTTGCACTCACCCTCATATATAGACCCCCTACAACAGATCAAAAAAACCTCTCTCCCATCCTGGAACTTGCTTGCACAACATCACCAAACAAACCGCTCATAATCCTAGGTGATTTAAACCTCCCTTCCCTGAATGATTCCCAATCAAACAACTTCATGGACACTATGCTCCAAATGGGATATACACAGATAATACATGCCCCTACCCATACAAAAGGCAACACTCTAGATCTCATCTTCCTCCCCATCTCCTTTATTAACCACCAGCAACACACCCCTCCAACAATAACAGAAGTACCATGGTCCGACCATCACCTCATTACACTCCACCTCCCAGCACAAGCAACGCAGAACTCCACGCAACACACACCCCATATATCACGCTTTGCACACTTCAACAAAGATACCTTCCTTGACAAAGTACTACCAACACTGAACACAGACCTCCCAGACATCAACTCCACTGTAAATCACTGGAACCTCACAATTCAAAAAGCAGCTGCCCCTACACACTCCACGCATAGACAGTTAAAAAAGACAGAAAAATGGTTCACGAAAGAACTAGTGAACCTAAAAAAACAACTGAGAAAACAAGAAAAGAAATGGAGGAAAACTAAATCTGCCGAGAATAAATCCCAATACTTAAATACACTCAACGAATACAAGAATGCGATTAACAAATCAAAAAAGGATTACCACTCCAAGGTAATAAACCTAGCTATCAATCGCCCTAGAGAACTATTTGCAATTATAAAAACACTGACAAAACCAAAAACCCAGAGCCAAAACAATCAGCAATAAGTATTCAAACCCTAGCAACCCACTTTGCAGAAAAACTAAAATGCAAACTAAATACTGCACCAACACTACTCCCCACAAACACCGAAACCAATAACAACTGGACAACCTTTCACACGATAGATCAAAAACACCTCCTCAGGATCATAACAATTATCAACACCACAACTTCCCCACTCGATCCCTGCCCTGTGTCATGGATCAAAAGTACTAAGGAAGAACTAGCTGGAAAAATTCAATACATAGTAAATCAATCCCTCTCCCAAGGCATTATGCCTGATGCCCTAAAACACACATCGATCCGCCCAATAATAAAAAACAATAAACTCGACCCGAAAGACCCAAACTCATACAGACCGATAGCCAGCATTCCATTTATGGCTAAAATAATAGAAAAAACTGTTCAACTACAATTGCAAGAACACATAGATGAGCACAATTCCCTTGACTCCCACCAATTTGGTTTCCGCCCCTTCCATGGTGTAGAAACCCTTTTAATTACTCTGATGGACTTCCTCATAAGACATACAGACGATAACACTCAGGGCCTACTACTCCTTTTTCATAGACATTTCCGCCGCATTTGACAACATCAACCACCTTACACTGATTAATAGATTAGAAAACTTAGGAATAGGCGGGACTGTCCTCAATTGGTTCAAGTCATACATCACACACAGACTAATGCGAGTTCAAGTAAACCAGGAAGCATCAGAAACCTTCCCCCAAGGACAAGGAATACCCCAGGGATCGGCCCTTTCTGCTCTCCTCTTCAACCTATACCTTCAACCCATCACAAAAATATTTAAAAAACACAAAATCAGTCATTTTATCTATGCAGATGACATCATGCTCGCCCTCCCATAACCACGAAAACCCCCACTTATAACACTCTATCCGAGTGCATGGCAGAAACCACATCCTGGATGGAAACCAACTACCTCAGCATCAATCTCAAAAAAACTGAGGCAATGTTCGTATCAAGATCACCTGTGACTGAAGATACCTACCCAACAACAATCTCCATCAATAACACAACTATACCTGTTAAAAAAGAGGTAAAATACCTAGGTGTTATAATCGATCACACACTCACCATGCTACCACACATAAAGCAGACGGTAAAAACCATATTCTACAAACTCAAAACTATTCAACACTTAAGGCCCCTTCTTGACACGCATGACTTTAGATCAGTTGTCAGTTCACTCATAACCCCTCACTTTGACTATTGTAACAGTCTCCTAATTGGCCTCCCACAAAAGAATATCTACTTATTACAAAGAGCACAGAACATTTGTGCAAAAGTAGTCACTAAAGCCCGCCTAGCGGACCATGTAACCCCTATACTGCTAGAACTACACTGGCTCCCCATAAATAACCGAATCAAATACAAAACACTACTAACAACATTCAAACTACTAAACGATATTGCCGCCTCCCATCTATCCACACTCCTTCACGCACCAAATGATTCAAGAGCCCGAAGACTAAATGCAACCCTCTCACTGGAGTTACCAAAAACATTCACGAGGACTAAAAAATCCACCAGTGCCAGAGCCTTCACATTCACCGCTCCCACACTCTGGAATGACCTCCCAATAGACATCCGAATCATAAAGGACCTCTCTCAATTCAGGAAAGAACTCAAGACATACCTATTCTCCGAACACTTCGGAATCCCCTACCCTCCAAGCCCAGCCACACAGCGTCCACAGACACACAAACAAAAAAACCTGCAAAAACACAATTAACTGAACATACACGGCCCCCTTAAACAGTTCTCCCAAAGACACACAAAAAAACCCACGAAAAATGGAAATAAATTCCATCACACACACACGCGCACGCACACACACACACACACACACACACACACTTGAATAGTGAATTCACTACACTGTATCCTAACCTTTTTGTAAATAACACCTGTAAATAGAAATGTCAGCACGCTGCCTATTCCCTGTAAAAAGTTAGAAACTTCTGATCAAGTTATACACCTTGTAAATAGTTTTAATAATTTACTGTTCTGTTATATGTAAAAAGTTAAAAAGTTCTTGTTCAATGTACTGTTATACGAACGTATACAAAACTGTTAAATTGTTCCATGTAAACCGCCCCTGATCTCTGGAAGGGGCGGTATAGAAGAAATAGATAAATAAATAAATAAATAAAAATCCTCCCCCCTGGGATCTGTGTCTAGTGCCCTGATGTCAACACCCTTTAAGACTTTGAATGATTTGATGCTCAAGATGGTCATCTTGTTCAAAATTTGTTCTGCAAGGTGTATTTCCGAGTTGCAGGCTCTGTCTTGCCGAGATCCTTATCTCTTTTCAAAGGAGGCCTTTTCTATTTGGCCTGTGCCTTACTTCTTGACTAAGATGATTTCTCCCTTTCATGTAAACCAGGTGGTCTGCCTGTCCTTCACCTATAAGGAACAATGTTTAAGCAAGGATAAGGGTCTTCAACTTGTGGATGTCTGGAGGGTGCTTCTACAGTACTTGGAGGTTACAAATTATTTTCATAAGTCTGACCATCTTTTTGTGATGTTTACTGGCCTGTGCAAGAGTGACGCTGTAGCTAAGTTGAGTTTGGGGTGCTAGATTAAGGAGGCTATTGCCTTGGCATATCTGTTGCGGGACCGACTAGTTCTGGAGGGTTTGCATATCCATTCTACCCGAGCATAAGCATCCTTATGGGTAGAGAGCTCAATAGTCCCTGCAGACATTTGTTAGGTGGCAACATGGGCATCAATTTCCACTTACGTCAAGCATTACTGCTTGGATATTCACGTGCAGGTGGACACGACCTTTGGCTCAAGGGTTTTGCGAGCTGCTGTCTTCTTCCTACCCAGTGGAATCATAGCTTTAGTATATCCCACTATCTGGAATATGGAAGGTGACATGTTACTTACCTGTTAATGCCCTTTCCTTAAGTCCTGCTAGACCAGCCCCTTGAACTGTGTTTGCTCTGTTCTTCTGCTGTGGTACCCTTGGGTCCGCTATGTATTTTCTACTTGGCTCTGCAGATTCATTTTCTACTGACAGCTTTCTGTTTATGCATTCCTATACATAGTTCTCTACTGTTGATTATTCATTGTTGCCCATGATTGAGGTTGTGTGAGGCTTTCCATGTTTCTCCCATATGCTTTGGGGTGAATACTGAAGAGAACTCTAGTGGTCGAGGTGAACAGAGGCAAAGGAGTAATGCATTGAAACCTGAGCTTTCCACTGGTTCTTTGTCTCCACCAATCTGCTGGTAGAGGAATACGACCCACTTATCTGGACTGGTTTAGCAGGACTCAAGGAAACAACATTAACTAGTAAGTAAAATGTCACCTTTTTTTTCCTATGTCATCAATAGTGCATACTATTGAGCAATTGGCCACACTATTATGCAATAATGTACTCTATTGATGGCATGGCCTCTGAAGTGAAAAAAAAAAAGAACAAAATGAAAAATGCTGCAAACTACTTGGGAAACAAAACAAAACAAAAACGGTTAACCTGCACACCCCTAGTGTTTTCTGGGCATGGCTTGGGTGGTCCAAAAATCTATATGTATATTTCCCGTTTTACAGTGACAGGTATGTCAGCTACTTGATCGTGGACCCAGGGTTTTCTACAAGTGACTGAGAGGGCAACTGTGCTTTTCTCTGCAGTATTTAATATCACTTCAACAAATTAAAAAACAAAATAATTAGGGTCCTTTATTGTCTAGTTTTGTGAAATTTGGCACTTACACATGTAAAGCCTTGCTCAATGCCACTCTTTCTTTCAACATGCATCTTTCTAAAATAACTGTTGCCAATGAACATACTCTTTTCCACCATCATACATATTTTACAAGAGGTTCCACATTCAGCAGAGCTATTTGTAAAATGCTCGGAGAATTGTTAACATCATTATCTGAATGTCCAATTTCTAAATAGATGCCTTATGAAAAATTCAGCTTCAGTTCTAAGTAGAAGAGATTGTACTTCCATTGAAATCTTAGAGGTAATGATTGACTATGAAATGACCTTCCAGAAAAATTTGTCAGATACTTTTAGATCTGCTTTCTATTAGTTAAGGAGGGTTCAAAATCTGTATTCATTCTTTAACAGAAGGATCTCCTTACAGGAAAACATGAAGTGAGGACATCCAGAATTGATTACCGTAACTTTCTGCCAGTGCAACTGCCCAAAGATCCAAAGATTCCTCAGGAGAGCGGGCTGAGAGTGTTGGAGGTCATACCATTTGTGGGCATTGTTTAGCTTGTGAGTTGTCATGGGTAACTTCCTCTTTTGAGTATCATGGTACTCAGTATAAGCTAAAAGATTGTACATCTTGCGATTCTTCTTTTGTTGTGTATGGAATCTGCTGTCCATGCCAGTTGATGTAAGTAGGGAGTACCTGCCGGCCCTTTCAAAAGAGGATTCTAGAGCATAAGAGTAGGCTCCGTTGTGGGGTCCGGGAGGCACCTTTGGTGCCACATTTTTGGAGTTTCAACATTCTTTTCCTGGGATGTTTTTGTTTGGAGCAGGTTTTATCTGGATGTGATGGAAAGAGAAGGGAACAAACCCTTTTGCTGCGTGAGCAAAATTGGATTTATCAGCTTAACACAATGGCCCCAGAGGGTTTAACTCTTCGTATTGATTGGGCAGTGTGTTTGTGATTTGGAGGTGGAGCTTTGGTACTACGTAGGGGGGTTTCCCTTCCCTTTAAAATGAGACAGTGGGTTTGAGTGCGCATGGGCGGCGTTTTTCTGCACAGCGTTGTTTAAGGGTAGCTGGCAAGTAAGAGGTTGTTGGTTGAGTTGTGGTTTTTAATTTTTTGAAGCTGGTTTTAGGTGTGTTTTTTGTAGTAAAATAAAATGATGTAAAATTGGGATGTTTGTGTTTGTTTGTCTTTTTAGATTCCCCTGAGGCAGCGGGTTGATCCTGCGAAACGTTTGAGGGCTCTTTTGTGGTAACGTCGGGGACGGTGGCTGGTGTCTGTTGCATTCCCATGCTCTTTTTTTAAAGCTAAGTGTTTGCTCTTTTTTCATTCAAGCACATGGTATGGGTATTGCTAGCTGCCACTTACTGGGTCACTAATATTAATGGGCTTTCTCTTGGTGTATATGGCACAGATTGTTTTTCTGGTCACGTTTTCACCGTATGCCCGTGTTTGCTGAGACCCTGGTGTATTTTTGATAATCAAACATTAAGAACATATTTATAAGAAGCACATGTGGTTGTGATGGAGTGAGTTTTCCTTTTCATGCAAAGATCCAATGGACCAGTTGCAAATTTATAGGGAATACCACTGCACAGCTGGTAGAGGGGTTGAGTCCATGGGATTAGGCTTCTCCAGTACTAGTGGATTTGCATTGGTTGCACAGAAAAACATCCAAATGGAAGGAATTTTACACCTACAATCAAATATATAAAATAGTGATAAATCAAAAAAGACCATTCATGCATTAAAAGAAAATAAAGGTCTTACTATAAAATTATACTCAGTACACCCTACATCGCCATGTTTCATTCATATTGGCCAGAAAAAAGACACCTTCCTCAGAGGTCATAACCAGAATGTAGTCTCCTTTCAATGATCAATATGGATTTAACAATCCAAATTTTATATTGCAAATGCAATCCAAATATCGCAGCTTAATCTTTGTTTAACATATTTGAAACTAGAGAAGAGAAAAAGTGAGGAAAAGAAAGGGTCTTCAGGGAAAGGTTCAAGGAGGCAGAGTAGACCGAGGTGAGAGCATGGAGAGGAGGCCTTAGGCTTAAAAGCAGATGCTATGAGGATCTTAAAATTCAGTTTCCATTCCTGCTCTTCCCCAATCCATGAAGCTGCCCCTCTGTGACTGATTTACTGCCTTAGCTGATCCAGCATAACAGTTGCTGTACCATCTTTGTTGGACTCTTTTAGGAGGATCCAAAACTCTTGGCATTGTGGCAATCCAGGGGACCAGATGTTCAATGCCAGAGCCCGGATAAAGCCTCGGCATTTCAGTTTAGTCCCACAGGTACTCCTTGTGGTCTTAGGCAAGCCACTTAACCCTCCATTGCCTTAGGTACAAAAAACATAGATTTTGAGTCCTTCGGGGATAAATGAAATATATATATGTAGTACCTGAATGTACACTGCTTTGACTGGTTGAAAAGCGGCCTATAAGCCTAATTAAATAAATAAATAAATACAATAGCTGCTGTTGGAGCACTAGCCGCTGGCGCTGAATATTTAAAAATGTTACCTTTGTGTGGGCTGAAAAACATGGGGTATAATTTCATAAATGATCCTGTTTTACCCATTTAAAGGGGCTTTTATGCAATTACCTGAGGGGTTAAACATATATAAAGTAGGTGCAGAGACCCAAGTGTGAGCATGTTTGGATGAGGAGTTTGCGAGGAGCAATGATGGAGGTAGAAAGTGCACGCATATTTTTTAAAGTACCTGCATAACTTATACTTACTCCCAAGGTGCATGTATTCACAGTTCCCATAGGTTTGGTGAGGTGTCTATGGGCCCAATTCTGTAGGCGGATAGCGTAGCTGTATGTCCAGGTGGGATTTCCAGCCTTGCTATACGCCTGCACCATATTATGACTCCTGGACCCCCTTCAAGCACAGAGCTGCTGTGCTTGCTGCAGGGGACAGGAGCAGAGAGTTGGCGGAGCAAGGGCGGTCCTGTCACCTGGACGTACAGGACCAATTCTGGTCACAGCCCTGCACGTTCCCCAGGATGCTGTCTGGACCTGGGGTTTACATCATCTCAGAAGTGATATAAACCCCAGGGCCTGCAGCGGGCGGACCTCCCAACCCCACCACATGGCCAACAGTGGTCCATATATGTCCCCGCCCATCAATCCGGGCCCTGGCTGCCCCCGCCGGGGACAGGTGATGGGAAAACAGGTGTTGGCACTACAGCAGGCTGGATGTGCAGTGCGGAGGACGTCTCCCGCAGTAATGTAGGGGCACACCGGCCGTCTCTCAGTGCCCAATCCTGCACCCGTGGGAATCTCTTGCTCCTGCAGTGCAGAGTCGGGTGCTGATGGGCCCATCCTGTTCGGGGCCGTCCAGACGGCCCAGATGTGCCTCATCTGGAATCAGGCTCCAGGTGTCTTTATAAAATAACCCCAAAAAGACTCGTACATTGATGACCCACCTAGGCATCTTTGTTACTAAAATTAGCCTTGATATGTTTTTTTACTATTAGGTGTCCTACAGTAGAAAAGTTGTCTAATGGTAAAACAATGGGATGAGACCTAGGGAAGCCCTGTGCCTTTGGGCAAGTCACTTAACTCTCCACTACCTCAAGGCATACAATCTTACATTTTAAACCCTCTAGGGACAGGGAACTGTTACCTGTGTCTGAATGCAGCTCACCCTAAGCTATTAGTGAAAAAAGGTACAAGCTAACTCCAGAATCTCTTCACCTTTGCAGAACTGGTACTTTTCTCCCTCCTTGCAAAGTATACTCTGCTAAAATGGTGTGTTCTATTTTTTATTGTTTTCCTTCGACTGTAATTGCACATCAAACATGTCCTGTTGTGAAAATGAAATAGCATGATGGAATCAGTATGAGCATATTTGGAAGCGAGATATAAGGTTTATTGTCAATGACTTCTCAGTTAAAAAACATGGGTTTCTCCATGCCAGTTGGATTGGTATAAGACTATTAGTTTGGTTTCATTTATTTATACAAAGCGCAATTGAAAAATCAGAACACTATGCCAAAGCTAAGTTAAAAATTCAAGCCTATTTTACAATCTGTTCCTCTTGCTTGGTGTTGCTGGCTGAACAGTTTCTCCAGCGACTCTGAGTTTTTTCTTTTCTTTAGAATGGGTTTATTATTATTGATTCAGGGTTGAAATTAACATTCCAGGAAAATATTCTTTTATTTTTTTTTTTATATAAAAGCTGCAATAAATTATGGCACACAAAATAGCAAAAAGGCGGGTGTAATAAACAGAGAGGGTTCCAAATTCCAACATGTAGAAAAGTAAAGTGAAACCAGTCACAGAAAAGGGGACCAAAACAGCAGCCAATAGTCCCTTTAATGTGAAGCAGATATAGCAATATGTTATTATCAGCACAGAGAATGAGGTGAGTGGCACAGGTGCAGGAGTGGAAGTAATTCCAGACCCGTCTTGCATGTCCAAAATTTAATAAGCATCTGATCACAAGAGGGTTTCGTAAAGGGGTAGGCAGAAAGGCAGAGGGAGGACACTAAGAGGGGCAGTTTTAAAGCTGCCTCGTTGCAGTAAAGTTTGCAGGTGCTCTTTCCCCACAGACGTTTCATGAGTTCTGAAAGGAAAAGTGGCCCTTTCCTTTCACTTCAAAACTTGCACCAGGGTTTTCATGGAAAATAATACTCCACTTTCAAGAGTTTTGCCCCTTGACTTAAAACGTGCTCTCCTGCGAACGGCTCCCTTGTAGAAGCAACTAAAGGGCCCTTTTACTAAAATGCACTATGGTTTTGCATGCATCGCATGTTTAGCATGAAAATTAACATGCACTAAGTGCAAAGCTTGTTCAGGAACTGTCAGGGGCATTACCAATGTGTTCCCAAGAGCTAACATGTAGACGTGCACTTTAACACACGGCACCAGTCCTGCGAGTACACTTAATGAGGTGGGAGCAATTATACCCCCACTAATTGCAGCACTGATATTGCGCACATGACATGTACCCCACACCATGCCCGCTCTCCACCCCAACATGTGAGTGGGAGTTAGCGTGAGAATCAGTGTGCGGTAACTGTCATGCCCCTGTGCTAACAATTACCAGGGGCCCAAGTGCATGGTTATCGCATGCTAACTGCTTATCACACCTCTAAGTGCACACAAGGGCCCCTTGTGGGACACGGTGCGTGCTTTCAGTGAAGGTGAAAGGAGGGGGTTAGTTTTAGACCACACTTTTAGTCATTGACTAATCGATGTGGTGAATAATTTAACATGCCTAATCATAAATCAATTAAAACACCTATATAATCATTATATATTAGCTAAGTATTCTTTCTTGGTGGTCACTTTTTTCTACTCATTTCAGAAAGGAGTCACTTACGCTGTCTTCTGTTACTTGATTAGCACTTTTGGTTCTCTTTATTTTTTGCATTGAAATTTATTATTTTACTGTGTTTTGTATGTTTTGCTTTTTAGTAACAAAAGCAGCACGCATGAAACAGAGGCCTCAATACAGAAAGTGGTGCACTGGAACAGTGCACTAAACATTCATTTCACACCATTCTAATGCATATAATAGAACATGTTTTACTGTGAAATTCCTTCCAGAGCTACCGTGATTGTTTCATTCCCGACTGAGGTGGATAAAATGAATGTCGTGAAAGCAGATTTTCGCAAGAAAGATAACTGGTATTGTGGTCAAAAGGTTATGCTTTTTCCAGATGTCTCTAGATTTACCCAAGCACGGAGGAAAATTTTCCTTCAACTTAAGCCATGGGAGTTGGAAGCTGGAGGGTGTATTTTTTCTCTGTTTCCCTTGTAAATGTCTGGTTGTTTATTAAGGGGTCCAATATGTTTTTGTAGAGCCCTCGCAACTGGAAAATTTCCTTGTTGGTAAATAAGGGTTTGATGTCCTGTTACTATCCAACTTTTCTTCATTTGTTTGTTTCCTTATTCTTTTCTTTTTGGGTCGTAGTTTCTTGATGTTGTGAATATATTTAAGTTCCAGGTATGGGATAACTTCTTCTCGTAATGGAGGTTAAGAAACATAAAAGTTTTGTTTTCTTCTTATTATTGTATTGTACATTGTGAAAGTACTTTTCTGCAGTTTCCTGATTTATTCCTTTAAGACTGTAAAGCATAAATACTGAAAAAAAAACATTGAATGCTTTACTTAGTAAACTAATGGCATGCAAATTACAGCAGCAGCAACATCAAAAAATGTGGACTGTCAGAAAAACATAGGACGCGCTGTCACGTTAATATCGAGCTATTCAGTGCACATGAGTGAAATGTCTTCCTTTCCTGTCAGTGCATGAGTAGGGATTGGCTTGTACACTGACAGGAAAGGAAACATTAAAAAACAGGCCCATCGGATTCCCCGTCCCCTACTCCCATGCAAAAAAATGCCTTAGTATTTATTTATTTAGCTGGTTTTCTACATCGCCTTATCAAATTGTCAAGGCAGTTTACATGTAATGAGTTAAACTTAACGCACAAAGTAAGCAAACTAGAACATTATAAAACAATTTCCTAGTAGCCCATTGGCAGGGCTGGTGCTACCTGGTAAGCCGGTAAGCATGGCAGGGGGGCACTGGAGAAGAGTGATGCTGAAATCACAGCACACAGGCTGAGTCATACACATTAGTTCTTTGCCCCCAATCTCTCGGCAATAGAAAAGAAAAAAAGAGCAGAGCCGAAACAGAAAGTTTTCATCGGTGAGGGGGGAGGGGACTAGTAGAGTCATCGACACCCTCCTATTTGCAGCCTGCCCTCACCCCCAATGCAAACTTCCTGTTTCAGAGGAGCAGGGCCTGATCAGCAGAGCCGCCATCTGTACGCATTGACTTGCAGGCTCTTCTCTTTTCTATTGCTGCTGCCACAGGCCCGGGCAGATGTCAGCGGTGGAGGTGGGCACGGACAGAGGAGAGAGAGATACTAACAGAGACATGGGAAAAAGGATCAGAGGGAGGGGATGTTGGACACAGGAAAAGATATGAAGTGAATTAGGGATATTCTGGCTTGACGTAGAGGGCAAAGGAAGAATAAAGACACATAGCAGATGATGCTGGGCATGTGGGGAAGGGGTTCTGGAGAGAGGGGGAGATGTTGGGCATGAAGAAGCAGGCTGAAAGGGAGGTGCTGCTGAGTATGGGGGGAGTGGAAGAGTAGGGACACAGAAGGGTAATGCTGGACATATTGCGGGGGGGGGGGGAGATAAAGTGACAAGGGAGATGCAGGGCACAAGGGGGAGCACAAAGACAGAGGGGATATGCTGGGCATAATGGGGCGATAGGGGCATAGAGGAGAGATGCTGAACATGGGAGGGTGAATAGGAAGACAGAAGAGTAATGCTGGACAATGGGGGAAGTAGGACGACAGATGGGAGAAGCTGCATGGAGGGGGGGGGGGAATAGAGAGAAGAGATGCTGGATTAAGGGAAAGAGAGAGAAATAAAATGCTGAACAAAGGGGTCAGAGAGTGAGATGAGATGTTGGAAGGGGGGGGGGGGTAGAGAGCGGAGATGCTGGATGCGGGGAGAGACTGGAGAATATGGGGATGGGAAATGAGAGGGCCAGGGTAGGAGAAAGAGTTGGAAAGTAGTAAAAAGACGGAGACTGAAGACTGGTTAGTAAAAAAAGACTGAAATAAAAGTGAATAGAGAAACAAAAAGCTGAAAGGAAAAGATCACTGTCAGTGATGGATGTAGGGAGGGAGGGAAGAACACAGGGGAAAAGAGAAGTGCGCAGATGATCTAGAGATCCTGGAGAGACAGCTGAGAAAACAGAGGAAAGCAGAAACCAGTGGCTGGGACCAACAAGATCAGAAAAATAAATTGGCCAGACAACAAAGGTAGAAAAACAAATTGTATTTTTCATTTAGTGGTTGGAATATGTCAGCTTTGGGAATTTATATTTGCTATCTTAATATTTGGCACAGCACAAGTGGTAGTGCATCACTATTTCTATTTCTCTGGTGTTGCACCCCATGCACAGTCTGGCTCATTGGAGTTTCAGTTCAATTTTTGTCTACATATTTTTATTGTTTATGGTAATTTGCACTATACTGGGTGAGGGTCTATCTGTGTTTAGTATGTATGACTGAGGCTAGGTATTCTGCTGGCTTTAAGTATCTATGTAGGGATCTGTAATAATCTGTCGTGTTCACTTTCCCAATAGGTTGTATTGATTCTATCAGGCTCACTGCAGTATTTACAGTGCTGCCTTTTCCTAGGTAGGTTGTCACTCGTGCTGTTATGGAATGGTAGGATTGTTCTGTCCTGAAGGACTTTTGTAGAGTTCTGTATGATGTCACAATATGCCTGGTACTGGAGGGTTTATGTTACTGAGATGAAACCAGAATCAACTTTTTTTTTTTTTTTTGGTATGATAAGTTCTACGGGGAAATGTCCTAGTTTTGCTGAAACTTTGTACATCAAACCAAAGAAAGATAAATATCATTTTCAGGTACTTCTTTCATTTGCAAAGCAAACAACATGCAGATCTTTCCAAATTTATATCATAAATGCACCGTGAGAAAAAACCTCACTCAATAGCTTTCAATCTTACTCTTTGGGATGGGTCACTCTTGACATCTCTGCAGTAGTGCGTGAGCCAACGGGAGCTGCCTGTCACGTGGCTGAAAAACAAAAGTGAGCCACAATCCCCTGCAGTGCTGCTGTATGCTTGCAGGACAGACTGCTCCTGTGGGCTGAAGATCACAGCTGGGAGTAGTGCATATGCCTGCGGGAGCAGCCTGTCCCATAAGCTGAAAATTGTGGCCTGTAGTGCTACTGTATGTCCGCAGGGCAGGCTATTCCCACAGGCCAATGAGGCGAGAGACTCGTGGCCAGGGCGTTGTGGTACTCGTTTCTTCATGACGGCAGCTGTATTCTCATGAAGCCTGCTGGCCCTGGAGGTAAAAGGGCATTTCCTATTGTAACAAGAAAATTGCAGTGAAGGGGCAAACGCCTAGCTTCTTCCAGCTAGGCATTTGCACCTTGACTGCAATTTTCTTATTGGATATTTGTTTTTAAGGAGAAATACTTGCATTTCATGAACTGAGTTAATGAAGGAGTTTTGGGAAAGGGGGGCTTCAGCCTACCATTAATAGTAAAGAGAGAGGAGGCCACAATCCGTAGGTTGCAGGAGGGCGCTAGAGACCCTAGCACTGGCTCTGATGAATAGGGCTTCTAAAATCAGCCCCTTAGTTTGTATCATTGGTTTCATCACAGGGATCGTTTCATTTCTGAAATAACATTTTTTAAAGAAACAGAATGAAATAATATTGCTTTGCTGCATTTTTAATTTTGTTCCAAAATGAATGCAGATCCCTAGTAAGAGCATTGAGCTGATAACCATGGAAGCCAGGGTTGAAATTTATTTATTTAAAATAAGAACATAAGATATGCCATACTGGGTCAGACCAAGGTCCATCAAACCCAGTATTCTGTTTCCAACAGTGGCCAATCTAGGTCATATGTACCTAGCAGTTTCCCCAAGGGACACAGGTTCCACAATGCTTGTATTGGTTCAAGCATTGATATCCTGGGTCCCTTCTTAATAATGGTTTATGGACCTTTCCTCCAGGAACTTGTCCAAACCTTTTTTATACCCAGATACACTAACAGCCTTTACTACATCCTCCGGTAACAAATTCCAGAGTTTGATTACACGTTGAGTGAAAAAATATTTTCTTTTATTAGTCTTAGGGGTATGTTTACTAAACCGCGCACACGTGCGCGGCGCACAAGAGCGGATGCTAATGATGCACTTAAGAGCTCTTAAGCGCCGCACACGCGTGCGCGTCACATTAACGGGCCGCCGCACGTGTGCGGGGCGCTGATGTGCGATAGAGGCGGGGAAACGCTTAGGGAGGGCGGAGGAAGGCTCCCGAGGGGCGGGGGGATGGAGTCAATGGGTGGAGAGTGGGAGGGGAGAGGCTCCCCGCACAGGAGCGGGGCTGAATGTCGGCATTAAAAATACCGCGAGTGAAACCCTCGCGTTAGAGCCGATTTAAAGGGAAGAGAAACCATTTACGTCAGCAATGTACAGCAAAATCGGGGAAACCTGCAAAACGTGAGCAGTGTGATACATGTGCACAGAACAAGACAGCAAATATACGAAATGTAAAATGACCACAAAAAATTCCAAATAAATTACACCCCAGCTGGGCAACAGTGATATTAATGGGCAACCATAAAAAACACTCCCAGGAAAGCTCCAGAAAAAAAATTGATTTTTGGAAGGGTCTACACTCCGTAGACCCGTTCAAAAAGCACTGCATTTTAATGGAGCTTTCCTGGGAGTGTTTTTCATGTTGCCCATTAATATCACTGTTGCCCAGCTTGGTTTTGGTTTTTTCCCCTTTTTTGGAGGTTAGTTATGAGGTTTAATTGCACCCCTGTCCCCAGACAAGGTAAACGAGCCCATAGTAAAATTGTGCAGAGCAGGGTATCTAACTCGTGCGGCCAGGTTCCCTATCACCAGATACTGCACTTTCTCTGTGGCCTATAGGACCAGAGGATCACAGGTTCAAATCCCAGCTGGAGCTCAAGCCAACCCAGTCTCCATAGGTTTACCCACCACTAAACAGTGATAGTACAGACACTCCTGTATGGCAGAGAACATAAGCATGGTTCCAACACCTATATTTTACCCTACACCGCACACAAACCATAACAATGGGCATTACCAACAGTCGAGTCCCCCAAATTCAGTCCTGGAGTGCCACAACTCCATCAGGTCATATGCTTTTTGCCAGATAGGGACATGTCTGCATGTTGGCAGAAGGGTACAGGTGGTGGAGGGGGCAATGGCTGCAAACCACAGCAGACAGTGGCCTAGGCCTGTGCAGGCTGGCACGTCCACCGCAACAGACAGGCTCTGTCGGATGTACAGTCATGGACTCCCCAGGGAACACAGCATATCTGTGGCAACACAGTGGTGCAGTGCACACAGACAGTGTGTGTAAGAACAGAAGGTCATAGGTTCAAAGCCCAGCTGGTGCTCCTGCCAACCCAGTCCCCATAGTTTTACCCACCACTAAACAGTGATAGTACAGACACTCCTGTATGGCAGAGAACATAAGCATGGTTCCAACACCTATATTTTACCCTACACCGCACACAAACCATAACAATGGGCATTACCAACAGCCAAGTCCCCCAAATTCAGTCCTGGAGTGCCACAACTCAATCAGGTCATATGCTTTTTCCAGATAGGGACATGTCTGCATGTTGGCAGAAGGGTACAGGTGGTGGAGGGGGCAGTGGCTGCAAACCACAGCAGACAGTGGCCTAGGCCTGTGCAGGCTGGCACCGTCCACCGCAACAGACAGGCTCTGTCGGATGTACAGTCATGGACTCCCCAGGGAACACATCATATCTGTGGCAACATGGTGATGCAGTGCACACAGACAGTGTGTGCAGAAACAGAAGGTCACAGGTTCAAAGCCCAGCTGGGGCTACTGCCAATCCAGTCCACATATTTTTCCTACAACTAAACCGTGATAGTACGGACAAACCTTTATTGATGAGAACATACGCATGGTTCATACGCCGATATTTTACCACACCAAACACAGACACCATAAACAGCCACATTACCTAGAGCAGAGTCTCCCAAATGCAGTCCTGGGGGGCCCTCAGGATCCATGCTGCCTCTAATAAAGATGCCTGTGCTGCATATCTATGCACCACCCCCATGGTATGCTGATGTAGCTCATGCATATCTATGAGGGACAGCATGAAAACCCGAACAGTGGTTCGAACACCAGGACTGGAGTTGGGACACTGCCGTAAAGCAGCAGCCAACAGGGCCAGACACACCCACACACACACCCACAGGCTCCATTGGCCAATGCCTCATGGAGAGGCAGGACATTGGGCCCTGCCTGTATCTCCCAATACTAGCAGTTGCATACCTTAGCACTGCCACCCTACACCTGGGTATATGGTACACAGCTGTCAAACGTTGCCCATGATAACTGGCAGATATCAATTCCTACGTTAAGCACATTTTGCTCATTGATCTCCACCATAACAATCATTGTGATGTCTGCGTTGTGCGCTGCAGGTCTGGTTTCTGACAGTGTTTACCACCCTGGGGAGTGACCCCCAACAGTAGTGCGTACCATATCCATGCCTGTACTGCGCCCAGGACTGGTGTGGTGGGTATGTCTGCTGGACTCCTCTATAGTAGCACAATGCTGGCATAGGTGTGGGGGTGGCTGTCTGCCTATCCAGTGTGTGGTGTCTGCATCCACAGCCCACACTGCCAGCAATGTTGCCAGTATTGGGCTTCCAATGTGCATAATGAGGAGCAAGGTACCATGGGTATAGACCGGACAGGGTGGCCTGGCCAGAGTGCATCTGTACAGGGCATAGGGCACTGACTGGGACATTTTAGTGCCCGGCCACCACCTACACAGACAGGGTGACCTCAGTATGTCCTGCTGATAGATCACTCTCACCCTGACTGTGCAGTGACCACAGCATGGCTAGGCACCCCCATATTGCTATATGGTATTTTTCTTATGTGATAGATATGGGTTTCCTTTTGGGGTCCAGTCACTGATTTATCTGCTTGCTGTGTATGCTGATATCCTAGTTCTGGGTGCATGCATCTCTACTGGAAACATGCACTGTGGACTAACTAGCACACTGTTTGCAGCTGGTATGTGTTGTGATGGAGCAGGGTGTACTGGCTGATGACTTGCTACAGGAGAATATCAGATAGTGGTGGGGTGCAGCTCACAATATTCAGGCCTAAAAATCTGTCTGCTATTGTGTTATGGATGTGTATGGAGCTGCATTGACTGCCCTGTGGGGGTGTCTACCCCTCAGCTGGCCTGGGGTTGATGGACCCCTCTACTGCCACCTTTGCAGGGAGGTAGGATGTGGATTTATTGATGGGGGCCCTGTTTGCTGCCCGGGGGGGGGGGGGGTGTGTGTGTGCACGCCTGCAGCTGACTGAGTCAGACAGAGACATCCAGGGTGTTTAGTGCAGGAACTACCTATCTCACACATTAACACTGCTTTGGATCTCTGGCATGGCCTCTTTCAGCCATGGAAGGTGTTGTGGACCTGGTCCTGGGCGCCTCATTGCACCCTCAGGGTGAGCACAGTACCCGCACAATGTGACGGTGTGTAGCTACTCTGTGCCAGTAAAACACACGGTCAGTACCCCCTACCAGGCCGAGGTGGTGTGTGGGTGCACATGGTCACATCCCTCTAACGGGCCGAGGTGCTGTGGGGGTGCATTGCCCATCTTGTGTTAATCTGTGGACAGCTGATTTGCATGTGCAGTGCATCATGGGTATGGGTGGGCTAACCCTATCCTGGTGACTGCAGCAGACTGTCTGTGTGGTGACGTGCATGCTCTCTGCAGTCAGCCAGGGGCTTGCTAGAAGCCATAGAGCTATAGCCCAATGGTTACTTCATTGCCTCTGAAGCTAGAGGTCATGGGTTCAAACCCACAGTGGGGTTAATTGATAGGGTTGTCCAATGCATCTTTTTTAATGTACATATTTTGATGCCAGCAAAAACACCCTCAGCGTACTGTACCCATAAGGTGCCTCTGAGGGTGCTTTATAGGGCGCCCTATAGGGCACCTTATGGTCCTGTCCACATAAGGTGCACTATACAATATCCTGTGACGCAACCTATAGGGTGCCCTATAGGGGACATTTCAGGGTGCTGTGGCGGACAGTGCAATTTCTAATGTGCCCTATGGAGTGCCTTATAGGGTGCCTTATACGGCACCTTCAATTACGGCACGTGAGGGCGTGTTTGCTGGCAGCAATTAATAACATAAAATTAAAGTGCTGCAGGCCAAAATATGTACAATGCAAAGCTGATGCCACAGGCAGCCTTACGTATTAGGCACACTGGGGAGCAAACTCATGATCCCTGTATCAGCAGTCAGTGCCTTAACCATTGTGCTCCACTGCTGCTCCTCCTTGCCTGTCAGCGCACCTACTTATGCATTTCATTCCTTAAACTGCACAGTGCTGCCATAAAAACCAGTACACTGACCTTGCGGTACCTCATACGGCACCCTCTAAAGCGCCCTATAAGCAACATTCTAGGGTGCCTTGGCCGACAGTGCACTTTAAAATGTGCCTTATAAGGCGCCTTATGTTAACACGCTTTGGGAGTGCGTTTGCTAGTAGTGATAATTAAAATATGAATAAAATGCCTCCTAAAGCAATCTTCCCCTTAATATGTCATGCCTCAGCCAGCCTTGTTCATTGGGCACTTTGTGGGATTGAAGCTCTGATCCCTGCACCATTGGGCAGTGTCTTAACCATTGTGCTGTGGTTCTGTTCCTGTGCTTGCATATCAGTGAGCCACCTTATGCCTCACAACATTAACAGCGCACCGCCTTATGCCGTCCACACCTGACAGCGCACCGCCTTATGCCGCCCAAACCACTGAAACTTCAATGCACCGCCTTATGCCCAAAATGTACAGCGCACCGCCTTATGATACCAAAACTTAACAGTGCACCACCTTATGACGCAAAAGATTAACAGTGCGCCGCCTTAGGCCTCACAAAATGAATATGCCTCCTATAGCACTTTTAAAAAAAGATCACCACCTCAGCCAGGCTTTTTTGTTGTGCACAGTGGGGATTGAACCCCTGATCCCTGCACCATTGGGCTGTGTTTTGGTTCCTGTGCTTGCACATCAGCGAGCCGCCATATGCCCCACAATATTAAATTGCCCCCAAAAATATTAGCATGCTGCCTTATGTCACCCACTATTAATATGCCTCTACAAACATTAGTGCCCTGCCTTATGCTGCCCATTATTTGGATGCCTCTTAAATTAAGACCTCAGCCAGCTGTCTTTAATGGGCTCTGTGGGGATTGAACCCCTGATCCCTGCACCATTGGTAGGTGCCTTAACCATTGTGCTGTGGCTCTGCTCTTCTACTTGCACATCAGCACGCCTCTTATTCCTCCCGCGCAGCCATCTCATGTGATAATGTGTTTGGCGCATATGGGCGCATCGCACCTTAGCGCATATTTAAATTCCGGCTTTTCTTTTTCAGGACGAACCGCCCACTCCTTATATGGCACCCGCACTCTACCGCGGCCTGCACTTTACCGGGGTTTTAGTAAACATACCCCTTAAATAGTTTACCCTGTAGCTTCATTGCATGTCCCCTAGTCTTTCTATATTCTGATAAGGTAAACAATCGATCTACGTTTACCCGTTCCACTCCGATCATTAATTTATAGACTTCTATCATATCTCCCCTCAGCCGTCTCTTTTCCAGGTTAAAGAGCCCCAACCTTTTTAGCCTTTCTTCATAGGAGTATCCTTCCATCCCCTTTACCATTTTTATATATGTTTATATACTTCCCAATAACTAAGGTTAGTGGTGGTTAATCCCATATCTTTCACTGAAATGCAATGGTTAAATTGCTTTGGTAGTGTCCATTAGATATCTACGCAACCAACATGATTTTTAGTTTGTTTTTGGATTTTGATCAATTTTTCCAAATTTTGGGGTGTTATTTTTAGGTTCATTTCCCAAATTCATTTTTAATGTGCACATTATGGAGGGGGGGGGGGGTTATTTTAGAAGCCTTGTTCATGAATTGGACTTCTGAAAAAGGTCTTTGAGATGTGCAAAGCCTGGAGAAGTCCCTGGAGTCATTTATAAGCCTGGTAGATAGACGTCTCCAGCGCTAGAGCATCCATGTAGAAAGGGGAAGTGGTAGAGGTGTGGCCAGGAGAGAGCAAAGGAGATACAGTCACAATGGCACAAACATATCTAGCCCGGATTGATCCTTGATTGCTCCTCGCCATGAATAAGGTGCAGTAGAATGTGCAGAATGTGGTTTCATTGCCACAAATATTATTTCTTGACCAAAAAAACCTGCGTAGAAATACATACTGTACTCCCACCTGAACTAGCAGGCCAGGATGTGTAAGCCTCATTGCCTCCCTTCCGAAATACCCCTGCGGTACATTCAAGTGTGATTCGGGGACATCCACATTTATAAAATTGCCAGCACCTGTGCACACAGTCAGTCTTGCTACTGCATCGAGCCCGCCATCGGAACCGGTTACTAGGCCGTATATTTTTTGGAGTGGAGACGCAGAACACAGGGCCGGATTTATCTATACGCCATGTACGCCATGGCGTAGGGTCCACAGCTGGCAGGGGCCCACAAAAAAAGAACAAGTTAATTTTTTTTTTTAAATAAAATTAAAAAAAACCCTGCTGGCTGCCGCCGCGGGGCCCCCTCTGCTGCCGCGGCAGCACCGACTGACCCGTGGGGGCCCCCCTCTACAAGCTGAATCCGTCGGTTCGTTCCTTCCTCCCTCCCTCCGTGCAGGCTGTGAGAGACGCGAAAGGAGAGTGTCTCCTCGCGTCTCTGTTAAGCCCGCAGGGTTAAGATTGGTAATGGGCTGTGGGCTGATGGGGGCTGTCTGGTAATGGGCTATGGGGGGCCTAGGACTGGAAAGGGGCTGGGGGGGTTAAAACTGGAGGTGGGCTGATGGGGTTAGGACTGGTAATGGGCTGTGGGCTGATGGGGCTGTCTGGTAATGGGCTTTGGGGGGGTTAAGACTTGTAATGGGCTTTGGGGGGGGTTAAGACTGGTAATGGGCTGTGGGCTGATGGGGGCTGTCTGGTAATGGGCTATGGGGGGGCTAGGACTGGAAATGGGCTGGGGGGGTTAAAACTGGAGGTGGGCTGATGGGGTTAGGACTCGTAATGGGCTGTGGGCTGATGGGGGGTTCGGACTGGCAATGGGCTATGGGGGGGCTGACTGGAAATGGGTTGATGGGGTTAGGACTGGAAGTGGGCCGATGGGGGGTTAGGACTGGTAATGGGTTATAGGGGGGGCTTAAACTGAAAATGGGTTGATGGGGGGTTAGGACTGTAAGTGGGTTGATGGGGGTTAGGACTGGTATTGGGTTGGGGGGTTGCTAGGACTGGAAATGGGCTGATGGGTGGCTAGGACTGGAAATGGGCTGATGCAGGGACTAGAAGGGAATGGATGCTGGGTGAGGCTGGAACTAGAAGGGAGCTGATGTTGGGGGAGGATTAGAATGGGAGGGGGCTGGAAGAGTAAAATGGAGAAGGGAAAAATATTTTGTGTGGGAGGGATAAAAAATCTACAATTGGCCGGGTATTGGGAGAGTAAGTGGGGATTGAGGATGGAGGGGTAAAATTTGAGTGGATGAAATAGGAATGAGGAAAGAGCAAAAGGAGAAAGATTAGTATGTTAAAGCAGATGTAGAGAGAGAATGGAAAAAAAAATCTAGAAGAGAGAAGAAAGGACAAATGGACAGCAGACGATGGAGAGTTAGCAGAAGACACAAAGAAACCAGAAGAAAGTGGCTGGAGCAATTGCAGCTGAAAAAAATGCACAAAAGGTAGAAAAATATCTCTTTATTTTGAATTTATTAATTGGAATATGTCAGCTCTGGTAAATGTGCATCATTAACGTCTGCGCTTTGTTTAGTACAAGAGCAAATTAATGTATAGTTTTATTTCTACAGTGTTGTACTTTCCAAGTTTGGCTTTTGGGATTCCCAGTTTAATTATTGTCTTCCTGTTTCTAAATTGTGATTACTTGTTTGATGGTCTATGTTCTGCATGTGTAACTGAGCTGAGGTGTTCTGTTTATATAATTCCTATTTGACATTGCCACTTGTTCTCTTTCCCCAGTAGGTCATGTATTGTTGTTCTCTGAAATGTATTGGTTTAATATTTGCAGTGTTGCCTTTTGATAGGTAGGGTATGGTGCTTTGTGAGTCCTGGTAGTGCTGTTAGGATACGGTGGGTTTACTATGGGTTCTAAATGGGCAGTGTTTGTAGTAGTTCCTAATGTGTCTGGCAGTTGGCACTGGATTATAGTAATGTAGAAATCTTTTAGTCTTTCTTTATCCATACACTCATTAAGAGACACGTTTACTAAAAGCTAGTATATGGTAAAATTATGCAAATATTTATGCAAATGAGGCCCCTTATGCAAATGAGGCCCCACACCCCCCTTGGGCCGCCCCTGCTGGGGGCCCACAATTTTTGTTGGCGTAGGGCCTCACTCAAGGTAAATCCGGCCCTTGCAGAACACACAAGTCTAAGCTTAGATTATAAAATATCGGGCTGACATATTGCCTTTCAGTTGCTTAGTGCTTTTAAAGAGCTTGCCCACTGCTGCTTTAACTAAAGTAGATATTCAGCATTGGAACGTATCTAGTATGCGGCGATGAATATTTGTTTTCACCGGACAGTGCAGCCGCTATCCGGTCAGGGGCGATATTCAGCCACTAATCAGAGAGCAAAAACTGGTTAATGTTAGGAGAGCTATTAATCTGTCCTAACTAATCCGGTTTAGTTATCTGGTTAGTGGCTGAATATCACTACTGAGCAGAGAATAATCAGGACCACTCTTGATCTGTCCCCGTTTATACGAGGTGTCTTTTCTGTGGTCTGTAGTAATATCTAGTAGCACTATCTGAGTACTGTCTCTGAATTTTGGGATCACTAGAGTTTAGCCATTTAGCAGGTCTGTTAACCAGCTAAACCACTTTGAATATGCCCTCCAAGAATTTTCATGCATTCTTGCAAAATGTTGCTGCAGTCATCTATTTCAGCTCTAGGGCTGCTGTAAATGATTGTGCCTTAAATTAAGGGGCTTTTTCAGCCACTTGTGTTACTGTTTTACAAAGGAAAGTAGGTGCCTGACCATTACCAACCATAGTAACTGTCTTCTGGGCATTTCTATTTGGTATATGTCCTTTTGAAAATGCAATCTCCAGAACTGAATATGGTACTCCAAATGACCAGAGATTTATATAGAGGCAATATCTCTTTTTGTACCTGTGCACCCAAACAACTTCTGGCTTTTCCATCTCTGTGTACCCGTTGGGTCACTTTAAGATCGCTTGATACAATTACTACCAGATGCTATACTGTGTCCAGAACTTCACCTGTATTTTGCAGCCAAACGGTATATAACCCTGCATTTGTTTGTAGGGAACCTTAACTTACAAATAAGACCATACTTGAAGATTTGCATATCCCTGCTCATGGTTTCCACAGCTTCCACTTTCTGTTGCAAACTTTGATATCATCTCCAAAAAAGTAGACCTTGTCCCAATAGTTCTTGCACAATGTTGCTGATGAAAATGATGAAACCGCACTAAGAACTGATCTCTGCGGCACACCTGAATCCTTGGAGTAAACTCCATTTACCACCTCCCACTCAACCAGTTTCTAATCCTTTCAGTCAATTTAGAGACCTTACCAAGAGTATTCAATTCAGTCACCTATAAGGAACAGTGTTAAAGGCCTTACTGAAGTCTAAGTATATCACATCTAGCGCTGTCCCCTGACAAGATTGTCTGACAAGATCTACCTCTGGCAAAACTATGTTGATTAAAGTGGTAAGAGGGTAAAAAACAGATACTCAAAACATGAGCCTTATAAAGACACATTTTAGTCCAAATACATAAAAAATAGACCCAATAAATTGTCTGAAAAGACTAGTCAATAATAAGATCACCAGAAGAAGACAGACAGTGAAAAAACAAGCACATTGATATTTTGAGGAATGTGGGTATGTTCTGTAAATGTCACCATATTGAGCCCTCTCTGCGCGCCTTCAGCATAAAGCAGATGCAGTGTGGCTACACCTAATCTAATACGTGACAGCAAGTGTACTTGAAATTTATGGACTTAGGCCAGCACTTTTCTTCACTCACATTTTGTTCCAGAAACAATATAAATAACTTTTAATCAGCCAGAAGTATGAAAAACATTTTGTGTTACATATCACTGCTTAGAAAGGATTTCAAGCTATCAGCTTTTCTGTTCTACATTGTTCTTATCACACCCCCTCCCCCCCTCCCCACACACTTTTCCAAATGTTCTGCATGTTACACTGTTAAGCTACCTCTGTAACAGACGAAATGCACAAACTGGTTTTCAATATTAGTACTGAAGAGTCCTAGGGGTATGTTTACTAAACCGCGCTCAAGTGCGCAACGCACAAGAGCGTGTGCTAAGGTACCTTAGCGCACGCTAATGATGCATTTTTGTGCCCCGCACACGTGCGCGCCACACTAACGGGCCCGCTCATGTGCGCGGCGCGCAAATGAGCGATAGAGGTGTGGAAAGGCTCCCGGAGGACGGAGGAAGGCTCCCCAAGGACGGAGAGACGGGGTCAATGGGTGGAGAGTGGGAGGGGAGAGGCTCCCCACACAGGAACGGGGCTGAAATTCGAGTAAAAAAATACTGCAAGTAAAAACCTTGCGGTAGAGCCGATTTAAAGGGAAGAGAAACCATTTCTGTCAGCAATGTACAGCAAAACCAGGGAAACCTACAAAACAGTGATAAGTGTGATACATGTGCACGGTACAGAAATACAAATAAACATTGAAAAGGACCCCAACAAAATTTTAAAAAATTATAATCAAGCTGGGCAATAGTGATAGTAATGGGAAACATCAAAAAACACTCCCAAAAAAGCCCCAAAAAAGAAATATGAATTTTAGAAGGGTCTACGCTCCGTCCCCATACAAGGTGAATGATCCCACAGTGAAATTGTGCAGAGCAGGGTTTCTGACTCCTTTGGCCAGGTTTCCTATCTCCAGGGACTGCACTACCTCTGTGGCCACAATGTGGTACAGTGAACACAGACAGTGTGTTCAGGAGCCAAAAATCACCAGTTCAAGTCCCAGCTGGGGATCCTGCAAACCCAATCCCCATATTTTACCCACCACTAAACCATGATAGTAAAGACCAACCTTTTTTGCAGATAACATAAGCATGGTCCAAACACCTCTATTTTACCCTAGAGAGCACAGACACCAGAAACATGCGCATTACCTAGACCACAGTCCCCTCAATGCAGTCCTGGAGGGCCACATATCATTCAGCTGTGATGCTGTCTCCAATATAAGGCCATGTCAGCATGGTGGCAGAGGGGTACCATTGGTGGAGGGGGCAGTGGCTGCTGCCCACAGCAGACGGTGGCCTAGCCCCCTTCACGTGGGTGCAGTGCACTCCAAAAGACAGGCCCTGTCTAACAAACAGCCATGGACTCCCCAGGGAATGCACTGTTTTTGTGCTAAGACGGTGGTGCAGCGGACACAGCCAGTGCCTTTTGGACCAGAAGGTCACAGGTTCAAATCCCAGCTGGGGCTCCTACCAACCCAGTCCCCTTATTTTACCCATGAAGAAAACATGGCAGTAAAGACTGAACCATTATTGCTGAGAACATAAGCATGGGTCAAAAACCTCTATTTTACCCTACACAGCACAAACACCATAGAAATGTGCATTACCTACGGCAGAATCCCCCAAATGCAGTCCTGGCGGGCCAGAAATCCATCAGGGTTTATGCTGTCTCCAATCTAAGGATGGAGCGGTACTGATGGTGGAGGTGGCAGCAGCTGGTGCCCACAGCAGACCATGGCCTAGCCCTGTCCAGGTGGGTGTCGTGCACTGCAACAAACAGGCCCTGTCGGATGTACACTCATGGACTCCCCAGGGAATGCAGGATATTTGTGGCAACACGGTGGTGCAGTGCACACAGACAGTGTGTGCAAGAACAGAAAGTCAAAGGTTCTAAAGCCCAGCTGGGGCTACTTCCAATCCAGTCCACATATTTGTCCCACAACTAAACCGTGATAGTAAGGACAAACCTTTATTGCAGAGAACATACGCATGGTTAATACGCCTATATTTTACCCTACCGAGCACAGACACCATAAACAGGCGCATTACCTAGAGCAGAGTCTCCCAAATGCAGTCCTGGAAGGCCAAACACCATTCAGGTTCCATGCTGCCTCTAATAAAGATGCCTGTGCTGCATATCTATGCACCACCCCCATGGTATGCAGATATATCTCATGCATATTCATGAGGGACAGCATGAAAACCCAAACAGTGTTTTGCACACCAGGACTGGAGTTGGGAACCTCTGCCATAAAGCAGCAGCCAACAGGGGCAGACACACCCACACCCACACCCACAGGCCCCATTGGCCAATGCCTCCTGGAGAGGCAGGACATTGGGCCCTGCGTGCATCTCCCAATACTAGCACTTGCATACCTTAGCAATGCCACCCTACACCTGGGTATACGGTACACAGCTATCAAACGTTTGCTATGATTACTGGCAGATAGCAATTCCTACGTTAAGCACAGTTTGCTGATTGAGCTCCATCATAACAGCCTTTCTGATGTCTGTGGTGTGTGCTTCAGGTCTGGTCGATGACAGTGTTTACCACCCTGGGGAGTGACCCCCAACAGTATTGCGTACCATATCCATGCCTGTACTGTGCCCAGGACTGGTGTGGTGGCCAGGGCTGCTAGACTCCTCTATAGTAGCACAATGCTGGCCTAGGTGTGGGAGTGTGTGTCTGTCTATCCAGTGTGTGGTGGCTGCAAACACCTTCTACAGCCCACACTGCCAGCACTGTTGCCAGTATTGGCCTGCCAATGTGCATAATGAGGAGCAAGGTACCATGGGTATAGCCCTGACAGGGTGGCCTGGCCAGGATGCATCTGCACAGGGCATAGGGCAATGTCTGGGGCATTGTAGTGCCCAGCCACCACCTGCACAGACAGGGTGGCCACAGCATGTCGTGTTGGGAGATCACTCTCACCCTGACTGAGCAGTGACCACGGCATGTCTAGGTTCCCCCATAGGGCTATATAGTATTTCTCTTGGGTGATATTTAATGGTTCCCTTATGGGGCCCAATCACTGACTTCTCTGCTTGGTGTGTATGTTGGCAGCCCAGTTCTGAGTGCATGCATCTTTTCTAGAAACATGCACTAAGGACTAGCTTGCAGACTGTCTGCAGCTAGTATGTGTTTTGCTGGAACACCTTGCAGGGTGCAGCGGCTGGTGGCCTGCTGCTGTTGAATGTCAGATAGTGGTGGGGTTCAGCTGGTCATTTCAAGGCCTACTGTCTGTCTGCTATTGCTTTATGGGTGGGTACAGCTATGTATTGCCTCCTCTGTAGAGTGTCTGATCCCCAGCAGGACTGGGGTTGATGGTCCCCTCTACTACTAACATTTCAGGGAGGTGTAATTTGGATCTGTTGATGGGAGATCCTGTTTCCCACCCTCAGCTCCAGGGGGTGGGTTAGGTGGTGGTACATAATCCGCCTAGGGGTCCATAAGGCCTAAACCTGACTGTGAAATATAGATGTATCCAAGGTGTGTCTGCAGGAGCTACCGATCTCACACACTAGCACTGCTGGGGACCTGTAGCATGGCCTATTTCTGCCATGGGAGGTGCTGTGGACCAGGTGCTGGCCGCCCGACCGCACCTTCACAGCGAGCACAGTGCACGCACAATGTGACGGTGTGTAGCTACTCTGTGGCAGTACCACACAAGGTCAGTTTCCCCTACCAGGCCTAGATGCTGTCGGGGTGCATACCCCATCTGTAGATCACCTGTAGACTGCTGCTTTGCATGTGCAGTGCATCATGGGTACGAGAGGACTAACCCTACGTTGGTAATTGCAGCACACAGTCTGCAGACGTTATTTTGTAGCCAGCCAGACATCTCTTTACAGTTGTAGAGCTGTAGCCCACTGATGACTGCACTGCCTGTGGAGCCAGAGGTTGGTGGTTTGAATCCACAGTGGGTTTATGTATTTATTTACCTTACCTATTTACATTCCCCCATATACTGCGCTGTTCTGCACCATTGCGGTTTACATTGCACAAACTGGACATACATTGAACAGGGCATTATAACTTGGGGATAGGTATTTTACAGGGTACATGGGGGGCTGTCTGGGTCTGTTTGTGTGTACTTTCAGGTAGTACAGGCAGCAGAAACACCCTCACAGTGCTGTGATCTTACGGTGCCTTATGGGGCACTGGAAGATTACAGCACTGTGAGGGTGTCTCTCCTGGCATCACTGCTGTAACGTAGAAAGGAAAATGCCTCAGGTAACACTGTTGTAACGTAAGAAGACATATGACTCACGCAGTACTGATGTACATTAAAAGCACTATGCTTCACTCAGCACTGCTGTATAATAAAGCACAGTTACTTACCTGTAACAGGTGATCTCTGGGAACAGCAGGAATTAGTCTTCACATATGGGTACGTCGGAACCGACGGAGCCTGCACGGGAATGCTGCCCAGCTTTCAATTAGAAAGCTTTTGGCAGCATCCCTCGCGCCTGCGCAGTGACTTCCCGCCTTCTCCACAGCCTCTCTTCAGTTGAGTTTCAGAGCTGAGACAAAGGCGAGGAGAGAAAAGGAAAAAAATAAAAAAGATGCAACTCCTAGGGGAGGTGGGAGGGTTGTGAAGACTAATTCCTGCTGTTCCCAGAGATCACCTGTTACAGGTAAGTAACTGTGCTATCTCCAGGAACAAGCAGGAATGAGTCTTCACATATGGGGACTCCCTAGCTGGAGATGCCAGGGGGAGATCCCATAAAAATGCAAGTGCCTGGAACAGGGGTGCATTTTGTTTCCAGGAATCCCCGGCATCCAATGTGGGATGGAGGGTAGGAGTTGATAATAAAAGAGCTGTAAGGAAAGAAACAGCATGGCCAAGGACTAGAAGGTTCTACAGAGTACAGGAGTCCTTGGTAAATATGATAAGTAGCATTAAACAAATTTAATGTACACTTAAAATATGCAGCTTACCTACTGTAATGTAGGAAGTAGAAAGCATGATGGAGTCTACTGGATAAGCAGTGGCGGAATCTTCAAGGTGACCTCTCAGAGTGAGGATGAAGGTTCAGACCTGGAGGTAGTAGATGATCCAGGTGTTAACTGGGTAGGAGTAGACATCTGGTCTTCAATGGAAAGCTTTATGGGAAAAGCTGAAAAGTCCTTTAGGCATCATGAACATTGAAGACTAAAGGAAGAAGACTGACAGAGTTGAAGAACTAGCCCAGTCCTGGCAGGAAAGGGGGAATGGAAAACCCCTATTCCTACGGAAAACAGTTGTGTACTCGAAGATAAAGATGTACACTGTTTTTCCTAGCTGGCGAGAGATAGGAAAAGTATTGAAGCTGGATGCTTCAAGGACATAAAGAAAAATGGAAGATGTTAGCACCAAAGTGGTTGTTGGTGCTTAACATGTGCTGTATCATAATTTGGTATGGGACGTAGGGCAACAATCTGTCTAAAACCTCTAAGAGGTAAATCATGTAGTATAGACAGTAAGGGTGATAGTGAATACGATGGACCAACCCTTAAGAAGCCCCCCATCAAACACATACATATGGGGAGATATATATATATATGTGGCTGGAATAGATATGTATATATTCATATATATAGAGAGATATATAAATATACATATGTCCAGATTTGTATATTAGGATATGGGTGGTGAAATATATCAAATATATATATATAGAGAAAGAGATGATATACCTAGATATATGGAAATTTGTGGGGCATGGTTTAGCACCACCAGAGTAATGATATAAATATGTAGACATATATGGAGATGCTACATACAAGACAACAGATTGAGATACATGTCTACCACCCAGCCCCATAATTGTACATGGGGAATATAAAAGAAAAAGATTCTGCGTTCTACAAGAGGGTGAGCCCACTTGGGATATGTAGAGAGAATCTATTTTCATGGATTGAGGGATGCAGGAAGGCAATCCAACCAGTTATCCGTGATGTTCGCGTGAGAACAGATGAAGATAGGAATCTGTAAGGAACAAGGCGGGAGTTCCACAGAACACTGACATAGTGGATGTCTTGGATCTTCACGCAGAAGAACTGAGATTACGTGTTAACACCCCAATCTAAAGGGGGGGGGTGCGGAGAACCCTCTCAGGTATAGGAAGGGTTTATACATTTTTCTCTAATAAAAGAGGAACTTCAGAGACAAGGTCAATGCTCTGTAGCAAGGCCCCCATAGTAGAAAGCTTCTCTGAAGACTGCAGAGAGCATTGTGCAGGAGAGCTGTGAGATAAACTGACTGAAAGTCAGGTATGTTGTCATATCCTAGGAAAGGAGATGGGTAGAATAATGTGAGAAAGTCTAAACAAGTAGGAGGATCCAAGACAGCTTGGAATCACTACTGAGGGTAGACAAAATTTTGAACAAGGGACTGGAACTTGGACAAAGTTTCAGTAAGAGAATTACTGTAACTCCTGCAGGCAGAGCTGCTGACGGAAACAGCAAAGAGACTGTTCTGTGCTGAATAAGAAAAAGAGACAAGAAAAAAGAGGGGATATCTCCTATTCTTGTCTGGGGAAGGAGCTTGCCAGAGAAATAGTTCCGTATGGTAGTTCTCAAGTTGGAGGGTGACGTACCCATGGGGTAAGTCAACTGAAGGAAAAAATGTTCAGTTGGGATAGAAACTATCAGGTGATAGTTGCAACTGCTCCTCTAGAGAGTAAGAAGAGGAGAAGTGTGCAGTACCTGAACAAAATAATGGTTGTTTTTTTTTTTTTTTTTTGACAGGGTAGTACACTGAAAAAACTTCTAAGATGTAGAAGGAAAGTGTAAGTTACAATTCCTGGTCCCTATAGTTGCTGGGAATGCGGAGACTGGCCAGAACTGGAGGACTGCAGACTAGGTTGAGGCGTCCCTTGTTTAGGTACAGCCGAATGAAGGGCAGGAGATGAATGAAACTTTCTTTTCTTAGAGAAAGAAGGTTTGGTAGGACATTTCCTACTCTTTGAAGAAGGAGGCGGCTGAGAATGGTTCCTAGTGGAAGAAGAGTCAGTGGAGCATTGAGCAACCTGACGTAAAGCCTCCTTATTGAAAAGACTTTCCCCTGTACAAGGAGAATGAGCTAGTATAGTTTGTGCCCGTTTGCTCAAGTCTGAAGCCTCAAGCCAGGCACTGCGACGTGCTGCAATGGCAATAGCAGAGGATCTGCTAACGGACTCAAAAGAGTCTATAGAAGCACGAGACAGGAACCAGGATATATTCCGACTGTGACTAATGAGCAAGAAAAAATCAGTAGCCTTGGGCTCTGGTAAAAAAGGGGTCAAAAGAGACAATTTCTCTGTGACTTCCTGGAGTGTTAGACTCATGTGAAAAATATATGAGAGAACTCTGGAAGCCAGCATAGAGTTTTGGAAGGCCTGACAGCCAAAAGCATCAAGTGTTCTTGAAGAACGACCTGGCGGAAAAGAAGAATGCTTCTTCTTGCTCTTAACCTTCCTCAGTGCTGATTCCACTACAAGGGAACGATGAGAAAGTTGAGGTTTTTGGAACCCTGGAGAGGGTGGCACACGGTACCTAACCTCAATGTCAGTAGAAACTTGAGAAAGTCGTAAGGGTGATTTCCATACCCTAAGAAGGAGATCCTGCAGAGCAGGATGTAAAGGAAACTGTATATGTTGCATTTGTGCTGGTGAGCCATGGGTAGGATCACAACCAGGGATAGAAATATTAAGAAAGGTTGCCATATCCAGAAGAAAAGTCTGAAAAGACTGATCTCCTATGGGAACTATTCCTGGTGAGGCTAAAGAAAGAGCCTGAGTATCAGAGGACGTACAAGGTACTGCACCAATGCCAGGTATCGGTTCCAAACTAGGCAGCGGTGCAAGAACAGGCATCAACATCGCTACTGATAAAGGACTAGCAGGTGAAGTAGTCATCGGGAACTGCTGTAGTGGTACCGAGATCATGAGGGAGTTATGGCTAGGATCTTCGGAACTACCTATTTGGAAACGACAGGAGTCGGTTCCGGGACGCGTCGGTACGCAGTCCTCGAGACTCGATATCGACTCAAGACTCGGCATCGAAAAGAGCGAGACTAGCGATGCATGTCTCGACAGTTCCGACGCCGGTGGTAGTATCGGCGATGCCAATACCACTAAGGCAGCCTGGGTGACATCGATCGATACCGACGGTACCGAGGATACCCAATGAGCACCCATCCATGTCGATGCCGATGCTAGGGTATTGGAACCGATCGACGTCGGTACCGTCCTGGAGCATGGCTGAGATTGAGGGAAGTCAATGCGGTGCGTATCAATCGGTCCCGAAGGTACCAAGGATGCCCGATGACGATCCCTGGTGAAGAGTGGAGTACTCGACACCGGTGCCGATGCCAGAGGCTCGGTACCGCTCGAAGCGGATACCACCCCCGCGCATGGCTCAGGTATGTTCTGTGAGGGGTGAGCCCCAGGAACATCCTGAAACCCCTTTAATGCTTTGGAGCCCGAAGACTCCCGCAGGGGTAATGCCAATGAATTCTTGAGGGTAAGGCCGGAGCCGTCACCATGCTGGGCATGGGACATATCACTCAAGCATTGACTAGTCTTAACAGACTGTTTTTGGGTTACCTGATCCTGTGAAGTAGAGAAACCGGGTACCCTCACTGCCGAAGAAACTCTAAATACTGAAGGTTTTCTCACAAAATTATCTCCTGACAAGTCAGGGGAAAAAGGGTCAGGACCCACACAGTTGAGACACCAACTATTGGTGTCTAAAAAGAAACAGGTGTTTCCACAACGGATGCACTTCTTAGGAAAAGAAGGCTCCATAATGAAAAAAAGGCCTAGTAGGCCTAAGAAGTTAAGGCAAAAAACCTGAAGAAATGTTTTACAGACTTTAGCCTAAAAACCACCGGCGGTACCGGTGGTAGCGGGAAAAACAGCCGCGACCACAGGAAAACAAAAAAATTAAAATAATTAAAGCAATTAAAAAGAAAAGTTTCTGCGGTGACAGGAGGACATCCTGCCGGCTCCGTGGAAAAACGAAAACTGAAGAGAGGCTGTGGAGAAGGCGGGAAGTCACTGCGCAGGCGCGAGGGATGCTGCCAAAAGCTTTCTAATTGAAAGCTGGGCAGCATTCCTGTGCAGGCTCCGTCGGTACCGATGTACCCATATGTGAAGACTCATTCCTGCTGATTGTGTAATACCTGAGACAGGTAATAATTGACCCCACTGGGGGATTGAACTCATGACCCCTGGGTCACCAATCCATGTATTACCCATTGTGCTACACCTCTGTTGCAATGTCTGTAGGTCTGCGCACCTACTGCAGGTTTCCATGTGTTCACATGTGCAATGCTGCAAGCACAAGCAGTACTGTCACCTATCGGTGCCTCATAGGGCGCCCCATACAGCACCTGCTACGGCTTCCTATGGGCAGCATTATAGGGTGGCGTGGCGGACAGTGCACCTTAAAATGTGGCCTCTGGGGTACCTTAGGAGGCGCCTTATGCAGCACCTTATGTTACCATACTTTGAGGGTGTGTTTGCTGGCACCACTAATTAATAAAAATAAAAAGCCTCCTATAGCAATATTCCCCATAACAGGTAATGCCTCAGCCAGCCTTTTTCAGTGAGCACTGTGGGGGATTGAACAGCTGATCCCTGTACCATTGGTCAGTGTCTTAACCATTATGCTGTGGTTCTGTTACTGTACTTGCACAACAGCGCGCCACCTTATGCCGCCCAATATTAAAATGCCTCCTAAAATAATAGTCCCCATAACAAATACTGCCTCAGCCAGCCTTCTTCAGTGGGCACTGTGGGGGATTGAACCCCTGATCCCTGCACCATTGGTCAGTGTCTTAAACACTGTGCTGTGGCTCTTCTCCTCTGCTTGCACATCAGCGCGCCACTTATGCCTCCCGCGCAACTTTTGCATGCGCTAATGTGCGGGGCTCACATGGGCGCCACGCACATTAGAGCATGATTAATCCCGGTTTTGCTTTTTTCAGCCAGAAATGCCCACTCCTTATATGGCACCCGCACACTAGCGCGGCCCGCACATTACCGGGGTTTTAGTAAACATACCCTCTAGGGTCCAACCATTCAGCAGAGGCGGCTAGGCACCACTGCTGAACATTAGACCCTGATAGTCAACGGCAGGGTGATATCCGGGTCATGGCGTTGAATATCCTGGTTGTCTGGACCATGATGAAACTAACCGGGAAGTGATGAGATTCAGCTACTGCTCAGTTAGCTTCAGCGACGAAAGTTAGGCCAGCCCCTCGAACGTCGTGAGGGTAAGCATGTTAGTGCCGCTGAATATGCTGGACAAGGGGATTAACACGGTTAGCAGTCTGCTAACCATGTTAACTCCTTTGAATATTGGATCCCTATAATCTAGGATTCTAGTTATTAGAATTTTTCGTGTCATTATTCTTTCGGCTGAAAGCGATGGAATCAAACACAAGTCAAATTATCAGAAGCAAGTCAGACTTTTGAATTACAACCCTAAACACAGAGGGACGAACCCTGCAAGGAGTGGCGAGTACAGTCCTAAAGAAAGGCATAGTGGGGGGTTACCTGCATGGACAGCTGGGGACAACTCTAGCCATCTGACTGGGCGTGCTGGTCTTTATCTGTCATCATTTACTGTGTTAGTGTGTTACAGCTGTGGCTTGATTTCCCTTTCCTGTAGAGATGAGTGCAGAAAGAGAGGGCATCTCATTTTACCAGCCTGTCTCAGGTCATCTGCACAAACAGGCCTTTAATATCAATCCATTTTAAGTCTAGATTAGATCCCTAAACAGTGCACTCTTTCACTGCGGACGGAACAAGGCCACCTCGAACTTCCTGTAGGTGCCCCTTTCCTTGTCCACAAGGTAACAGTAACATAGAGGTTGATAGTCCAAAGATTTAATGTGGCCAAATTGGCTTTTAAATTGGCTCAGCTGAAATTCTTCCACTCTGGATCGATAAGCAAACAAATGATCACATGCAACCAAAGATCACATCTACCCATCTTATCATTTGCCTGATTGCCCAACTGTTTTACCCTCCACTGTCATCTATATCTATACCAAACCTGCCCAAACTTTATTTTATTTATTATCTCTTATATACCGCCTTTCATGATATCAAGGTGGTTTACATTGAACAAACTGAAATGACATTGAACAGGGCATTATAACTTGGAGATAACCATGTTAGTGCTCTTGAATATCCCGTTCAGCAGCATTTACACTGTTTATTGGTCTGTAAACTGTGTAAATACCTTTCGAATATTGGGCCCAATATTAAAAGGGATGAATGCGGTTAGCAGACCTGCTTACGCATTACCTCCAGATATCCGGGCTATTAAGAGCCTTACACAGTTTAGGAAAGCCCTCAAATTCCACCTTTTCAATAAGTACCTCATAGAACCCAACCCCATCCCATTGAGACCAGAAATGCAATCCGCTAAGCAAATAGATGGTTTCCCAATAACATGCCAAGAAAGATACTCTAACCCTTAGTGGTGCATATGTTTCTATGGAATTCATGTTCATATGACTCTATGTAGCAAGATTTGTAAATAGTTTACCCCTGTTATCCAAGTTATTTGCCCTGTTATCTGTAAACTCATACGTGTTAATTGTACTGAGCATTTTTGTTCCATGTAAACCGCGCTGATGCTGAATAGTGCGGTATATAAGAGACTGTAAATAAAATAAATAAATAAATAAATCCGCTTGGCCGAGATATTCAATAGCACTAACATGCTTAATATCACAGAACATCCATGGGTGATGCTGATGAAGGGCCAGATGCTGACCGGTTAGCACTAGGATGTTCTGGGAGCAGGACAAGGCAATAACGGAGCAGTGGCAATATTGAATCGCTGCATAGTTATCACAATGTGGCAAAAGTCAGGTGCAGTAAAGGCGGCCTTGCTTTTGCCACTGAAGGTAATCAAATCCAAAAAAAACCCCAAAACGGTAATCAAATATAATATACAGAGATACCAACAAGATACCGTGGAGACCCTCAGTGACACTTTTTAGAATATTTTTTGTCGGACATAAATTGTGAAGGAAAGGTACTGTGACCCATCCCCAAACCACAATACATATCCCTTTTATTCAACCAATAAGGTTTAAAACGGACTCAATATCAAAATCATTTCTTAAACAGTAGAAAACAGCACTTATCTGATAGCACGCGCGACGTGCACGTTTCGGGGAAGAACCCCTGTATCAAGCGCTCCCAACTCAACTTGAATAGAACTCAGTCCACCTTGCAACTGGCAAAAAACGCTGAAATCTTGGCTGTTGAAAACGAGGATACCAACTTAGGATTGGCTAACTTGAAGCTGCCCGTCATCCCTAACCACTCTTCTAGGTGTTTTTTTCCATTCTCTCTCTACATCCACTTTAACATACTGATCTTTCCCCTTTTGCTCTTTCCTCCATTTCTTTCTTTATTTCTTTTTCATCTACTCAAATTTCACCCTTCCATCCTCAGCCCCACTTACTCTCCCAATACCCGGCCAATTGTAGATTTTTCTTCCCTCCCACACAAAATATCTTTCCCCCTCTCCATCCTCATTCCCCCAGCCCCATCTCCTTCTAGTCCCCCCAACATCAGTTCCTATCTAGTTCCAGCCTCACCCTGCATCCGCTCCCTTCTAGTCCCATTCTCCCATCTCCCCGTATCAGCCCATTTCCAATCCTATCCTACTTCCCCCCCCCATCGGCACTTTCAAGTCCTATCCTAGCCTCCCATCAGCCCATTTCCAGTCCTAACTCTCCCATCAGCCCTTTCAAGTCCTATCCTAGCCCCTCCCCCCATCAGCTCATTTCCAGTCCAAGCTCTCCATCAGCCCATTTCCAATCCTAGGCCCCCATCAGCCCATTTTCAGTTCTAGCTCCCCATCAGCTGTTTCCAGCCCTATCCTAACCCCTCCAACAGCCCATTTCCAGTCCTATTCCCTCCTCTTCAGCCCATTTCCAATCCTAGTCCCCACACTCAGCCTATTTCCAGTCCACGTTTCCCTCACTCAGCCCATTTGCAGCCTTAGCCCCCCCATCAGTTATTTCCTGTCGTATCTACACCCCCCCGCCCCCCCCCCCCAAAAGAGAGCCCTGTGGCTGTCCGACTGGCTTTAGAGGGCTCATGGCAGTCCCTGGCTCACCTCTCTACAGCCGCCGAAGTAAAGAGTGCCGTTTTTCTTCATTTCGGCAGCTGTGTTTTACTGTAGGTCGCTGGCACGCCGGAGAGCAAAAGACATTTCCTGTGTCCCGCACTCAGCGCACCAGCAGCCTACATTAGAACACAGCTGGGAAAGTAAAGAGAAACGGCGCTCTTCACTTCTGCAGCTGTAGAGAGGTGAGCTGCGGCCTGCCGGGTGCCGCTGTAGTGAGATGAGCCAGAGCCTGCCGGGAGCCGCTGTAGGGAGATGCGCCGAGGCCTGCTGGGAGCCGAAAAGCATATGCGGGATGTTGTTGACACAGGGCCCTTGAAGCATGGGGCCTTGTGTGAACAATATTCTCATATAATGGATGGGCCGGCCCTGATTTATATGGCCAGTCTCCTAGACTCACAGTGTCCTTCTGCAGTTCCTCGCAATCTTCTGCTGTTTTAACGACTTTGAATAATTTTGTGTCATCTACATATTTGATTACTGTGCTTGTTGCTCCTTTTTCCAGATAATTTACTGTACCTGAAAGTAATTTGCCTTGAGCTTGGATTTGGAAAGCAAAGTCATTGAAAATAAAATTCAAAGTCCTAGTAGTGCAATCCTCCCCCACCTCTGCTAGTACATGATCTCCAGATGTTGCAGACCTACAGACCACATAAATCCCATTGGCCAAGATATTCATTGGCACTAATTCAGTTAATACCACTGAATACCATCCCCTCAAATCATTTAAGCATCCTCTTGCTGACTAGTTAGCTACTTCAGTCTCTTTGGGGCTGATTTTATAAGGGTCATACATGCTATTTCCATAAAGGACTTACATGCTTGAGTGGGCACCTATGTGCATGCTTTGCGCAGTTGCTATTCTGTAATCACTCACAGAAGTCCCGTCATTTCTACTTTCCCATGGGATGTGCATGAGGGTGGAGATTGGGTGGAATATAGGCAGGGCCCTCAAATTTCTCTAACTTATGATTGTGTTCTATAGCGGCACCTACATAAGCTCTCAGGCTGGCATAATAGCTGTTACTAGGTAAAGGTTCATCAGGACGCCCCTGTTTTATGCATGTGTTTCATGTTATGAAAATAGGGCCCGAATGTGTGTACAATGACCCACGTTGACAGAATGGGAGTTTATAAAAGTCCCCTCTTTCTGTGAGTTTAAATTCGTTTCTCTGAGGTATCGGAAATAGAAAGCAAGCCAGCTTTTGGATCCTGACTTCTGCACTCTTATTTTCCTTTTTAGCACTCATGTGATTATATCCCTAACCCCTTACTTCCTACCCTAATCACCCTGATTGTCGTATTTGAGCAGGGACTGTGTCTGACATCTATATGTACAGTAGTAATAGTATTGCCTCTTTCTCAAGTGCTTTGTAATTATATGAACCAATTTTCCAAAGGATTTATATATTTATTGGCAACCAGAAAGCCTGTAACGCCTCTCACCCTCGCCTTTTGATGACCCTGTGCGGATAGTGCCAGCAAAAATAATTTTTATTGCTTGGGCACTCTCCATATAGAGGATAACTTTATAAAGAGGGCACACGCTTTGAGTGGTAAGGTACATGCCCACTTCTGTTTGATTGTAGTCATTTTTTAACATATGCGACCACATCTACGCGTGAAAGGTCTCCGCCATGCGTAAAAGTATGCACTTTGACATGATGGCGGATCCTTTGCCAGTAGGCGTGTCCAGGGGAGGGGCTTGGGTAGAGAATGGGCGGAGCACACAAATACCTTAATTGACACATGTATGTGCAGAAAGTGATTGCACCTATAATGTGGGCATGTTTTCTGCCACATACACTAGTATTTTAAAAAGAAAACTAGATGCCTAAAAACCTTAAACTAAGCTCATGGCATGGGCAGTGTCGCCCAACAATACACGTAGGAGTGATATTTGCCTGTAGCTATGCTGTTAAGCTGTCGGAAAGTAAACTGCACCGTAGCGATTAGCAGAGGACAAAAAAGTTTAGTTAATTTTCATTTTGGCATTTTCCCCAATTTCAGATTGTTTCTGGTTGGTTTCACACATTTGTTTTAATAAAAATGTTCAAATATGCAGTAAAACATTTGAATGCATACTAATCAACTTAAAGTGTGTTAATTCATAGGTTGGCGCGTCAAAATGTAAAGTCACGCTAATAAAATGAAAGTGTAGTAGTGAGTGCACATCCCTACCGCATGTAGAAGAAGCGAATATCACAGCTATACTATAGGTATGATACTTTAGCCGTGCTGTAAAGCAAATCTAAATGAAACGACATAGCTACACCCATTCAGACTGCAAATCACACTGATGTCCCAAGAGTCGTTTTACAATGCCAAACGTTTACATGTGTCCGACACCATCACGTCTTTGGCACATGGGGACGTGCCAGAGGCATGCACAAAAAGATAAACATACAGTATGCACCTGTTTGAGGAATGGCGCTACCCATTTGGATTGGAGTTGGTGGCGGACATGTCCATGTCTGTACCCACCCCAGGCATGAATTGGTGTCTGCAAAATGCTCTTTTTGGCAGCTGAAGATTGATACGGAGGAGAAAGCCCTCTCCCCCCCCCCCTGAAATTTTTACTACTACAAAATGGCAGGCTGGGACATGTATTTGGTGAGAGATACACATGCCCATTCCAAAATGTCATCACAGTCATGTCTATGTTGCCTGGCCTGCTGCTGTCCATATGAGACTTGCAAGTTTCTAAAATCCCTTCAAAATTTGTATGTCTGGGGTATAATTCTGAATCTCCCTTGTCTTTTCTATCTGATGGAGACAGCTATCTTTTAGGGTGGAAACTGGTCAATTTTAGAAAACATTAACGTATTGCTACTGCCTCTCCCACAGAATTTTCGGACTTTTGACTTGGACGTTCCAGATTACACTTACAAGGACTTTCTAAAATCTGCCATTGTCAGGGCCGGCCCGTCCACTAGGCGAGCTAGGCAGCTTCCATTGCAAGGGGGGAAGGTGGCAGGAGCAGTATTTCAAAAAGTGGCATTTTTTTGCCACCGCGAGGAAGAAAGTGGCGGCAAAAGCCACCGCCTTTGAAAATACCACTGTTCCCCCTCCCCACAAGATGGAATTAGTGGTAGCAGCTGGGGGAGGTGGGGCAACAACGTGGCTTGATGTGGGCAGTGCTGCCGGGGTTTCGGCCTAGGGCAGCAGAAACTCTAGGGCTGGCCATGGCCTTCATGTGTGTGGAGTGTAATTTTATAACACGACGCCTATGTGTGACATGCAAGTAGATGCACATATTCAAGCAGGTTGCCTATGTGTCCTTATAAAATACTAGGGACAAAGTGGCAGAAATAGCATCGAGATTGAAGACATGGACATTTATACCCACTCAGGAGCAGGTTTAAACGTTCACACATAAAGTACACAGCTACACAGGTACATGGGATGCAGAAATCCAAATAAATTGTATGTGACAGGGGGCGAGAGGTTGGTGTGCAAGGACCAGAGAAGGACCTCGGAGTGATTGTTTCTGAGGATCTCAAAGTAGCAAAACAGTGTGACAAGGCAGTGGCCAAAGCCAGAAGGATGCTGGGTTGCATACAGAGAGGAATTACCAGCAGAAAGAAGGAGGTACTAATGCCCCTGTGCAAGTCGCTGGTGAGGCTTCAGTTGGAGTATTAGGTTCAGTTTTGGAGACCACATCTCACAAAGGACATAAAGACTTGAAACGATTCAGAGGAAGGCAACCAAAATGATTTGGAGCCTGTGCCAGAAGATGTATGAGAAGAGACCTAAATACGTATACCCTAGAGAAGAGGAGGGTCAGGAGAGATATGATGCAGACTTTTAAACCCTTAAAGGGTATTAATGAACGAACAAACCTCTTCCAAAGACGGGGAAGCTGTAAAACTAGAGGGCATAACATGAAGCTGCAAGGGGGTAAACTGAAATGCAACGTAAGGAAATACTTTTTCACTGAAAGGGTGGTGGATGCTTGGAATGCCCCCTCCCCCCCCCCCCCCGATGGAAGTGATGGGGGCAAATACAGGGACAGAATTCAAAATGGCATGGGGCAGACACAGTGGATCTCTTTATAGCAACAGGATGAAATCAAAGCAAACTTAAATATCTTTTAATAGATGGGAACTGACCTGCATGGAGCTGCAGTTACAACCCCTCTATCCACCTTACTGGGCAGCTTAGATGGACCACACTGGTTTTTATCTGCTGTTATATACTATGTTACAATGGGCCTGATATTCAAAGTGATTAACATGGTTAGTAAAGCTGCTAATCATACTAATCATGGTAAATAAGATATTCAGTGCCACTAACACAATTAATGCCTCTGAATATTTGCGGCTGCTGTGTCTACACACCCTGATGCTAACTGATTAGCACTGGTGTGTGTAAAGGGCATTCCAGGCTAGAGTAGAGGTGACTTCACTCACTAGACAGGCAATAGCGATATTGAGTCGCCACCTGGTTAGCGATATGTAGCAAAAACCAGGCACAGGAAACCCTGGCCCAACGTTCGCCACGTATCACTAACCAGGCAGTGACTCAATTTTTCCACTGCCCAGTTAGTGAGTGGCAAATGTGGCTAACCCGGATATTCAATGCCAGGGTGGATATGTCCCCAGAACTGAATAATCTGGGTTTAACTTTTAGCATTAGCATCAAATTTGCACCAAGGCAAGTGGCCAGGTTGCAAGTAGTTATGCACCCTGAGGAACTGCGGCCACTCTGTGGTCAGCTGCAAAGCAAGAAAACAATGTGATCATATGGTTGGGGCTTTTTCTGGTCAAAGGGCAGTGTGCAGTTACTTTGAAGCAGGGGTGTAGCTTCACCAAGATGGGGAATGATTGATTTTGCCCCATATGCAACGAGCTTGAGTTGGCCTGATGACTGCTCAGCTGGGTGCCTGGGTTGTGTCACTGCCAGAAAAGAAACTTCTTCATCTCTGAATACGTGGCTTTGTGTGAATATGAGCCATACAGTTCAGAGAGAAGTTCCTTCTCTGGCAGCAGTTGTAGCAGAAGGCATAATGCAAAAAAAAAAAAAAAAAAAAGACAAAAGACAAAAATAGGAAATCACAGGTGCCAGATGGAAATTTCAAGTTGCCATGGAAACCTAGCACCTGGGAGTTTTCAAGCTCTGTTGAAAAGTATACATCTTCTTGTTGTCATGAGATAATTTTATATAAGCCCTTTTGAGCATGTAACAAAACCTTTATGTGCCAAAAATCTGTAATTAAATTCCCCCCTTAATGGCCAGTGCTCAGCATTCTGCATATATACAGTATGTAGCAGCATGCAATATACAAAGTTTTCTAAATATCACAACTGGAATTTTAAAAAATGCTGACTGTTGAGTCTGAAAATAGATCAGTTTTCCTCAAACATGGTTTTTGCTGATTCTCGACCAAAAACATCTGATGATGTACTTTTAAGTACAAATTTTTTAATGATTCTTACACATGCTTCTCTCATGAGAAAGTCGTACAAACTGATCCAAGTCTAATTTCATCAGAATACTCACTTAATGATGAACATTACTAAAGAAATATCATGAAGAATTGCTTTTAAAATGCTGATGATGCTGAGAAATGTTAGCAGGAGTGCAAGAGATACATGATCCGGTTACCAAGAAGAAAGCTATCAATCAAGAGAAAGCTGTGTCGGCGGTCAATGACTTTTGGAATCTGTTCCATTCAGGACTCTTCAAAGGATGTCATCACGTGGTTATCACTTCAAAAGATGATCAAAAGACATTGAATCAAGTTGATAATAGAGGGGTCATTTCAGAAGCTTTGCACTTACACATAGAAATAATGACATTTACATGTGTAAGTGGTCAACACATGTAAATTACACAAAATTCAGAAGGGGCCAACTTATGGTTATGTTGTGGGCATGGTTCGGGAGTGAAATTTTATAATTCATATATTTCTAATTGTTCAACAGGAATACACATCTAATTTAAAAAAAAAAATCTGGATGCCATCATTACATCTGCTCCATGTCAGGTGTGAGAGTAAAAGTATATGCTTTCTTGGACTTGGGAGTTGAAATATGTTTATGTTTATGTTTATTACATTTGATATACCGCTTAGACCAAAAGGCATTAAAGCGGTTTACAATACTATATCATTTGAGGAAATAGGAAAAGAATGCCATTATAAGACAGGACAGAATAGAAGACAGAAACAGGTAAACAGATAAGAGGAGGAGAAGAATAGAGACAGCACGTTACCACGAATGCAGGCACCACGATCCAGTCCATGATATCAATGTGAATCGCCACGGTCCAACGCCTAAGGACCACGCCAAAGGGCCCTCTGGCGAGGCCCTCAGGCGCGGGCCTGCAAGGCGTGGGCGCGCCCCCTGCAGCAGCGGTTTTACAGCCGTTGGAACAGGCTGATTGGCTGGCCTGAGGAGGAAGGGGGAGCTCCCGCTCTCACCCCCATCGGGATCGCTGACTCTCCTGCGCGCCCCCTGCAGTGGCGGTTTTACAGCCGTTGAAACAGGTTGATTGGCTGGCCTGAGGAGGAAGGGGGAGCTCCCGCTTTCACCCCCATCGGGATCGCTGACTCTCCTGCGCGCCCCCTGCAGCGGCGGTTTTACAGCTGTTGGAACAGGCTGATTGGCTGGCCTGAGGAGGAAGGGGGAGCTCCCGCTCTCACCCCCATCGGGATCGCTGACTCTCCTGCGCGCCCCCTGCAGCGGCGGTTTTACAGCCGTTGGAACAGGCTGATTGGCTGGCCTGAGGAGGAAGGGGGAGCTCCCACTCTCACCCCATCAGGATCGCTGACTCTCCTGCGTGCCCCCTGCAGCGGCGGTTTTACAGCAGTTGGAACAGGCTGATTGGCTGGCCTGAGGAGGAAGGGGGAGCTCCCACTCTCACCCCATCAGGATCGCTGACTCTCCTGCGTGCCCCCTGCAGCGGCGGTTTTACAGCCGTTGGAACAGGCTGATTGGCTGGCCTGAGGAGGAAGGGGGAGCTCCCGCTCTCACCCCCATCGGCATCGCTGACTCTCCTGCGCGCCCCATGCAGCGGCGGTTTTGCAGCCATTGGAACAGGCTGATTGGCTGGCTTGAGGAAGAAGGGGGAGCTCCCGCTCTCACCCCCATCGGGATCGCTGACTCTCCTGCGCGCCCCCTGCAGTGGCGGTTTTACAGCCATTGGAACAGGTTGATTGGCTGGCTTGAGGAGGAAGGGGGAGCTCCCGCTCTCACCCCCATCGGGATCGCTGACTCTCCTGCGATTCATTCATATTCATTGTGAGGTCAGTATTGCATACCTCTCTGGTGTCTAACACCACATCCAAGGACCCACTGATGAAATGCTATGATCGGCATTTCATTTATATGTTGGTCACGGTATTTACGTTCATTCTGTATATTCAGCACTGGTATCCAGATTGCGGCTAGCATTGAATATTTGTATAAACCAGTTAACATAATGGGTTATTCCAGAAGCCAAATAGATGGGGGGCAGGTATGTAGTGAAAATATCTAAAAATGTATTCCAGTACCTGGTACCTACACACGTTTATCTTGTATGCACAGGGGTGAACGCACGAGTTCCTGAGGAGGCGTCATGGGGGCACATTCAGCCACAGAGAAGTTAATAGCATATTTTCAAAAGGGCTGTGCACAGTTATGTCCTTTCCCGGAGACGTGCCCGTTGTTCCTGTCGAAGACATGGAATAAGGCCAGGACATGGAACATTTTATGCTGTGTTCTACAATGCGTACCTGCGAGTGTGTGTGTGTGTGGTTTGAGGGTTGCGCGGGAGGATCTAGTGTGCCGATCTGCAATTCAGGGAGGACACAATGGCCTGGCCAGTACCTGGACCTCACGGATGACCGCAGTGCCACCATGATCCACTGTGATATGGCAGCCATACATCAGCTATGCCAGACACTGGGAGACATGACTGATGTTGTGCCAACATTCCCTAGATTCTGCCATGAGGCCTACATCCCTACCCAGTCCAGGATCTATGCTAGCTGCGAGAGTGGTGATATATCTGGATGCTGGCTACCTGGCATGATGGCACAGGGCTTCCTCCTTCCATGCCCACACAGGCCTGACCATGGGAGCACTGCCACAAAGCAGACTGTGGGAAGGCAGGCAGGGTTGCCCCACAGACAGCAGATGTATACAGACCAATATAAGCCATGAAAGAGAGTGGACTTTGTATGGGATAGGTGTAGCCACATATAGGGATCTGCAGTGAGAAATGCCCGTACCCAGATATGTGGTAAACAGAAGCCATAGCCAGAAAGCCATAGTTATGTTGTAGCTTAGCAATATTATGCATCCTTTGGGGAATTGCAGTTAGTTTAGGTTGTTCTGAACAGGGTCAGCCCTGCAGTTGATCCAAAGTGTTGGAGCCCTAGACGAACCTCAAGCTTTACACCCCCTCTAGCTGTCAAAATCTATTATTTGGCTTTGAATGGCCTGCTTTTGCTGCCCTCGGCAACTGCCTAGTTTGCCTAGTGCTTGGGCTGGCCCTGGTTGTGATTCTGGTAAGTAGCATTTTAAAGAGTGTTTATAGAGATGACTAATGCAAGAATAACTGAAGCATTTTTATACTGACAAGTAATTTTTGATGCAAAGTATGTCATGATAAACGTTAATATTTATTTATCTTCTAATATATTAGAGTGCACAGAGATTACTTAGCAATTTTCTGGGCATGGAAAAGACTAGTAATAGTCTAGTTTGCATCAGCATTTATTTATCGTTAGTTTCTATATCTAGTTTGCATCAGTGAGCACAACAGCTTAGGAGATGCACATTTTAACCAGGAGGCATGGCCATCAGAGGTGTACATGGGTATAACTCGGAGACAGACATGTTCAGAAATGGGCAACTTTCTAGAATAGGGTGAGCGGGGGGACGTCCATAACCATTTTGCCATTTCCTCATGTCCCATAATAGTAGTAGGAACGTGTGTCTCTGCTTCACTGCGTGGCCAGTGCCTGCGCTCGTGCGCGGTTCTCGCTGCGGATATGTGCACGGGCCGGCCGAACAGCGTGTTGCCTGTGCTGCACCAGACACATCTATGAACCGATTCCAGAAATGCAAGCACGTCTATACCCGCGGTGCAGAATTAGCATGGAATCGCGCCCGTGTGCGATTTAAACATATCGGCGGGAGATAACCGGCCTATCTGGAATCTGCCTCATAGCGCTTATCGGAATGGTGGTGCTATTCAGCTGCTGTCAACCATACAGTTTACCGAGATAGCGGCTGAATATTTCCGCTGTCTGGATAAGTGCTCACTCTGCCCATTCGCTGCCTATGGACTGTAATTGCCGCTGAACATTGGGCCCTATAGGCTTAACTTTAGGTGCTTATGTTCTGGGCAATTGTATTTCCGCATGTAAATCAGGGGGTGATTGTTAGGGCTGAGCAGTTGTGAGCATGCATTAAGTTCATCTGGGCGCCTAAAAATGTAAAGCATGTGCAAATCTCTTGAACCTGCATATATCTATGAACTAAAGTGCATACAGCTTATTGCATGCTTAAAAACATTCTTATGCACATACAACGTACTTCTAAAGAATAAATAGGTGAAATGAACCACAAACCACATTTATTTTTGGATCTGCATGCCCTTATCAATTTCATAAGAGCCTGAATAAGTTGAGAAGGCACGTAGGTGCCCACTTGTAGTCTATTTTATATAGGCACCTAAAAACTAGCAATCGTCCTGCAGAAATCATGCTAGAATGTACTGGCCTATGTTGAACCTTGCTTATGACTTGGAGTAAATGAACATGGCTGAAGTTCATGCGTAGTATTGTAACATGTGCATCCTTCACTGTTCCACCCATGCTCCGTCCAGATTCTGCCCCAGACCACCCCCACACGTGGGCCACCCATGTACAAATAGGTGCGTATCTGTACATGCATCCCCATGGGATCATTTTATAGAAGTCCTTTCATTTGCTTAAAACTTGGTTTTATATGTCGGGACAATTTATAAAATAGCTCCTAAATAATGAGCAGATGTAAATTGTTAACAGGCTATTCTATAAGAAAGCACCAGTTATGTCTGCCCTGTACTGAAGTTGTTCTAGCCAGACTACTATTGAACATTTGTATAGCACTACAAGATATACGCAGCGCTGCACAGACACATGTAAAAGACGGTCCCTGCTCATCAGAGCTTACAATCTAGTCAAGACAGACAACACAGTAGGTGTAGACAGGGATACATCTAGGGGGAATGGTAAGGAAACACAAAGGAGATCCGAACGCAGATCCGAATGCAGCAGCGAAGAGGTAAGTTTTCAGCCTAGATTTGAAAAGGACCAGAGAAGGCGCCTGACGTACAGACTCAGGTACCAGACAAGCTGTTCATATAGCAGGTTTCCTATGAAATAGTGGGTTACATAAAAATATTTAAAATTGCACTGGAATTTCCTACTGCGGCAGACACATCTGGAAACATTATCAGCTTCCAATAAACTTCACTGGAAAAATGATGGGCACATTGGCAAACTTTCTAGTCATTGCAAATAACTGAAAGAGAGTTGGGCTATAGCTATACAGTACAGTTTGAAACATCTGAGCAAACATTATTTGTTCATTTTCCAGTTAGAAGTGGGGGAAAAACACATTTCGCTGTGGTGCCCTAAAGTCAGAAGTAGCAAGAATGCTTATGTAAGTCGTCATTTTCAGCACCTTTGAAAACCCGGTTCAGCGGAGATGACCCGGGAAGGTTAGCTGAGCTGCATTCGGTGTCTTTATGGACCATAGCTGATCGACTTTCTAAGCTTTCAGTTCAGTCATGAAACCTCTTCAACTAATGAGCACAAAGTCTAGGTGAGTCCCCAAGCGGATCACTGCAATAGAGATTATACCCACTCCCTAAGAAGAGGTAAAGGAGAATTTAGTTAGATTATTCAGGTCCCTGCTATATCTTTTCCATAAGAGATATAATTTACAATGTTTCTAATAGTTTCAGTACATTACTAAAATTGGGGAATCGTGCAACACAATTCACAGAACAAAAATCTTAGACAACTTACTGACAAAAAAAGTAAAGAGGTCTGGGACCTGGTGTTTTAGCCAGCAGTGTACTCCCAAGTGGTAAAAAGATTTTGGTAGTTGTAAGGAGGAATGTACTAAAGCCCTGAAGGTGGAGTCCTGAGGTGAAAGAAAGCCAGGCCTCCAAAATGCCCCTCCTGATACACAATAGAAGAGACACAGGTAGAGGGTCCAGAGCCTAGTCAAATGCTAAAGGAAACTGCAAACTGGGAAAGAGTTTTGCTCTTTTTGTCTAAAACCATTTGTTCCTTCACAGAGTGTAGCTTTTAAATTCCTCAAGTCTGACTTTAGGCCTTTGCAACAAATGCACTGGATGACACCACTGTAAGGGCTTCAGGGGCACCTCTGCAACAATCTAGCGGATTTTCAGCAGAACTCCAAGGGGACCAAAGGGGCTAAGACCAGTCTTAAACTCCCTGTTGGATCAAGGAGCAAAGAGGTTTATTCCCCAGCACTCTGTGCCTGACACTACTCTAATCATATGGTTTCCTCTTTTGGAGTCAAGCAACAGGCAAGATGGTGACCAGGCATGGCAAGGGGAGCTGAACTCAGACACAGGCTGCCTAAATGACCTCATTACCAAGGAGTGGAAACTGGGTCCACAAGAGTTGGCCATCCTGCCTGCCCTGCGACTGAACACTCACATTGCTAAAGCAAGGGAAACAACGTACAATTATTTTCTTGGCATAGCACCTTTGCAGCTACTGGTTTCTTTTGTGAGTTGCTATGAAGAAGTAAAATCAGATGTCTAAACTCAAAACAGCACAGGACAAGCCAAGATGACCCTTAACTGTGGTGAAGCAAGGGGCGAACAAAGATAGCCTGCAAGAACAGACCTTGAAGTCCTTATCTGTCTTCCTAGTCTATGTCCCTATGATAAAGTGAACTCTCAAAACAAGATTAAAATGATAATGATGCTGATGATGTAAGAGCTCGACGGGAAGCTTCAATAAATGCTTGATGTGGGCGAGCGGGCCATACAGAGCTAGCTAGTGCCCTGGATGCACTAGCCTCTATACAGGTTTCAGCAGTTTGCTACTGCAAAGCCTTCAAGACTCATAAATCAAACAATCTCAAATATTCAGTGAATATGTAGTGAATTATGGTGCCATAAATCATATCAAAACTATGACCACTAATGAATTATCAGGCCTGCCTGCAATACTTCCCATATACTAAAAGGTATAATTTAACATTTTATATCACAACATGTTTCACGCTGGTCTGTGTAAGTTCCAGGCAGGTCGGTTGGGTTTGTTTTCTCATTTCCACAATAGTTCAACACAATATCCTCTGAGTTTTGCAAGTTTCTATAGCACAGCTTTGATTTAATGCCACGTTCCCTGAATCCCCGGCGTGCCCTGTTCATTTTATAGCTTGCTGTAGCTCGGCTTTCACGGATTGAGCTTTCATTTTTGAGCTGTATTCTTATATTTTTTGTCATTTTTAGCTTACTCCCATAACTTTGTTCTAGAAAGCCAGAATCATATTAGTGTCAACAGGAACTGGCCATTATCTTAAGGAGATAATTCTATAAGGGATCACAGAAAGTGATGTGCCATTAATGCATGTAAGTCACCTGTCTTCAACTTCTTACACGCTTCAATGGACCTCTATGCGTATCTTTTAGCCGGGTTCTATTCTGTAAATATGTGCGCTAGGCAAGAGGTAGGGCCAGAGGTGGGGTGGTAGTTTTGGCAGAGCACAAATCTACATGTATGTGTTATAAAATCCCATAACTTCCATGAGTTCTTTAAAAATCTAGGTGTGGGTATTTACTCCAACCCCAGGGCCGCTGTACATGCGCCTAGATTCAATGCCCATTTCCCACCACTTATGCCCGATTTAATGCCTTTGTTACTTTATAAAATAGGTGTGAAATATGAGCTTTAGAACGCGTGCTAACCTGAGTGAGTCTTACGAAATTGCCGTCTAAGCTGGTAATTTTATAAAGCTTTTTTGCGTGGGCGAGAAAGGGCTTTAATAAAAGTACCCCAGCAGTCGCATACATGTGGAGGGTAATTTTATAAAATCCTGTGCAGTTAACCCACATTGCCACATCCTTATTTGAGTCCTATTTTATAAAGGAAAGAATAAGCACATGCTACTTTATAAATAGAGGCATAAATATGCACCTCAATCTAGTTGCAGCAGTTCCGCCTGCTTTAGAGCAGGTGTACATGCCTGTACCAAGCTTGTTCGGCAGCATATAAGTTATAACAAGCATGCATATATTTAGGCTCCACCATGCTTTTCCCAAGCTCCACGCCTGTGCACAAACTGAATATACATGAGATAGGACAGCGTAAAGCGCATGAACAAACACCCATTCTCATTCTTAAGTTCATGGAAACAGGGGTTTACTCTTTTAACTAGTGTGCAACTTTCCATGTGTCCCTTATAAAATCATCCCCATAAAGTGGGCACATACAATTATTTTCTCTATATTTATATGACTCTGATGTAGATGGGGAGGAGTTTGGGTGGAATGCAGGCAGAGTTGTAAACTATGGAAGTCATTTTAAAAGCCTTAGTCACAATTTGGATGTCCAAAAATATGCATGCAGATATCCAAATCAAGGAGACATCCACAGTCATTTTACAATTGGATGTCTCTTGTTCAGGGTTGTCCAAGTAGGCAGGGGGTGTGACAGAGGCATGTCTGGCTGGTGTAAGGGACTCAAATGTCCCTGCTTGATTTCAGAAAGGTCAGGGACGTCTGTGACCTCATCCAAGTTTAGACCTACTCTAGGCACAAATAGGCATCAAGAAAATGCTCATTATGGCCATAAATCATCCAGAGTTGTAGTTCCCAAACTTGGGGTTGGGACCCCAAATGGGATCATATCATCAGTGGATGGGGTCAAAGAAATATGGCCATTTCCCCATCTCTCTGGATGTTCGCTATGACCTAAACCAAGTCACCAGTCAGCATGTGGTGTGCGAGCCAGTGAACATTCATAGGCCATTGCTCTCCTGAGTGACCTTCTGGTTAGGCTGGAAACCCATGCAGAATACCAGGGTCTGTAAGCTCACTCCTGCTGCTTCCTGCTGTACACAAGTGGAGGAAGGGGAAGGAGGCTGGAGATCTGCCAGTTTGATTTCATCATGATTTGGGTCAACTCATTTTTAGTTGTTCAAATGGGGTCATATGGGATAAAAGCTTGAAAAGCACTGATCCTGAGAGTGTAGAGAAGCGAGCAGTCCACAATCCCCAGTACACCGCACAATCACAGTGATCACAACAGTGCGATTTGAAGCCTGGATTTCCTGTTCCTGCTCCAAGTCCACTACTCTAACCAGAAGGAGGTTCGGTTATAAAATGCATGTGTATGCACACGCTTTATGCACCCACATTTACATCAGCTTTCAAGCAAGGGACAATGTACTGGGTCTGTTTACTTGTGACTGTCACGGGTTTTCTGGGGCTATTTTATAAAAACAAACAGGCATCTAGGTTGTCCCAAAATAGGCAGCTACTTGGACTTCCTATCTAGGGAACCTGTAATAAAAGGACCCTCTAAATTAAGAGTGATACAGTATTACAAACATCACAGACTCTTGTATTTTCCTTCCTTCCTCCCATGTTTTGTCTGTGTATCAATCCCAGAACCTATGATTACTTAATTTTTGTTTACACTTGTCTAATGTTTGCAGTTATTGTACTGAAATGCTTTCCATTTCTTCTGTTTCCCGCACCTGTTTCAGGTGACCTTTTAATGAGGTGTTATATTTTGTGCGTGTATATATATATATATTTAACTACTCTGTAAATAGACATGACTTATCACTAGCTATCACTGGATGGAACCAGGCTGCTGGCATTAACCTTTAAAAAAGAGATAGAGCAGCTTTAGAACTAATAGGGGAAAGCTGACAGTCGCCAAGAGTGCATGGTTCGGAACAATGTATCCTTGAAGGATACTAGCAAAAGCTTGAAGTTAGGGCGTATCAACAGAAGAGGTTCCAATAAAGACAATAGTAACCCAAATGCCCTTAAGTACAGAGCAGAGAGAACTTAAATATTCCAAATTACCCCTGCCTACCAGTAAACAGATTAATATGAATAAAATGCAACCTCTAAAATGCTTCTATGCAAATGCTAGAAGTCCAAAAATAACACTTATTAAAAGAAGGCTGCTACACAGTACCCTGTCCTGTGTTGCTGAGGTAAGCTATATTCTGATTTGGTTTAAATTATAGCTCTTTGCTGCTGCTAGGCTCTAGTCTAACATATTCTGAAATTTAAACTATAAGCTCTCTGCAGGGTTCTAAATTTAACCAGAAAGCTCTCTTCTGTGACTTGAAGATGTCAGAATGTATATATGGAAAGACACAATAAGGTAGCATATTTTATCCACTGGAAACGGTGCAAACACTATACTACTGCAGTGCCAGAAAACTATCGGATGTTGTTCCTGATAGAATTGTGAAAAATGAAGAGACTGTGATCCTTTGAGACATTCCTATTCCCACCAACAAAAGACCAGATGCAAGAAAAATGGCATTTGTGGTAAATCAGAAAAGTACTAGAATGGCATTACTGATATCAACAATAGGGGTGTGCACAACCTAAAATCTTTCCATGGTTCCTTATAAAATTACACCCCCAATATGGATATTCCAAAAACCCAACTGGCTATGAGGTTTCCCAGGACAGGTTTGGGAAGCCCTGTTGTAGGGTATGGACTTAGGGCTCTATTTTATTCCCGTACTATAAATGAAGTTGTGCCTTGCTGTGGAATTTGTAGTCTGAGGGACATACTTCATCTCCTAACACTGTTCAATTTTAAATGCAATTTATTTTTTATTATTAACCATCTATTTGTAGTTTTAGGCATTAGAGCTACATAATAGGTAGAGTTAGTAGAATCTCTGCAAAGCCAGCGTTGGATGTGTTTTCCTCTGTTCTTTCATATTGGAAACTGGCCCATTTTTCTTTCAAGTTTCTTAATGGATTAGTCACATTCTTATGGTTCAGGATCGAGTTTTATAATTAGTTATTATTTAAAAAGCTTAGAATTTGCACAGTATGAAAGAATCTCATTTTCCTTTCTTGACCCTTGGTTATGGAATAAATTAGAAAAGAATTTCTGATTACGCAATCTGATTTCCATAAATGGAGTCTGCTCACTTGTTGACCTTCTATTAATTGAATCTTGTAGATGTAAGGTGTTGTGTAATTGATGCCCAGTCAATAAGCACCGTTTAAAAAGTTATTGTTTTGCATGGGATGTGACAATTGGCATAGTGCACCATATTGCGAAATCACACTGGAGATATCTTTAGCAATACCTGCTGATGCTCCACCCAGCACCCTCCGGAAAGCTCCCGGTCTCCATCAGGAACCATCCAGGGAGGATCGGTGCACCACAGGAACAACATCCCAGCTAATCAGTCAGGCCCCTAACCCCTCCCATCCCAGTTTAAAAAGAAAATCCATTTTGAGGATTTCACACTCTATTTGCCAATGCAGGGAATAAAGGTCTCCTTAGTAAGTGCACACACTCCATGGTATTTGCAGGGGAAGCCTGGGAATAAGCTGTGCTGCTAGAATTCCTCTCCCATTGTGCTATGTCATAATGAGATCTTCCAGTACAAAGAATGTGGAAGGAGCCTACTAAGTCAAGAGGATAAAATACCTGGACTTTGCTTCATTTGTTTCTAAAACATACCTCCATACTATTCTAGTAGTACATTGGATGAACATTGTTGTATGCCGAACTGGGGAAACGTATCCATTTGGGTCTCATTGCTTAGCTACGCTAAAGTTTTGCAGTTACCGTGTGATCATGTCCAAAACTCATATGATGTAACTGCTAAACCTCTGCATTAACTGATGAGGGGGTCTCTCATATTTTCGTGGACTTAACACAAAAATGTAATGAAAAAGCACTATCAAAACAAAACCTTCCAACCCACTGTGAATAAAAGCAGGAGGAGTTTTTACTGAGTAACCAAGTCAGGAGGAAAAGACCTCAGTAGAAACACAGCCTAAAAATACTGCAATGCAGGCTGGCTATAATGCTCCGTCAGCACTGATTCACATGTGTGTCAAAGCTTATATTTTCCAATCATTTCTCTAAAAAACCTCCAGAGCCCAACAATGTCCTTAGAAACAGAGCAACAAATAACCATATGGTCTATCCAGTCTGCTCTTCCATACCAACTAATAAGCTCTACAGTCCCTTAATAAAAACTGTGCAAATGTCAATTTTACACAATGGCATAAATAGCCACACTGCTACTTATTTATTTATTTATTTATTTATTTAACCAGTTTTCTATGCTGCCTTATCCTTCAATTAAAGCGGTCTACATTACGTAATTACTACAAACAGGTACTGGATATATTCCCTTGTCCCCAAAGGGCTCACAATCTATTCGGTATGTTTACTAAACTGTCTTAACATCGCAGAGGTGGTATTATCGTGCGATAAGTGATGTTATCGCGCGATAATGTAACATTATCACGTGATAACGTCACTTATCGCGCGATAATGCAGCGGCAGCATTAAGGCACAATAACGCTGTGAAATCCGGCTCTGAAGGGTGGAGTAAAGCTTCCCAGAGGGCGGAGAGAAGGGGTCAATGGGCGGAGAGTGGGCGGGGAAAGGCTCCAAGCACACTAACGCTGTGAAATCCGGGTCTGAAAACTAACACCAGTGAAACCCTCGCGTTAGGCACATTTGCAGGAAAGAGAAACCTTTTAAGTCAGCAATGTACAGCAAAGGCAGGGAAACCCAGAAAAGTGATAGTAGTGATACATGTGCAGGAACCAAAATGGCAAATAAACATATAAAATGACCAGAACCACATTTAAAAGCCCAATAACCAAGCTGGCCAATAGTGATATTAATGATAAACATAAAGCAACACTACTGACAAAGCGTAAAAATTAAGATATCATGTTTGGAAGAGTCTATGTTCTGTCCCCCTACAAAATGAATGATCCCACATTGAAATAGCGCTGATCAGGGTTTCTGTCATTTAGATTGGACAGGTTTGTTATGGCATGCACATGTGCAGCAACAGCAGAGTGGGCACATAGGAAAGAGCAACTGTACTGATGTTGTAAATGGGATACAGGGGGCTGCAGGTGGCACATGCTGTGGTCCAGCTGGGGCACAGTGTGGCCTAGGCAGATGCCTAGGTGGCACATAGGAATGCGAAAACAGTAAAGCAGCAAGACAGCAACTGATGTGGGTCCAACATGGGCATGAGTGTGTGTCCCCACAGTGTCATAGGGGATATTACCCAGCAGGTACCCCCAAGGGCACATAACATTGGCAGGTGGTGCCGGGGGGAAGCGCGCATGTTCATGTAGGCATCCCTACCCAAGAACCCACACCATAGGCAGCTGCCTACCGGCACACTAGATGGCCTGGGACTGTGCACCACCAGCACCACTGGCATAATGGCATGGCATCATGGTGGCAGAGGGGTGCTGGTGGTGGAGGGGCAGTGGCATCTGCCCACAGAAGACCACGGCCAAGCCCCGTTTAGGTGGGTGCCGTGCACTGCAAAAGACAGGGTCTGTCTGATGAACAGTCATGGTATTCCAAGGGAATGATCTGTCTCTGTGGCAACAGTGTGGTGCAGTACACACAGACAGTTTGTTCAGGAGCAGAAGGTGACAAGTTCAAGTCCCAGCTGTGGCTCCTGCCAACTCTGTCCCCATATTTTACCCAGTACTAAACCATGGTAATAAAGACAGAACCTTTATTGCAGATAAAATAAACAGGCCTGAAATGCCTATATTTTACCCTACAGAGCACAGACACCATAAACATGTGCAAGCCCTCGAGCAGAGTTTCTGAACTGCAGTCCTGGAGGGCCAAACACCATTCAGGTTTCATGCTGTCCCTAGTAAATATGCCTGTGCTACATTTGTATGTGCCGCCCCCATTGTATCTCATGCATATTCATTAGGGACAGCATGAAAATCTGAACAGTGTTTGGCCCACCAGGACCGGAGTTGGGAACCTCTGCCCTAGAGCAGCGGCCAACAGGGGCATAAACACCCACACCCACAGGCTCCACTATCCAAAGCCTCACAGAAAGTCAGGCTATTGGGCCCTGCGTGGAGCAGCATCTCCCAATACTGGCACCTGCATACCTTAGCAATGCCGTCCTAAACGTGGGAACATGTTCCACATATATCAAAAGGTTGCTATGATTAATGTCAGCTAACAAATCCTGTTAAACACAATTTGTTGATAGGGATTCATCATAGCAACCTTTCTGATATCTGTGGGGTGTGTTTCAGTTATTAATTCTGACAGTGTTTACCACCCCGGGTAGTGATTCTAACAGTACTGAGTACCATTGCAATGCCCACACTGTGCCCAGGGCAAGTATGGCAGCCAGGGCTGCCACAAACCTCTATATTTGCACAATGCTGGCATAGGTGTGGGAGTGTGTGTATGTCTATCCAGTGTGTTGTGGCTGCCCACACCTTACTGAGCCCTCACTGCTTGCACTGTTTCCAGTGTTAGCCTGCCAATGTGCATAATTTAGTGCAATGTGCAAATAAGCCTGTATTCTAACTACCTAAATGAATAGCCAAGCTACAGCACATCTTGTACATAGTTACCCCAGTTAGTCCAAGTTGTCACACCCTGTTTCTTGTAAGTCCAGTATGGGAGCCACCTGTACTGTACAAACCTGCTGTTAACTGTAAACCAAGCTGACTTTAAAGAGTACGGTATAGAAAAGACGTTAAATAAATAAATAAATTAATTAATTAATTAATTAAATTAAATTAAATTAAATAATGAGGAGCAAGGTACTGTGGGTATGGCCCGGACAGGGTGGCCTGGGCAGGATGCATCTGCACAGGGCACAGGGCAATGGCTGGGACATTGTAGTGCCCGGCCACCACCTGCACGGACAGGGTGGCCACAGCATGTCCTGCTGGGAGGTCACTCTCACCCTGACTGAGCAGTGACCATGGCATGGCTAGGTTCCCCCATAGTGCTATACAGTATTTCTCTCAAGTGATATTTATGGATTCTCTTTTCTTGGCCCAATCACTGACATACCTGTGTGGTGTGTGTGTGCTGACATCCCAGTTTTGGGTTCACACAGTTCCTCCAAGAACATGCACTATGTACTAGCTAGCAGACTGTCTGCAGTTAGCATCTGTATTGCTGCACCATCTTGCAGGGTGCAGCAGGTGCACACTGACTGCCCTCTGCTGGTGAATGTCAGATCATAGTGGGGGCAGCTGAGCTGACTGGGCCCACTACCTATCTGCCATGTTCCAAGTGTAGATCTTCAGCAGCTGTCCGTTCGTCAGCAGGACTGACCCATACCCTGTCATCATATACCTCCACTGCCCCCCTTGCAAAGGGTGGGAGTGCGGGTCTGTTGGGGGCAGATCATATCCCCCACCCTGACCCAGAGAGGGTGGTTTGCTAAGTACATTTTCGCTATGTGAGCCCTGACACTCCCCTGCTCCCTAAACAGGTGACCAGTGGATATGCACTATGTTGTGTGCATCATGGTCCACAAGGGCCAGACATGACTGGCAATTACAAATTGACACAGAGACCTCCTAAAAGTGTCTGCAACAAATACCTGTCACACACTGGCACTGATGGAGACCTGCAGCACAGCCCACCTCAACCAACCACTCCGCCTCACCCTCAGGGTGAGCACAGAACCAGGGGCAGCCCAAGGGGGGTGCGGGGCCTTGTGCGAAGACTCGGTGTGGGGCCTCTTTTGCATAAGGGACCTCATTTGCATAAATATTTGCATAATGTTACCATACGCTAACTTTTAGTAAACATGACTCTTAATGAGTGTATGGATAAAGAAAGACTAAAAGATTTCTACATTGCTATAATCCAGTGCCAACTGCCAAGCACATTAGGAACTACTACAAACGCTGCCAATTTAAACCCATAGCAAACCCGCCGTATCCTAACAGCACTACCAGGACTCACAAAGCACCATACTCTACCTATCAAAAGGCAACACTGCAAATATTAAACCAATACATTTCAGAGAACAACAATACATGACCTACTGGGGAAAGAGAACAAGTGGTAATGTCAAATAAGAATTACATAAACAGAATACCTCAGCTCAGTTACACATGCAGAACATAGACCATCACCAAACAAGGATTCACAATTTAGAAACAGGAAGACAATAATTAAATTGGGAACCCAAAAAGCCAAACTTGGAATGTACAACAACACTGTAGAAATAAAACTATAAATTAATTTCCTCTTGTACTAAACAAAGCAGAGACGTTAATGATGCACATTTCCCAGAGCTGACATATTCCAGTTAATAAATTCAAAATAAAGAGATATTTTTCTACCTTTTGTGCATTTATTTTTCAGTTGAATTGCTCCAGCCACTTTCTTCTGGTTTCTTCGTGTCTTCTGCTTACTCTCCATCATCTGCTGTCCATTTGTCCTTTCTTCTCTCTTCTAGTTTTTTTCCGTTCTCTCTCTACATCTGCTTTAACATACTAATCTTTCTCCTTTTGCTCTTTCCTCATTCCTATTTCATCCACTCAAATTTTACCCCTCCATCCTCAATCCCCACTTACTCTCCCAATACCCAGCCAATTGTAGATTTGTCTTCCCTCCCACACAAAATATTTTTTCCTCTCCATTTAACTCTCCCAGCTCTATCCCATTCTAATCCTCCCCCAACATCAGCTCCCTTCTAGCTCCAGCCCCACCCAGAATCCACTCCCTTCTAGTCCCCACATCAGCCCATTTCCAGTCCTTGTCCCACATAAGCCCATTTTCAGTCCTAGCCCCCCACCTGGGCTGATAGGGGGAGGGGGTTAGGACTGGTAATGGGCTAAGACTGGAAGTGGTCTGATGGGGGGTTAGTACTAGTAATGGGTTATGGGGGGGGGCTAGGACTGAAAATGGGCTGATGGGGGGTTATGACTGGAATGGGCTGATGGGGGGGCTAGGTTGATTTTGCCGCTGACAGGGCGGCAGTGGAAGCAGCAGCAGCAGCAGCCAGTTTGTTTGTTTTTAATTTACTTGGGCAAATGCAGAATGTTTTTTTGCGCGGGGCCCCCTGAAACGCAGGGCCCTGTGCAAAAAACATTCTTGCTCAATGGATGGGCCGGCCCTGCACAGAACACGCACATTGACATGGCCTGTGAGTACTCTGTGCCAGTAACATGATTGGTCATTCCCCCCTACCAAGCTGACGTGCTGTAGAGGTGCATACCCCATCTGGTGAGCAGATGTAGACTGCTGTTCTGCATGTGAATTGCATTATGGGTACTGTTGGTTCTATCCTATCCTGATAGCCACAGCAGACAGTTTTATGGTGACGTGTACTCTTTCTGTAGCCAGCCAGTGGTATGATAGCTCCCATAGTGATGTAGCACAATGGTTAATGCAATGACTTCAGTAGCAGAGATCATGGATTCAATTGCTCTTTGTTCCCTTTTTTTATGGCTTTCCTACACAACTACGTTTCATTCGTGTAACAGTCATATCTGTGCAGATCTGTGCTGCCGCCACATTATACCCTCATCACTGTTGCCATCCATCCTTCTGTCCATCTATGTGTGTGTGCCAGCTGTGTGGCATCCTGCCCTAATGTGCAGGCTGCTACCCCATGTCCTGCACTAGCACACTTTTCTGCATTACGGCTCTTCATGCTTGCCTCTCCTGTGTCTGCTCTGCATGGCACTGCTCTCCTCTGTCCTCCTGTCATTGCCCTTATCCTGCCACCTCTTCCTCCTCTGGTGGACACGTATCCCCATCCTCTGCCACACACTGTCATTGTTGCACTGTACATTACCATCACCCTGTACATCGGTACAGCTGCCCCCGATATGTTTGTCCACTTTACCTGCTGTCACATGGGTTGCACGCAGATTTGGCTGGTCCATGAGCTCCGTAATCTACTTCCTTCCATCACTTGTTCATTGCCATTCCTTGGTGCTCTGTGCAGTGCTATGGTTACATCTGTGTTTGAGCCATGCATTTCATGCTTGTGACTTTGGGGCACCTTTGTGCCCCTGGGCACCATCTCCTGTGTCACGTTGGCATCCCTGGAACATCTTTTGTGGCACCGTAGGTTTGGCCAGCTTATGGGGCACCTTATATGCTGCCTTGGAGGGTGCTATCCTTTCCTGCCACCCTCTGGGTACATTATGACCTGCCTTGGATGATGTGGTGCTTTATGATGTGCCTTATGGTGCGCCCTAAAAGGTGCATTAGGTTGCGGCACTGGGGTGAGGCTTTTTTTGGCTGGCAGTGCAAATTGTTGGGATGTGTCTGACTGTTACAAGCAGGAAAAGGAATTGCCTCAGACAGTCTTTTAACTGAGCCCACTAAGGGATCAAGATCATGACCATTGTATCAGCAGTCAATGTATTAACCAGTGTGCTACACCTCTGTTGCTATGATTGCAGGTCAGCGTGCCTAATTAAGGCTAACCCGCGTTAACGTGCCACGGCTCCCTCTATTGCATGATAACAGACTTTATCGCGCGATAACCCGAAATGCTACCTTAAGACCGGAACGCCCACTACCTTATATGGCATTCGTCACAGTAAGACTGCAACTAACGCCGGTAACATTAAGACGGTTTAGTAAACATACTCCTAAGTGTACCTGAAGCAACAGAGGGTTAAGTGGCTTGCCCAAGGCCACAAGGACTGCCTATAGGACTAAAACCCCAGTCCCTCCAGTCTGAGATTACTGTCCCCAGGTGGGACTTGAACCCCCGGCCCTCTGGCCCAAGGTATTGTGTTCTAACCACATGTCCACCCAAGACAAAATCTTTTCTGACAAGGCCACTAAAGAAAATATCAGTGTTGGTGATCGCTTTGCTAAAGGCTGCTTCAGGAGAAAATCCCAAATACTCCTCCTAAACTTGGCTTTTACAGTCCAGTGTGGAGCTCCCCACTTTCAGAACTTTAAAAATATGCATTATCATTTGTATGTATGGATTCCAACCTTGTTAATGGTTCATGATCTTTAATATGGTAAATAGGCCAAGTTGTTCAATCCTCCATGCATACCTCCCTTAAAATTGTTTAATGTAAACTGTTCTGAGTTGTTATGTGAACCGTTTTGATTTAAGGATAATGTGGTATTAAAAAAACCCCATTAAATTAAAAAATAAAAAATAAATGTTAAATTAGCGGTGGCTAATTATGACATTGTGTAAAATTCTTAAGTATGTGCACCTACAATGATTTGCACACAGGTGTAGTTTTTAGAAGCCCAACCAAGCTGAATGCATGCTCACTGCTATTTGGCACTAATATTCCATGTTGGTTGGGTAGAATTACTCAGGTAACTCCAGTCAGTCAAAAATCAGGCCTAAGTTAAGCAGGCTAACTTTAAACAAGATAGAAGTCCATGTGGATTTCAGCTGAATATTCAGCCAAGATTTGTTTGGTTAATCTTACCTTGACATGACCGGCTGAATATCAGCCTTTATGTGTTACACACAAAATACACGCTCACATAGCCAACCATTCTATGTATTTCATGTAGTTAATAGTTATTTTATAAGAATCATTTTTTGAACCAGATTTCAATGCCTTCTTTTGTGAATGATATTTCTGCTCATGTTCCCTCTATGAGATATAGGGGCTTGTTTACAATGCCGTGGTAGCGGTTTCTGATCGTTATCAGAGCCACGGCCCCCAATAATTTCAATGGGGCCGCGGCTCCGATAACGATCGGAAACCACTACCGCGGCTTTGTAATCTAGCCCCATAGTTAGGCCATTAGTCTTAGCTACCACTGAATAAGTGGTCTATTCTGTACCACAAATCTGTACAGTTGGGATGTCCATCCCCTCTATTCGTCCCCTTCCATCCCCAGCACAAACCTCCCCGTGCGAACAAGGAGTTTGAACGGAAAGGCTTAGATGGAGGCGAGAGGGGGCATTGCAGAGGCAGAGATAGGGCAGGCAGTGGGCAGTCCGAGGCCCCATACATACAGGGCCAATTCTGAAGTCGGCCCTGTATGTCCGGGGCCTCGGATCTAGATGGGGGGGGGGACTTCTTCCACCTCAAAGGTGGAATAAGTACTCCTGGAACTTCAGGGCATGACAGGCCCAGGCAGTGTCAAAGAGGTGAGGAGTGCAGGGGATTCTCCATAGACTGAGCCTGGCCATGGAAGGCCAGATTGGGAGTCTGGTCTGGAGAATGAAGATTGTGGTTGGTGGCCAGGGATTACGGCTCCTGAATGGAGCCGTGGTGCCATGGCAATGGGACACCATGGCACCGCGGCTCCATTTAGAAGCCTGACAGAGTTAGCCAGGCAGGGGTCTGTATGTGAAGGCTGATCTGAATCGGGTCCCAGCCTGCATGTACAGCAACAGACCTGATTCTGATCCCACAGGGCACGTCTAGCCCCAGCAAGATCAGAATTGAGTCTGCCTCTGTGCGTCCCGATTTCGATCGGACGCACAGGGGCCTGCATGCACTCATTGGAATGTGCCCCTACTCCTCAAGAAAATATATATTCTTTAACTGTTAAGCAATAGCAAATCTTTCTTTATTAGGCATTTACCACACATGCATAAAATAGATGAAGGTCATGTTATCAATGGTTCAAGCTGACATGAAGAATGTGTTAATGTGGATTATGTTAGAGCTCAAAACGTTTGTAAACGTAATTCTATGACCTGAAATGCTGAAGATGATACAGAAGTTTATACAACATTTGCAGTCACTTACAGTTTACTAATGAGTGGTGATGATATGAACCATGGTCTCTGTGATGCATAGACTGGCGCAACTCCAGGGCCCTCTCACTCTCTGCTTGACAATTTTAGACTGGTAGTGAATTATGGCTTGTGCCTAACCACACACTTGTAATGTTTGTGTAGTAAAGCATAGCAGATGACTAGATTAACAGTGGTATTCCTCGCACATAACACTTGGAATATTGCAATCTGTCTAGATGAAAACTGATTTCACTTGTACAGTATAACTGTTAAAGAAGTTTTGCCTCCTTGTTCTGCTGCTAGAGAGAACATAATCGTCAACTATAAAAACATCCTCTGCTCTTCCTCAGATCCTATGCCAACTTCTCTGTTGCCATCCACACAGTTCATATAATCTTGAGGACTGATCTGGACTCTGGGCATTGTCCTGAACTCTGGAAAACAGATTTTGTTAAACTCCTTTTGAGGAAATCCTCTACTGACACCGTCGCTATAAACCATTGTCCACCTGCTACTTGTCCACTACGCTTCCTGTCCTGGAAGACACTCTTCCTGATAGCCCTTACTTCGGCTGGGCGAGTGAGTGAGCTTCAGGCCCTGGTCTGTGATAGGCCTTACACCAGAATTTATAGGAACAGGGTAATCCTCAGGACTCATCCAAAGTTCCTCCCAAAGGTTGTCTCCTCTTTCCACCTCAACCAGGAGATTGGTCTTCCAACATTCTTCCCTAGGCCTCATGCAAGCCAGGCTGAAGCAGTCTTGCATACCCTGGACTGTAGGAGGGCCTTATCCTTCTACCTTGACCGTACGCAAGGGCACCAAAGGGCTACTCAGCTCTTCATATCTTTTGACCCTAATAATTTAGGGTTAGCTGTGTCCAAGCGTACCTTGTCCATCTGGGTGGCTGACTGTATCACCTGGGCTTACAGGGCAGCTGACCTTCCTTTGCAGGGTCGAGTCACGGCCCACTGTATCAGGGCAATGGCTGCCTCAGTGGCTCATCTCCATTCTGTACCGTTGGTAGACATCTGCAGGGCTGCAACTTGTTCTTCAAGCCAGACTTTTGCGGCCCAGTACTGTCTGGAGAGGGAGTCCCGTAGGGACAGTGCTTTTAGCCAAGCAGTTCTCTGGAATCTATTTGAGGTTTAGGCAACTCCTGCCCTCTGTTGGGCTACCGGTGGAGGCTGTGTCAGTGAAAAGCCTTTCTTTGATGCTGGGACTAGAGGGAGTTCTCTTGTTCAGCCTGGGTTCCTCGGTAGACCAGAGCTAGGGAGTCACCCATATGTGAGGACTGACTTCCTGCTTGGTCCTGGAGAAAGAGTAGTTACTCACCTGTAACAGGTCTTCTCCAGGAGCAGCAGGAATCAGTCCTCACAACCCTCCCTCCTCCCCTGGGAGTTGCAGTTGTACATTGGTTATTTTTCATTTTTGTGTGCTGTTCTTAGCTATGTCATTTGACTGAGGTAAGATGGCACCTTTAGGCGGGAAGGGAACCGCGCATGCGTGCCTGCATTCCCAAAGGCTTTCATGGAAAGCTGGGGAAATGCTCCGCTGGGGCTTCATCGGCGTCGATGACACCCGTATTTGAGGACTGTTTCCTGCTGCTTCTGGAGAACACCTGTTACAGGTGAGTAACTACTCTGTATTCTATTTGCCTTCTTGACTGCCACTGCACCGGAGCAGAGGGTTTCTACATGTTATCCATGATGACGCCTAAATCTTTTTCCTGGGTGGTGGTTTCTAATATGGAACCTTGCATCGTATAACCATCGTTTGGGTTGTTCTTTTCTAAGTTCATAACTTTGCACTTGTCCAAATTAAATTTAATCTGCAATTTGAACGTCCATGCTTCCAGTTTATCAAGGTCCTCTTGCAATTTTTCATAATCCTCTTGGATTTTAACAACTTTGAATAACTTTGTGTCATCTGCAAATTTGATTACCTCAATCTTCATTCCCATTTCCAGGTCATTTAAAATATGTTTAAAAGCAGCAGATCCAGCACAGATCCCTGAAGTACTCTACTATTCACCTTTCTCTACTGGGAAAATTTACCATTTAGCCCTACCCTCTGTTTTCTATCTTTTAACCAGTTCCCAATCCACAATAGTACACTGCCTCCTATCATTTGACTTTTTAGTTTTGCCAAACGTCTCTGTTGAGGGACCTTGTCAAAGGCTTTCTGAAAGTCCAGATACACTATATCAACTGGCTCACCTTTGTCTACCTGTTTATTCACACCTTCAAAAAAATAACAGATTAATAAGACAAGAGCTAAGACAAGATCTTCCTTGTCTAAAGCCATGTTGGCCTTTTCCCAATAAACCATGATTATACTACAGTACATATTCAGTAATTTTATTTTTTTATAATGGTTTATACCATTTTGCCCAGTACTAGTGTCAGGCACATTGGTTTGTCGTTTCCCAGATCACCCCTGGAACCCTTCTTAAAAATTGGCATTATATTGGCCATTCACCAATCTTCAGGTATTACAGATGATCTTAATGATGGTTCACAGATTACTAATAGTATGTCTGCAATCTCATATTTCAGTTCTTTCATCACTCTTGGATGTATACAATTGGGTCCAGGTGATTTGCTACTCTGTATTTTATCTAATAATTATAATACATCTTCCAGGTTTATCAAAACTTCTTCAATTCTTCTTTTTTTTTTTTTTTTAAACTTTTATTTTCATTTTGCAACAAACAAAAGAAACAACACACCAAAGGAGACAAAACAAGTATACAATAAAGAAAAGTAAACCCAATTACCCCCCACCCCCACGCTTCTTCTCTAGCTGATTATGTCAGCATGTGAACGCTTCCAAACAACAGTGATTATACATCAAAACAATCAAAAGAGTAGCTGTGATACAGAATAATCATGGGACAAAGATATATACAAATTTAGACAGTCAGATGAGAGCATTGAGCAGAATGTACATAGTCATTGAGCATCTTCCATTTAGACCGATGATGAGGAGTCTGAATGGGGGAGGCAAACATACGAGGTATTTGTTCATATTTACTGTAGAGACAGACATGATTCCACCATTCATTGGGGCTCAGATGAGAGCTATTTTTCCAGTATTTCGTAATTAGGGAAATAGCAATGCCAAGCATAAAGTCCAAAAGGAAGTAAGCCGTTTTTGGAAGAGAGGGGATCCCCGCAGCTGAGCGAAGTCCCACTATCCTCCAAGAAAGGGGCTCTTGGAAGTGCAAAATAGACTGGATACGACCCCAGACCCGACGCCAGTAATACTGTAGTGCGGGACATTCATACATAACATGAGGTAGTGAACCAATGGCCGCATGACATGTCCAACAACTATTGCCCTGAGTAGTGTTCCATTTGGCTAATCTGTCAGGAGTGTAAAAACACCGGTGGGCTAGAAAGAAGAGTGTCTGAGTGAGTGAGGCGGATCGGGAGACCCGTGTCACTCTACTCCAGACAAGGCTCCATTGCTCCGGGGTCAAAGTCACATGCAATTCTCTCTCCCATGCTTTCTGCGCTATAGGGGTATCTCTAGTTATAGCATTACATAAGGTTTTGTAAAAATTGGATGCTACACCCGGTGAACTACCGATAGATCGGATAGTCTCCAACCAACCTTGTGTAGGGGAGGCCGATGGCGGGAGCACCTTAGCACTCCGAAGGCAATGCTGAAGTTGCACCAACTGAAAGTAGTGTTTCGCTGGGAGACCAAATTCAATTTGCAATTCCCTAAAAGTTTTCCAGCGACCTTCATGGAACAACTGACTAGGAACCCAATGCCCCTAGTGTACCAGGGGCTCCACGCCATCGGCTTATTTTGTATTCGAAATCGAGTATTGTACCAAAGTGGGAGCTTGTCTAACGGACAGAGTCGGGAGTCTAAAGATTGCATAAGATTATTAAAGGCACCTAAGGTGTCTAAAAGCATTGGTGGAAAGTGGGAGTCTGATGGGAGAGTCATACCAGGGAGAAAAGTAAGAGGAATCGGTTTGCAAAGGTCCTCTTCTATGTCTAGCCACACAGGTCTACTCGGTACTGGATCTTCCAGCCAACGAGCGCCTTGTTTGAGAAGAAAAGATTGATGATACTTCAGGAAATCAGGGAATCTGACACCCCCATTTTCCTTATCTGCTTGCAGCTTATGTTTCGCTATCCTAGGTGTCTTGTTTTGCCACAAGTATCTAGTCAGAAGGCCCTCTAAATCTTTATATATACGTCGAGGTAAGAGACAGGGCAACATTTCTAAGATATAATTCACTTTCGGAACAATCATCATTTTTATGGTTTCTAATCGACCCCACCAGGTAAGTGTTAAAGGAGTCCAGCGGTGAGTAAGCGCCCGGACTTTAGAGGTTAAGTCTTTGGCATTGAAGGAGATAGTGTCTTCCAAAGGAGAACAATAGTGAACCCCAAGGTATTTGACCATGCGAGGTTGCCATAAAAAGGGGAAGGGTTGCATATCTGCCTGATGGAGCAAAGGATTTAATGGAAAGGCTACCGACTTGGTCCAATTTATCTTATAACCGGATAGTTGTGAGTATTTACCAATTTGCTCTAGGACAGCCGGTACTGAGTCTATAGAGACAAAAAGCATAAGGTCATCAGCATACGCTGAAATTTTGATTTCCCTATGGGTGAAGGGGACTCCATGAATCTCCTCCGATTGCCGGATTAGTAAAGCCAAGGGTTCGAGTGCAAGATCGAAGAGAAGTGGAGACAGTGGGCATCCCTGGCGAGTGCCGCGTTGAAGGGGAAAAGGCTGAGACTTTAAAGCATTGGCACATATACTGGCTGTAGGCTGTGCGTACATGGTGCGAAGACAACGGAGAAAACCTTCCCCGAATCCGTACCAGCGGAGGACTGCAAACAGGAAGGGCCACTCTAAGCGATCAAAGGCCTTCTCAGCATCAAGTGAGAGACCAACAAATGGGCGATCAAGATTAACTGCGGTAGTCAGTACATGGCATAGAGTCCGAGCATTGTCAGCAGTTGATCTACCAGGAATGAAACCGCATTGATCTGGGTGTATTAAGGTAGGCATCCTATCAGAGAGCCGGGTAGAGAGAATGGTGGCAAATATTTTATAGTCCGCGTTTAGGAGGGAAATTGGACGATAATTAGCTGTTAGTTGCGGGTCTCTCCCCTCTTTCTCAAAACTACTACATTTGCCATTGAAAAGGACCCAGAAGGAGAACCCTCCTCGGCCAGAGCAGAAAAATAAAGTTTCAAAGCTGGAGCTAAGTCAGCGTGAAAGGTTTTGTAGAATTCAGCAGGGAGACCGTCTGGGCCTGCGGCTCGACCTGAGGCACATTTCTTGATAGCAGAATGAATTTCTGAGACAGTAAAGGGTGTGTCCAAGGCCACTCTATCTTCGTCAGATAGGGTCGGTCTTTGTACCCCTGAAAGTAAGCGTTCAAATACATCTGGCTCAAAATCACATTCAGATTGATAAAGCCGAGTATAAAAATCACGAAAGAGTTCTAAGATTTCGGTATCTTTAGTGACCAAGCCCCCTCCCGACGGATTACGGAGGGCGGTAACACGCTTGGCTTCTTTTTGACCTTTTAGGGCATTTGCTAATAATTTGCCAGCACGATTATTTTCCCGATAATATAGCCCTTGTTGTGATTCAATATTTTTGACAGCAGCAGTGTACAAAAGCTGATTGTATTGAAAACGCAAGCGTTGTAAACGGAGTAAAATACATGGGTCAGTACGGGACGTGAGAAGACGCTCCCCAGCTTGTATCTGCTGCTCTAGAATCAGTAAATGCTGCTTTCTTTGTTTCCCCTGCCGAATTTGATAGCTAGTTATAGTTGCGCGGATAGACGCTTTAAAACCCTCCCACCAAGCCCAGCTCGCTGTGTCATGGGGTGAGTTAAAATGAAAATAATCTTGGATAGCGGCCTTTATATCAACCTGAAAATCTTTTTGACCCAGTAAGGATCTATCAAAAAACCAAGCTCGGGGAGGATCATCCCGCGCAGTGACATGTAATGATAAAGATATGGGAGCATGATCTGAGATATGGAGAGGATGAATCCTAGTCGTGTCTACTTGAGAAATCATTGCTTTGGAAATGAGAAAGAAATCTATTCTAGATTGGGAGTGATGGGGGGCAGAAAAGAAAGTGAACTCTAAGTCAGAGGGGTGAAGCAGCCTCCATATATCTACCAGCGCAAGATCTTGCATCAGAGCTGTAAGGGTAGCAAGACTCTTGGGTGGGCTACTCGTTCTAGGCGGCTGTCTATCTATCAGAGGGTCTAACACTTGATTAAAATCACCACCAAGTATTAATGGAGTATTGGCAGAGGCCTGTGCCAACTGCGCAATACTTGCATAGTAAGCAGGGTTGTCCACATTCGGGGCATAAATGCAAATACATGTAAATTCACTATCTCCCACCTTAAGATGTACTCGGGCCCATCTACCCTCCTTGTCAGCGCTAGTATCAATTACAGTAGCTTGCAAAGATTTCTTAACCAGAATGGCTACCCCGCACCGTTTGGAAACGGCGGGAGAATAGGCAGCCACCATGTAAGGCTTAACATTGAGTTTCAGTGTTTCAGCAGAGTTTAAGTGCGTTTCCTGAAGAAACGCTAAATCAGCATGCTCATGGCTAAGATAGCTAAGGATTTTCTTTCTTTTGATTGGACTATTAATGCCCTTTAAGTTGAGTGATAAGATTTTACATAAGGCCATTCAGACAAGTTAAAAATTCTGAGCATGATAGCGCACATAATTTCACAATGTCCCTCATATTGACTGTATCGGGCTGTACATATGGCATAAAAGAAAATAAGCTGAGATAATACAATGAAGCGCCCCACATTAAAAAAGAAAAACCGCAGCGCGGTAGAGAAGAAGCAGAACCCCAAAAATTACTGGCGACCATGTGTCTGCGGGGAGAAGCCCCAGAGAAGGCCGAAATTGAAAAAACACATAACCTGTAGGACTGTGCGTGCTCCGAATCCGACCGAGGCACACATCATGGAGGGATAGGAGACCAAAAAACAAAAAAGTCATAGAAAGAAAGAAGGAAAGTCCAGGTAGTCTCTATGCTTGACTATGACCGCCGCATCGGGCCCTTCAAAATGGCGGACAGAGCCGGCAAATAAAAGTCCAAGTCGTTGGATTAGCGCATCTGCTCTGCTTCTTTGGAGTCTAAAAATGCTGATAGTAGATCAGGATCTTCGAATGTCCTGGTTTGGTTGTGGAGAGTCACTCGGAGCTTCGCGGGATACAACAGGCCAAAGCGAGCCTGTAGCTGTTGAAGTCGAGGGCGAAAAGCAAGGAGTTTCTTCCGTCGGTCAACGGTAGGCTTTGCCAAATCAGGGAAGAAGGAGACTTTGTGACCTTCAAATTCCAAATGATGGTTCGCCCGAGCAGCATTCAAAATTTGTTCCACTTGTTGATATCGTAGCAAGCGAAAGATAATAGGCCGGGGGGCCGTTCGGTTGAGCGCCATGTGGGTAGGAACACGGTGTGCACGATCGATTTCCAGTTCTTTATGAAAGGTGATCTTCAGCAAGGAGGGAAGAGTTTTGAGCAGGAATTCTCTCATATCTCCCGCTTCCACCCCCTCCGGTATTCCAATGAGCCTCACATTGTTGCGACGGGCTCGATTATTGCTATCTTCTAACTCCTTTTGAAGATTCTGTATCTGGCGCTCAGCCTTGTCCAGTGTGCCCAAGCGCACCGCGTGCGAGTCGAGGACCCCCGCCATATTGTCCTGCCGTAATGAGAGACTTTCAAGTCGGTCCTGGAGCACTCCAAAGTCTTCTCGCATGGCTCTAAGCGCTTCTCCATTGGATTGCACCAATTCCTTCAAGCCGCGTATTTCTTCTAAAATCTCCAGGTGCATTGCGGGGTTTTTCTCGAAATGGAGCCATCTTCTGTGGGGAGGACACCTCTGTTTTGGAGCGTTTTCCGTGAGAAGAAGAAGGAGACCCGAAGTCCAAGCGCGCTGGTTTATGGGCCGCCATCCCCCCCGAGGTACCCCGGTCAGCCCGGAGCGAAATAGTAAGTTTGTATAGGTATTAAGTCAGGATTCTAAGTAGGCCTCTCGGGAGCTTCAGCGCGAAGCGTCTTACCCGCTGGACATCAGGCTCCGCCCCCCCAAAACTTCTTCAATTCTTCTGATGCATCACCTGTAAATACCAGTTCATACATAGGTAACGCCCCTCCATCTTCTTCAGTAAAGACTGAAGCAAAGAATTCATTTTGTCTCGCCGCTATGACCTTGCCCCCTCTTAGTGCCCCTTTTACCCCTCTATCATCTAATGTTCCTACTCACTCTCTCACATGTTTTTTGCTAGGAATGTACTTGAAAAAGTTTTTGCTATGTACTTTTTGCTTTCACAGCAAATTCTGTCTTTACCTGCCTCATCAATATCTTCCATCTAACTTGCCATTGCTTAGGTTACTTCCAGTTTTTGTCATTTGTCTCCTTTTTCAGTTTATTTTATTATTTATTTTATTTACATTCTCTTATATACCACGCTATTCTGCATCAGTGCGCTTTACATTGAACAAACTGAAATTACATTGAACAGGGCATAATAACTTGGAGATAACTATTTTACAGGGAACATGGGCTTAGACAGGTGGAAGATTCTGGAAATCTGCCTCTCTGCGGGGAACTAGTTCTAATCTTTTGCAGTTGGAGGTGGTTTAGCATCCCAGTGGGGTAAGAACAAGCCCCCTCCATCTGTCCTTCCAATCATTGGTTGGAATGAGAAGTGTGCCAAGAGTCGTGTGTGACGCGAGGCAGATGTGAATGCCAATGAGGACTTTTTCCAAAATATATGCATATTGCCATTCTAAAATGCAGGTTGAACATTTAATCTGAAGGATCGCCCAAATCACGCTAAGAACATGCGTCCTTTAAATTTCTGTGTGCCACGGCGTACTGTATATGATTGAGAAGAGCCTCTTCTAAAATTGCTACTTAAGCGTACATGCTGATTTATACATGCAAAATACACTTTTTACCTAGGCAAACTTCCTCCATAAGTGCTGACCATACCGCATGTCTGCCTATTCTTCACCCAAGAGAATGCATTATGAGACATGTTTGCTAAAACCCATACCAGTCACATGTGTCTGGGCTGTTCTACCAGCACAGGGGACCATGCTAACTTCAAGGAGTGTGTAAGCCCATCCTCTTTCAGTTATTGCATTGCTAAGGTAAAACACCGTGCAAGGCGGCACACAGATGCACTTAACACCATTCTCCGTGGCTACTTTATGAGCACATAACTGCTACTACTACCATTCAGCACTTATATAGCGCCACGCACGCAGCGCTGTAAGTCAAAAACATACAAGAGACAGTCACTGCTCGTCAGAGTCATGCTCATCGGAGCTTACAATCTAGTCGCAATAATACAGAGCATTAGGCAATTCGGTGCAAGGCCCAGTATGGTCTTTACAATTCAGTCATGAAAATTGATTGGGGGTTAGGTTAGATAAGGATAGAGGTCAGGATCTGAAAACAACAGTGAAGAGGTGGGTCTTCAACCTGGATTTGAAGAGGGCCAGGGAGGGTGCCTGGCGTATAGACATAAAATTACTCCTGCAGTAATTTTATACAAGTCATTTTCCAATGGCAAAATAGGGTTTCCCCATTAAAAGAAGTTTAGAAGATGACCCCCTATGAAGGTAATATTATAATAGGCACCTGCATAGGTTCTTTTTTATAGAGACAAGTAGGTATCTTATTATCTCTATAACATACTAGTATATGTAGCAGAGAATGTGCCTTGTATGTAGGCGTGATCCCTGCATGCATATGCAAACTCTGCCTATGTTCTATCTAGACAGTACCACCCCCCCCCCCATACGCCTACCAGAAAGGTTCATGCGTTTATGTCAGTATTTTTCTTTAAAATGTGCATATGTGGAAACAACTTTATTATTTCATAAGCGCACAATTCTGTATTTCAACTCTGCGTCTAAATTTCTCAAAAAAACAAGTTACTTGGTCATTTCTCTGTTTTACTTAGGGAAACAGAGCCGTGCTGTATCTATCTCTCTTTGTTTTCTTGATTCCTTTCTCAGATAGTAATACCGATCACACCCAAGCCGGAAGGTCATTGTTTTTGCTTCCAGAAGAGGGTTTCAAGAACATATGCTGTATGGCAGTCAAACATGCTGCAAATTAAGAAAATCTATTACCCTAGAAGAGAAAAATCATACCTGTATTCCTCCTCTGACATTATCAGTGCAAAAGTTTCAGAATCGCACAGCAGCCGTGAAGGAGACAATAAAACAAATGAAACCTGAGAAGCGGATTAACAGCAACTCCAAAAGGTTGTCATTTTTTTTTTCCTGGAGTCAGATGTACTGTGCTCATGTGTCACAGATCCTCTATCTACTCTGACAGTAATAATCGAGTTTTTTGATGAAACGAATGGGCTTTTGCTCCTACTTGGCTTTAAAGGAACAATTTATTGCAGGCATTCTGCAGCTAAGAGGAAGTCTGCTCCCAGCTACAGTGGGCATCCCACTGGAGTGGTAAAGCTAGCCGTGAAGTAGTAGGGATGCTGTCCTGCAGAATAAAAATTAATAAATAAAGAACAGCTATGTTGTTCTCTTTTTATTCTGACAATCACTTTAATCATGGGACAGCTTTGACTTACAGCGCTCTGTAGCTTGTGCAAGAATGCATACATAAAAAGATGTTCTGCCTCTAGTTAAAATATTTCAGTTGCGTGGACAGAGGGTCAATGTCCAATCCTGAAGCTGCTTGAGGATTTCATTGTTTACTGTCAAGCTTCAGAAGTGTGCTGTTGGGGGGAAAAATCAATGGTAATATTTTTTATTGGAATCCCTTTATCCATGGTTTCTCTATTGCTACAACTGTTTTAGAAAACAACTAATTTAAAGTTAAGTACAGTATGTTTAAAGCATCCCTTTTTTTTCTAAGTAATTCCTTCACTCTCAGTTGAGTAAATTAGTTAGTTTTGTGCATGCTATTGTAAGAGAAACCTTCAGGACCCACACCAGCCCAATATGCTTTTGAAATAAGACCATGCCAACTTATGAAGAAGTTATGAAGAAATGGAAATTAAGGGGTATGTTTACTAAACCTTCTTAACGTGCACGCTGTGCAATTAGCGCGCGCTAAGGTACCTTAGCGCGCGCTAATGATGCTTTACGGGGCAAAAATGCGCTTTAGTGCGCGCTCACGCGCGCAGCGGCGCAAACGAGCACTGAAGGCGTAGAAAGGCTCCCGGAGGGCGGAGGAAGGCTTCCCAGGGGCGGAGAGAAGGGGTCAATGGGTGGAGAGTGGGAGGGGAGAGGCTCCCCGCACACTAACGATGTGAAATTCGAGGCCAAAACTAACGCAAGTGAAACCTCGCGTTAGAGCTGACTTAAAGTGAAAAGAAACCATTTCTGTCAGCAATGTACAGCAAAACCAGGGAAACCTACAAAAAAGTGATAAGTGTGATACATGTGCACGGAACAAAAGTGCAAATAAACATTGAAAATGACCCCAACAAAATAAAAAAAAAATCATAATCAAGCTGGGCAATAGTGATAGTTATGGGAAACATCAAAAAAACACTTCCAAGAAAGCCCCAAAAAATAAATATGAATTTTGGAAGAGTCTACGCTCCGTCCCCATACAAGGTGAATGATCCCACAGTGAAATAGCACTGATCAGGGTTTCCCTCTACATTGGACAGGTTACCTATGGCATGCACATGTTCCACAACAGCAGGGCGGGCATGTCAGAATGGGCAACTGGACAGATGCTGGGAAAGGGGATACAGAGGGCTGCAGGCGGCACATGCTGTGGTGCAGCTGGGGCACAGTGCGGACTAGGCAGATGCCTAGGTGGCACTTAGGAATGTTGAAACTGAACAGCAGCCAGACAGCAATTGATGAGGGCCCAACATGGACACGAGAGTGTTTATCACAGTGTCACAGGGGATAGTACCCAGCAGGTACCCCCAAGGGTACAGAACATTGGCAGGCGGTGTTGGGGGGAAGCGTGGACGCCTATGCAGGCACCCCTACCCCAGAACACGCACCATAGGCAGCCGCCTACCTGCACACTGGATGGCTTGAGACTGCACACCACCAGCACCACCAGCAGAAGGGCATGTCGGCATGGTGGCAGAGGGGTACTGGTGGTGGAGGGGGGCAGTGGCAGCTGCCCAGAGCAGACCATGGCCTAGCCCTGTGTAGGTGGGTGCCATGTACTGCAACAGACAGGCCCTGCCGGACAAACAGTCATGGTATCACCAGGGAATGCAGTGTCACTGTGGCAACACAGTGGTGCAGTGCACACAACTAGTGTGTTTGGTGGCAGAAGGTCACAGGTTCAAGTCCCAGCTATGGTGCCTGCCAACCCAGTCCCCATATTTTACCCACTACTACAACGTGCTAATACAGACAGAACGTTTATTGCAGATGATGTAAACATGCCCAAAACACCTACATTTTACCCTACAGAGCAAAGACACCATAAACAGGCGCATTACCTAGAGCAGAGTCTCCCAAATGCAGTCCTGGAGGGCCAAACACCATTCAGGTTCCATGCTGCCTCTAATAAAGATGCCTGTGCTGCATATCTATGCACCACCCTCATGGTATGCAGATGTATCTCATGCATATTCATGAGGGACAGCATGAAAACCCGAACAGTGTTTGGCACACCAGGACTGGAGTTGGGAACCTCTGCTGTAAAGCAGCAGCCAACAGGGGCAGATATACCCACACCCACAGGCTCCATTAGCCAATGCCTCCTGGAGAGGCAGGACATTGGGCGCTGCGTGCATCTCCCAATACTAGCACTTGCATACCTTAGCAATGCCACCCTACACCTGGGAATATGGTACACAGCTATCAAAGGTTTGCTATGATTACTGGCAGATAGCAATTCCTACTTTAAGCACAGTTTGCTGATTGAGCTCCATCATAGCAACCTTTCTGATGTCTGTGGAGTGTGCTTCAGGTCTGGTCTCTGACAGTGTTTACCACCCTGGGGAGTGACCCCCAACAGTATTGCGTACCATATCCATGCCTGCACTGTGCCCAGGACTGGTATGGTGGCCAGGGATGCTAAACTCCTCTATAGTAGCACAATGCTGGCATAGGTGTGGGAGTGTGTGTCTGTCTATCCAGTGTGTGGTGGCTGCAAACACCCTCCACAGCCCACACTGCCAGCACTGTTGCCAGTATTGGCCTGTCAATGTGCATAATGAGGAGCAAGGTACCATGGGTATAGCCCGGATAGGGTGGCCTGGCCAGGATGCATCTGCACAGGGCATAGGGCACTGGCTGGGACATTGTAGTGCCCGGCCACCACCTACACCGACAGGGTGGCCACAGCATGTCCTGCTGGGAGATCACTCTCACCCAAACTGTGCAGTGGCCACAGCATGGCTAGGCACCCCCATAGTGCTAGATAGTATTTTTCTCATGTGATATTTATGGGTTTTCTTTTGGGGCCCAGTCACTGACTTATCTGCTTGGTGTATATGCTGATGTCCCAGTTCTGGGTGCATGTATTTCCACCAGGAACATGCACTATGGACTAACTAACAGACTGTCTGCAGCTGGTATGTGTCTTGATGGAGCGCTTTGCAGGGTGCAGCTGCTGAAGGCTTGCTGCAGGAAAATATCAGATAGTGGTGGGGTGCAGCTTAGCATGTCCAGGCCTAATGTCTGTCTACTATTGCATTATGGATGTGTACAGAGCTGCATTGCCTGCCCTGTAGGGTGTCTGTTTCCCAACAGAACTGGGGTTGATGGTCCCCCTCTACTACCACCATTGCAAGAAGACCCTGTTTACCACCCTCAATCCTGGAGGAGGGGAGTGGTACATAATCCTCCTAGGGGTTACACCTGACTGAGACATACAAATATATCCAAGGTGTATCTGCAGAAACTACCTATCTCACACATTAGCACTGCTGGGGACCTGGTGCTGGGCACCCCACCTCACCCTCAGGGTGAGTGCAGTACCTGCACAATGTGACGGTGTGTAGCTAGTCTGTGCCAATACCACACACGGTCAGTTCCCCCTACCAGGCCGAGGTGCTGTGGGGGTGCATACCCCATCTTGTGATCATCTGTAGACTGTTGATTTGCATGTGCAGTGCATCATGGGTATGGGTGGGTTACCCCTATCCTGGTGACCACAGTAGACTGTTTGTGTGGTGACTTGGAGTCCTTCTGCAGCCAGCCAGGGGTTTGCTAGCAGCTGTAGCCCACTGGTTACTTCACTGCCAATGGAGCCGGAGGTCATGGGTTCAAACCCACAGTGGGGTTATTTGATAGGGCTGTCTAAAGCATTATCTATTTTTAATGTACATTAGTGCTGCCAGCAAAAACACCCTCATTGTACTGTACCCATAAGGTGCCTCAGAGGGCGCTTTATAGGGTGCCCTATAGGGTACCTTATGGTTACCGTCCATATAAGGTGCACTATACAGTATCCTATGGAGCGACTGATAGGGTGCCCTATAGGGGACATTATAGGGTGCCGTGGCAGATAGTGCACTATTATAATGTGCCCTATGGAGTGCCTTATAGGGTGCCTTATGCAGCACCTTAGGTTACAGCACGTGAGGGTGTGTTTGCTGGCAGCAATTAATATAATACAAATAAAGTGCCACAAGAAACAATACTTACATGTCAAAGCTGATGCCTCAACCAGCCTTACATATTAGGCACACTGGGGATTGAACTCATGACCCCTGTATCATTAGTCAGTGCCTTAACCATTGTGCTACACTGCAGTTCCTCCTTGCATGTCAGCGCACCTACTTAAGATTTTCATGCGTTTAAATGCACAGTGCTGCCATCAAAAACAGTGCTATGACCTTGCTGTGCCTCATAGGGCACCCTATATGTCGCCCTATAGGCCACCCTTTAAGCAACATTGTAGGGTGCCGTGGCGGACAGTGCACTTTAAAATGTGCCCTCTGGGGTACCTTATGGGGTGCCTTATGCAGCAACTTATGTTACAGCGCTTTGAGAGTGCGTTTGCTAGCAGCAGTAATTAAAATAAAATTATAAAGCCTCATAATGCAAAATTACACATAAATGGTAGTGCCTCAGCTAGCCTTATTCTTTGGGCACAGTGGGGGATTGAACCCATGACCCCTGTGCTATCTGTCAGTGTCTTTACCATTGTACTGCAGCCCTGTTCCTCTACTTGCCCGTTAGTGTGCCTGCTTATGCTTCCTGCGCGCGTTACTCGTGCGCTAATGTGCGCGGTGCACAAAAGCGCACAGCGCAGCGCACGCTAATCCCGTTTTGCTATTTTTGACCGGACCGCCTACTCCTTTTATGGCATCCTGCAGACTAACGCGGCGCGCACGTTAAGAAAGTTTAGTAAACATACCCCTAAGTTCTTCCCCATCTGGACTTTACTGCAATGATTCTACCAATGTCTGTATGAGCTAGTGACCCCTATGTGGCAGTGTGGGCTTCCTTTGGATGTGCTGCTTGGTTTTGTATGAGGAAGTATTTAATCTATTTTTTGGCTCAGCTTGGGCCTGTAGTTTCTTGTCTTGTGAGAAATCTCCCTTGAGTCTTAATTTGGGTCTTTGGTGTAAAGGCAGAAGTTCTACCCGCTCGTCAGTGCAGACAGGGTAAACTGTGGAATTGTGGAGATTCTGGCTTGATCTACAAGCATATGAGGGAAGCAATAGAGTCTCCATTCAGTCCTAACATAAGGCAAGGGTATTGTTGGAGAAAATTTCCAGTCAACGTTATGTATGAGCTGAAGAGGATCCCAGTGTGGAGGGAGAGTTCTGTGTAAATTTGGTTGAACAGTTCAAGGGACTAGGTATGCCCTACTTTTGAGACCATTCTAAATCCTGAAGAACTGTTGGGAACAAAAGGGATCATTAATGCAGAGGAAGAACTAGCATCAATTGAAAAAGAAAAGAAAATATTTTAAAATGGACCAACAGGCCTCTCTGAGGTATCCACAAACCCAGGAGCGATGGCCATCATGGAACAGGTTGCAATTGTCTAAATGGGAGGTCATTAGAGAGTGTGTAAGAGTATTGGTAGTGTATTCAGAAAGAAAGGGATACATTTTGTTGATGTTATAGAGAAAGAAATGGCAGCTTTTAGCTACCTGTTGAATGTGTGCAGAGAAAGAAGAGTCAAAGATGACCCCAAGGTTGCAAATTGAAGGAACAGGGAGGAGGAAGACAGTGTTATCCACAAAAAGAAAGGAAGAAGAGAGGAAGTGCTTTTAGAGGAAAAGATAAAGAGCTACATCTTGAGGCAGTTTCTTCCAATGGGTTAGTTTTGCGCATACAATCTTGGGGACGTACTGGCTCAGATGATGGTGGGACATCCAGTAACAACATCAGACAAGCAGGCTGAGCTACAGGCTTAGATTTCTAGAGAGATTTCAGATGCATAGAGGTAAATCGGAGAGAAATCAGGGAACAAGTACGGGAGTATAGAGGGAAAAGAGAAAAGGTCCCAGGGTACACTGACTGAAATTGGGCTAGCAGTGGAGAGACATCCGCCAGATCATACACAAAGGGGTATGTTTACTAAACTGCATTAGTGCGATTCGCATTAGGAGCCGCGGTAGAGACAGAAACCCCAAATAAGGACATCGTTTCCGAGAACGCGCCGAGAACACGCGTTACAAGGCGCCATAAATGAACTAGCGCTACAGGGCACGTTACCGCGTGTTAATCTTAAGAAGTCGCGCAGGCATATAAGCACAACAACAGAGCTGTAGCACAATGGTGGGGGGGTGGGTGGGGGTGGGGGAGGGAGGGGTGGGGGGGAGGTGGGGGTGGAGGGGGGGAGGGGGGAGAGAGGGGGGAGGGGAGGGGAGGGGGTGTATGTACCCATAGGCAGATTATGTACCACCACACAACCCACCCTCTGGGGCTCAGGGTGGGAAACAGGATCACCCACCAATAGATCCACAGTCTACCTCCCCACAATGGCAGCAGTAGAGTGGACCAGCAACCCCAGTCCTGCTGGGGAACAGACAGAGCGGTACATATCCATAACACAATAGCAGACAGACGGCAGGACCGGAAATGCTCAGCTGCCCCCCCACCATTATCTGACATTCTCCAGCAGCAAGCCTCCAGCCACTGCACCCTGCAAGGTGTTAAAGCAAGACACATACTAGCTGCAGACAGTCCGCCAGCTAGTCCATAGTCCTGGAGGAGATGCATGTACCCAGAACGGGGATGTCAGCATACACATCAAGCAGATAAGTCAGTGATTGGGCCCCAAAAGGAAACCCATAAATAACACATGAGAAAAATGCTATATAGCACTATGGGGGAACCTAGCCATGCCATGGTCACTGCTCAGTCAGGGTGAGAGTGACCTCCCAGCAGGACATGCTATGGCCACCCTGTCCGTGCAGGTGGTGGCCAGGCACTACAATGTCTGAGCCATTGCCCTATGCCGTGTGCAGATGCATCCACGCCAGCACACCCTTTCGAGGCTATTCCCACAGTACCTTGCTCCTCATTATGCACATTGGCAGGCCAATACTGGCAACAGTGCTAGCAGTGTGGGCTGTGGAGGGTATTGGCAGTCACCACACACTGGATAGACAGACACACACTCCCCACACCTATGCCAGCATTGTGCAACTATAGAGGTGTTGGGCAGCCCAGGCCACCACACCAGTCCTGGGCACAGTGCAGGCATGGCTATGGTACGCAATACTGTAGGAGTCACTCCCCAGGTTGGTAAACACTGTCAGACACAAGACCTGTAGCACACTCCACAGACATCAGAAAGGTTGCTATGATGCAGCTCACTCAGAACAGTGTACTTAACCTAGGAATTGCTCTCTGCCAGTACTCATAGCAACCTTTTGATAGATGTGTACCATATTCCCAGGTTTAGGGTGGCATTACTAAGGTATGCAAGTGCTAGTATTGGGAGATGCACGCAGAGCCCAAAGTCCTGCCTCTCCAGGAGGCTTTGGATAATGGGGCCTGTGGGTGTGGGTGTGTCTGCCCCTGTTGGCTGCTGCTTTACGGCAGAGGTTCCCAACTCCGGTCCTGCAGTGCCAAACACTGTTCGGGTTTTCATGCTGTCCCTCATGACTATGCATGAGATACATCTGCATACCATGGGGGTGGCGCATAGAAATGCAGCACAGGCATCTTTATCAGAGGCAGCATGGAACCGGAATGGTGTTTGGCCCTCCAGGACTGCATTTGGGAGGCTCTGCTCTAGGTAATGTGCATGTTTATGGTGTCTGTGCTCTGTATGGTAAACTGTAGGTGTCTTGGGCATTTTTACATCATCTGCAATAAAGGTGCTGTCTGTATTAGCACTTTGTAGTAGTGGGTAATATATGGGGACTGGGTTGGCAGGAACCACAGCTGGGACTTTAACCTGTGACCTTCTGCTTCTGAATACACTGGTTTTGTGCACTGCACCACCTTGTTGTCACAGAGTCAATGCATTCCTTGGTGATACCATGACTGTTCGTCAGACAGGGCCCGTCTGTTGCAGCACACGGCACCCACCTACACAGGGCTAGGCCACGGTCTGCTCTGGGCAGCTGCCACTGCTCCCTCCACCACCAGTATCCCTCAGCCACCATGCTGACATGCCCTTCTGCTGGTGGTGCTGGTGGTGCGCAGTCTCAGGCCATCCAGTGTGCAGGTAGGCGGCTGCCTATGGTGCGGGTTATGGGGTAGGGGTGCCTGCATAGGTGTCCACGCTTCCCCCCAGCACCACCTGCCAATGTTCCGTGCCCTTGGGGGTAGCTGCTGGGTACTATCCCCTGTGACACTGTGGGAAACACAGTCGTGCCCATGTTGGGCCTTCAGCAGTTGCTGTCTGGCTGCTCTGCTGCTTCAGCATTCGTATGGGCCACCTAGGCATCGCCCTAGTCCGCACTGTGGCCCAGCTGCACCACAGCATGTGCCGCCTGTGGCCCTCTGTATCCCCTTCTCCGGCATCTGTCCAGTTGCCATTCCGACATGCCCACCCTGATGTTGCGGGACATGTGCACGCCATACAAACCCTGTCCGATGGTGGGGAAAAACCTGAGCAGCGCTATATCACTGTGGGCTCATTCACCTTTTATGGGGGCGGAGTATAGACCCTTCCACAATTTATATCTGTTCTATGGAGCTTACTCGGGGGGGGGGGGAGGGGTTGATGTTTCTCATTGCTACCACTATTGGCCAGCTTGGTTATGGCTTTTTTCCAGTTTGTTGGGGTCATTTTCAGTGTTTATGTGCCCATATATCAAACTTATCACTTTTTTTAGGTTTCCCTGCCTGGGCTGTACATTGCTGACACTGAAATGGTTTCTCTCCCCTGTAATGTGCATTTAACGGCAGGTTTTCATTCGCGTTGGAATTGATCTCTTCAGATCAGCGCGTTAGTGTGAAGGGAGCCTCTCTCCGCCCACTCTCCGCCCATTGACCCCTTCTCTCCGCCCTCTCTCCACCTTCTGCGGTGTTTTACCGCGCCGCGTGAGTTTACGATAGTTAACTACGGTTAACGCGCGTTATGTAACGTTAACGATCGTAAGCGCATCATAACGCGCGTTATGATGCGCTTACCATCGTTAACGTTACATAACGCGCGTTATTTACGATTACCGCAGTTTAGTAAACATACCCCTAAGAGTGTGATGGGAGAGAAGAAAACCAAGATAGAACAGAGCCTCTAAACTTAAGTGAGAACAGGGTATCAAGGAGAAGATGATACATGCCGTCTTCCCAATTCAGATGAACTCAACATACTCAATTAATTCAGGGTTCATTCTGTACATTTCAAGGCAATTTATTATCCAGGATTGTTGGGATGCTATCAAAAGCTAGCTTATAGTCAACCATGCAGTTGTAATAAGGGACTTAACATGTTCAAATATTTAAAATAAAAATAGATGTTTATATTTTGATCTAAAGGAAGTGTCTATGCTCTGCCCCTTTAAGGGAAAATAGAGAATTTCCACATGGTTGTGTTCCTGCAACACAAGATCTTCCCCCAAAGCCACAGGAAGGAATCGTTCATAGCAACCAGCAGATTTGAGTATGAAAGAAACTGTAAAGGATTGCTCTTCTCCATCAGACCAAAGGTCCATCAAGCAGAATACCAGTGAGAACCTAGAGGTATGATTACTAAAGTGCAGTGAAGTTTTGCATTTACCATGGGTAGGTTGAAAGTGCGAAGCCTGTATAGTAATTGTTGTAAGCATGGTCAGCATCTGCCCCTGGAGCTCCTGCACAGTACTTATTTTTACCACACAATAAGTGCATTGTCGAAAATGTGGACGCATCAGCAGTATCGACAGTGCACTTACTATGGCCCAACATCATTACTAAAACCCCCCAACATATTCACTTGAGCTTTCCATCCCCCAAAGTCCATGGCTCTTACCAGGGATTTCCCTGGCGTCTAACAGTAAGCAGAAATAATCCCCAGTTGCTCTTGTTAAGTTGGGTACCTGGGTTCAAAATGTCATTTCTAACTCCTAACAATAGTCTCATGGTTCTACTACTGGGGGTAACTTGCCATATTTATTTAGCTGACACTTTTCCAGTAGTCGTTCAAAGTGAGTTACTATCAGGCCTCCTGTTCCCAGAGAGCTTACAATCTAAATCTGTACCAGAGGAAAAGGAAGGTTAAGTGACTTGCCCAGGGGCACAAGATGTGCTAGTGGGATTTGAACCCAGGTCTTTCTGGTCCCATGCTGCTGGGACCTACTAGACTACTCCTACATTCCATATAAGGGATGTGTGCTAACAAATATTCTCCATACCCATAAAGCCGCCCCTTTTCTTCCCTTGCCACAGCAAGCCGTTGCCACATGAACTAGCATATCTCAGCTGTATGGTGTCTGGTCGGTAACTGCTATGGTCTGCTAAGTCACGCAGTAACCTGCTTGCTCTACTTTAGTAAATAGGTCACTATTTTTCATTCAGTAGCAGCCACAGGGTCATAAGGAAACATTCTGCATGCAATTTCCTGGGGACCAGGTTAGATAAACGTTTATTTCCATGGTAAAGGAAATTTTTCAGCCATAGACCCGTTACCGGCATATGCAATGCTGCATTTCAGTTTTTGTTGAAAGACTACTTGAAAAGAAATATTGAAAAATACCAAGGACTGGGAAGTAATCAAGATGGCGGATGTTTGTGCTGAGCAGTGAGCTGCTACCTCGAGGATCGCCGGAGCCTGTGGAGCCTCTAGCATTGGAATGGGGCGGAGAAAGCGGAAGCAGGTGGCCTTACCTCCTGGTGGGAACCTGCTGAATCCATTGGGCCAGTGAACACTGGGGGAGTGTGGCTTCGGTCTTGGTGCTGGAGCGGCGTCTTTGGCTGGGGCATTGGGAGGAGTTTCGCCCCAGAGCGTCTCTGGTGTTTGGCTCTCTCCGGAGAAGCGTACACCTCCGCCGGGACCTGGAAGTCTGTCCTCAGTGGCAGCTGTTCCTTCGGAGGCTGTGTTTACAAGCATGCCTCTTTTGGAGGGCAACGGAGGTGCTTCAACTGAGTTGATTTTCTCCCCTGATGATGTGGGACAGTGTGAGGAGAGAGAAGTGAGGATTTCATCGGAGTGAGATGTGGTTGCTGTCCCGGCACAGAGGGAGGACTTTCCTGCGATGCCTGTATTGGTGAGACCCGCGGCCTACACGATGGAAACGCTGTGGGTAGGAATAGTGACTTTGAATCTCTCTATGAATAGAATGTGTGGGACGTTTAAGACTGAGATTAATGTGGTTAAAGCTACTTGTGTTAATCTTACTAATGCGTATGAGGAGCAAGTTGGGAGAATTACCAACCTGGAAAGGGAGTTGGGGGAGATGCGTGAACTTGTCAATGCCCAGTTTAAGGACAGTTCTGTGTCTAATAGGAAGATGGAGTACCTGGAGAACCAGATCCGACGATGTAATCTACGGTTTCTGAGTTTAACTAGGTCTCTCCTTTATTGTCAGCTACAGAGATGGTGCGAAAGTACTTCGGGGAGGTTTTAAAAATTCCCCCGGAGCAATTTCCTCCCATGACTAGAGCCCAGTACTTGTCCCTGGGCAGTATGGGCGGGGGAAACATGGTTCCCTCTTCCCATTCTGGGTTAGGGGCCCTTACAGGTTTTCTGGAGAATTCACTGGAGGTCGTGATTGAAAGAACTACCCTGCTTGTTACATTCGCTTTAGAGTCGGATAAAATGTTTATCCTTAGAATGTATTTCAGGAATGCTAGTGAAGTTTATTTCGGTTCTAAAGCTAGGATATGCCCTGATTTGTCACGAATTACACAGCTGAGAAGGAAGGAGTTTTTGGCTCTCCATCCCAGGGTTGTGGCCCTGGGTGCTTCCTTTCAGCCTAAATTTCCTGTTAAATGTTATGTGGCTTTTAAACAAAAGCTGTATTTGTTTTTTGAGCTGAAACAGCTGCTGGCTTTTCTGGAGGCTAGAGAAGGGAGTATTGCTGAGGTCATCTTTCCTTCTCATACAGCTGACGTGTGATTCTCCTATCTGCTTATTTAGTGATTTGTGTTAGATGGTTAGGATATGCCTATTTGGGCTTTGTTCTATCTACTTTATTTCCTAGTACTTCCTTATTTCCTTCATATTGTGGTCTAATTTAGATGGAAACTAAGGGTTTAATATAATTTGTTTTCCTTTTGATGTACTGGTTATATCCATTTTTCTGTTCATTCATGGTATTTGGTGTGGATGTTGAAATTGAATAATTCAATAAATATAAAGTAAACAGAAAAACACCAAGGACTGTGGGTACTGGAGTTACAGAAAAAAATTGTGTGTAAGGTATAGGTAGAGTGGTTGGATAGTCTATCTAGTGACCCATATCTGCATAACCTAAGAGAGTGGCGGCAAATGGAATTTACTCAGAAGAAAGAAACACAAGTAGTGGAGGACTCAGGGATTGGTCATGAGGATGATTCTGTTCAATATCTTTGTGAATGATATTGCCAAAGGCTTAGGAAAGAAAACAGCTTGCCTTTTTGCTCAACACAAAGATTTGCAATAGTGTGGACACCCTTAAGGAAGTAGATAACACGAGAAGTGATCTACAGAAATTAGAATAGTCTAATGCCCCGGCAACCTATAGCTTGGTGCCCCCTCCCTCATTACTATTAATCGTAGTAGGCTGTGCATCATGAGAGGGAAGGAGGGAGGTCCATCATGTACAATGCACCGCGGCAAAGCTGAATCAAGTTGAAAAATGACCACATCACAGTGTGACACTATAGTGTGTTTCCTTCACTCACAGGATCAAACATTCAGGGGCTTCATCTGTGTGCATCATAGGAAGTGTCAGGGAGTCCGTGCATATGTCTGTGTGCCAGTGGGTGCATGTGCTTGTGCCTTTCTGTGTCATGGGGACTGCCAGAAGGTACGTGTGTGCCATGGAGACTGTCGGGTGCTACACACATGCCTGTGTGAATGTCTGTATGTGTGCATGTTTGTGTCATGGGGTTTGTTGGGGCTGTGTGTGTGTGTATGTGTGTGTGTGTGTGTGTGTCATGGAAAGAGTCAGAGCTGCATGTGTGTGTATCTGTGTGCCATGAGGAGTGTTGGGAGTTGCATGTTTGTATGCGCGCAGGGCTGTATATGTTAATACCTGTCAGGGACTTTGTATGCATGTGAAAACAACACATTTATGATATGACAAAGTGATGCATTTATTATTCCCTCATTTGCCAAATCATACATACCTGGGGCACGTGTGTGGAGGAAGAGTTCAAAGAGAGATGAAAGTGTGTCTGATTAGGGTAGCAGTAGCTGCAATCTATATATATTTCTCTTTCTTCACATAGTGGGTGCATGGTGCACTGATGCAACGCCTGTGTGTCTGGTGCGAGGGTGGGGTGCTTGTGTGTGTGTAGTGTGGGTGTGGGATGCCTAGGTGTGTATGTTAGTGTAGTGTGTGGATGGGGTGTCTCTGTGTCTTCTCAGGGTCTGTGCCTTTTAGCATATACTCATTGGGGGTCATTCTGAGGCATGAATAGCGGGGATGGACATCCATCCCCGCTATTAATGCCTCTTCCCAGTCCCATTTACCTTCCACACGTCTTGTATGGGGAAGGTAGATGGGAGCAGGAAAGGGGCGAATCGGGGGAAGCATTAGGACAGGAAGTAGTTGGTCATCAGCCCCAGACGTACAGGGCTGATTCTAATGTCAGCCCTGAACATCCAGGGCCGGCGACTTGCACAGGAAACCTATTCCACCTCCAAGGTGGAATAAGTTCCCCTAGTTGCCAGGGATCAGTGGGTCCGGGGCATGGAAGGGGCAAGGGGAGCTGAGGTCATTTCCCGCAGCCCAACCCTGGTCTTAGGAGGCCAGATCTGGGGTCCGGCTGTGGGGAAATCAATGCTGGAGACAATGGCCGGGGATTGCGGCTCTTCAATTGAGCTGCAGTGCAATGGCAACCGAACACCATGGCACCACAGCTCCATTGAAGAGCCCTGACTGAGTTAACCAGGGAAGGCCTAAATGTGCAGGCCGGACGGAATCAGGGCCTGGTCTGCATGTACAGGCCTGTTTGTGATTCTGATTCTGCAGGGTGAGACATGCCTGGTGGGATCAGAATTGCGACTCCCTCTGTGCGTCCAGTTCTGACCGGATGCACAGAGGGCCCGGACATGCGGGATGGAATCGGGCCCATTGTGTCCTTTTCTTTTCTCCCCTCTCTTCAGCCTCCAATCCCTTGCACTCAGCCCTGCAGACTCTCTCCTGTAAGGTTAGCACAGTACGGGAGAAATGCATCTCTGTTTCCACTTCTCTGTCGATCTGTCTGCTTGGAAGTGCTATTGTTGCTGTCATGGCTTAGATGGGGGGAGAGGGGCAGAGTAATGATTCTTCTTCCCTCCTTCACACCTTGTTGCTCACACCTGGTACTAAGGTGTCCCTTCCTCACCTCCACCCCCCACCCCCACCCCATCACACACTCACTTCAGATAAGTGGCCCAGATTTGACTGCAAAAATCTGGTTACCTTACTCTCCTGTTGCCTCCCACCACTCTGTCCCCTCCCAGTTTCTGTCCTTTCCTCCTTCTCCCTTGCCCTACATTCCCCTCCCCCATCTTTTTTCCCCAAACCCACTTCCCCTTTAAATTTTATCTGTGTGGCTCTAGCCCAGACTCCTCTTCCTGCAGCTCTAGGCCATGACCACATCCTTGGTCACCTCTTCAGCCTGCGGGACAGCCGCTCTCACGAGCTCACAGCACTGATGCCCCCCTGTCATGCTTACCTCACTTTCAGGGTAGCGCCGGCCCTGTGACTGAAGGTCATGTCACCAGTTGCCCACATGTTCGGATGTGGCTTTCATGCTCTGTGACAAGTTTGAGTGGGGACAGGTCAGGCCAATCACACTCACATGGCTGGTTGGGGCCTCCTCACCCATGAAGTCATTAGAGACCAACGGGATAGTCTCTGTCAACATCCAATATGCTAAAGCCATAGTGGAGTAACCTGCATAGAACAGCTGTTACTATCTTAACCACATTCATAGGCAGACTAGATGTATCACACTTGTCTTTATCAGCTGTCATTTACTATGTTGCTATGCTATTATGTAGGTAGAAACCAGAGAAAAACAGGTTTTAACAAACAAAATATGAAAGGGTAATTACCTCCCCTGGAGAAAATGTGTGCAAACTGTGCCCAGAGAAAGAAACAGTGTGAAAACTCTAGTAGGGGATCTATCAGGAATCAAAGCTCAGATCTAAAAGTCTTCAGATGTTCTGGGTGAAAAATTATGCAGCAAAGCCACTTTGCTGTATGCAGTGTGGGGAAACAAATCCTTCAGTTGTAGCTCAAATAAAGGCAAAAAACACAGCTTTCACAAAATTCCAAAGCTTGCAAACAGAGGCACACAGAAATGAATACAGGATCAAAGTTAAAGAGACTAAAAGAGAAATAAAGATAGCAAAATCAAAGGCAGAGGAAAAGATGGCTAAAGATGTGAAGTGTGGCGACAAAACTTTCTTCAGGTATATTCGGGAAAGGAAGAAGATCAGAGGTGGAATTGCAGGACTCGGAAGTGCTGGGAACGGACTCGTTGAAAGTGACATTGAAAAGGCGAAATTGCTAAACAAATACTTCTGCTCTGTTTTTACTAAAGAAAATCCTGGAGAAGGACCACCTGTGAGTCCCAAATATAAAAATGGAAATGAAGTAGATACCACACCATGCATAGAAGATGAGGGACCGGATGGGATACACCCCAGGATACTAAAGGAGCTCAGAGAGGTTCTTGCAGGGCCATTAAAGGATGTTTTCAACAAATCCTTGGAAACAGGAGAAGTTCCTCAAGACTAGAGAATGGCTGATGTAGTACCTCTACACAAAAGTGGAGACAGGGAAGAAGTGTCAAACTACAGGCCCGTGAGCCTTACCTTGGTGGCGGGAAAACTAATGGAGGCACTCCTGAAAGAGCGAATAGTGAACTTTCTCAAAACCAACAGGTTGCAAGATCCGAGGCAATATGGTTTTACCAAAGGACAATCTTGCCAAACAAATCTGATTGAGTTCTTTGACTGGGTGACCAGAGAATTAGATCAGGGGCATGCGATGGATGTCATCTACCTGGATTTCAGCAAAGCCTTTGATACTGTCCCTCATAGGAGGCTTATCCATAAACTCAGTAGCTTGGGGCTGGGTCCCAAGGTGATGACTGGATCAGAAATTGGTTGATTGACAGAAGACAGAAGGTGATGGTAAATGGAGCTCACTCGGATTTTAAGGAAGGTGATTAGCGGGGTGCCCCAGGGTTCGGTCCTGGGCCCGGCACTGTTCAATGTATTTGTGAGTGATAGTGCTGAAAGACTGAATGGAAAGGTCTGTCTTTTTGCAGATGACACAAAAATTTGCAACAGAGTGGACTCCCCTGAGGGAGTAATGAACATGAGAAAAGATCTGCAAAAGCTGGAAGAATGGTCTAATGCTTGACAATTAAGATTTAATGCAAAGAAATGCAGGGTTATGCACTTGAGTAACAGAAATCCAAGGGAAATGTACGTGATAGTGGGCGAGAGGTTGGAGTGCACAGATAAGGAGAAAGACCTTGGTGTGACTATTTCTGTAGATCTCAAGGTGGCAAAACATTGCGACAAGGTGGTGGCAAAAGCCAGGAGGTGTTGGGCTGCATACAAAGAGGAATTACCAGCAGAAAGGAAGAGGTACTAATGCCACTGTATAAGTCACTGGTGAGGCCTCACTTGGAATACTGTGTTCAGTTTTAGAGAGCATATCTTGCAAAGGATGTAAAAAGACTGGAAACTATTCAGAGGAAAGCGATAAAAATGATTTGGAGCCTGCGTCAGAAGCCTAATGAGAAGAGACTTGAAGACCTAAATATGTACACTTTGGAGGAGAGGAGGGATAGGGGAGATATGATTCAGACCTTTAAATACTTAAAGAGAAATAATGAACAAACAAACCTCTTCCAAAGATATGGAAGCTGTAAAACTAGAGGGCATAACATGAAGCTACAAAGGGGTAAACTGAAAGGAAATGTCAGGAAATACTTCTTCACTAAAAGGGTGATGGATGCTTGGAATGGCTTCCCGATGGAAGTGGTGGGGGCAAACACAGTGACGGAATTCAAAATGGCATGGGACAGACATAGTTGATCCCTTTACAACAATAGGATAAAATCAAAATAAACTGGGCAGACTAGATGGACCATGCGGGTCTTTATCTGTCGTCATTTACTATGTTACTATGTTATTATGTAACTCCTAAGAGCAGCTCTTCCCTGATGACTGGCAGTCAAGTATTTTGATACTGCTTGGAGAAAACAGATTTGCCTAGAGAACTGGGTGCTTTGCAAATCAGTATTGTGTGAATGCTAAGAGATTCTAGCCACAGAAATGCGTGAGACTGTGCCCTGAGACACTAGCCTTAGGGACATGTGCTTTTAAAAAAGTAAATAAATAAAATTAATTCCAAGAAAATAGTGTACAAAAATAGCACCTGACTTCAACAGCAAATAATATTATCCAAAGTATATTGAATCTTTGTACTTATTATTTAGTCCACAGAAATGAGGGGAGGGGGAAGTGGCACAGTTTTCAGAAACCTTTAATAAATCCTTAAATAGCTGGTCCCAGTTCTATTATTTCCAGCGTCAGTATCAACCGAACTGACCATGGAAGAGTTTTGCCACACGTTCAGAAGGAAAATTGAACCAAATGCGTCCCCAGGCTGCAAAAGCCCTAGTTTCACGAGGAGAAACCTTTTTCTCCTATCCTGAACCCTCACTTGATTTGTAGCTTGTTGTGCTGTGAGGACTTGTGTGCATCAGTGATGCTGAGAGCTACACTATCAGTAGTTTAACTACTGGCAGGGTCTCCCAAGATGGACAGGTCTCAGCTGAGGTGCCAGACCAAGACAAACCACCCATCTGGGCAGCAGCAGAATGGGATAGTGTTGACGGCGGAGGATCACATTTTTGTGACAACGGCAACAACATCAAACTTAAACTGCGCAGAAGAGAGGCCCAGCATCTGTATCTTGCCATGAAAACCCAATGGATAGTTACAACAAAATAAATTATGCTATAGTGCTGTAAGATGAGACCCCCAGGTCGGAAGGCTCTCAGCTACTGGGAAGAGCTGAAGACTTTTCAGAGTAAAGCCAGCATTTATGATGTGGTTGAATCAAAGCCCTGCAGACTGCTGATGTAGCTGCACATGAAATGATAGTCAGAAGCTGTAAAGATGTCTTACACATTGGAACATGGAACATACGAAGCATGAACCAAGGGAAGTTGGAGGTGGTCAAGAATGAAATGGAACGTGTACAACTTGATCTGTTGGGTGTCAGAGAACTGAAATGGACTGGCCTCAGGAACTTTGCATCAGATGATCACATGGTCTACTATGCTGGAAATGAAAGACAAAGAATAAATGGTGTTGCATTTATAATAAAGAAGAAACTTGCAAGAACTGTACTGAAATACAATGCAGTCAGCGAACGCTGAATCTCTATTCGTCTACGAGGAATGCCTATCAACACAACTATAATTAAAGTATATGCCCCAACAATAGCTGCAGAAGAGAATGAAATTGAAGAGTTCTATGAACAAGTACAAGCTGAAATTGACAGAACATGCAAACAGGATATCCTGATAGTCATGGGTGACTGGAACGCAAAAGTTGGCAATAAAGAAGAAGACAAAGTAGTTGGAAAATATGGACTTGGCAACAGAAATGAAGCTGGAGAAAGACTGATAGAATTCTGCAAGACCAATGATCTATTCATCTCAAACACCTTCTTCCAGCAACACAAGCGGCGACTGTACACATGGACTTTATCCAATGGATTGTATAACAATCAAATTGACTTCATCTGTGGAAGTCAATGATGAAAAAGCTCTGTACATTCAACAAAGACAAAACCTGGAGCTGACTGTGGTACAAATCATCAACTACTAGTATGCAAACTCAAGCTAAAGTTAAAAAAGAGCAAACCACTCATGAATGCAGCAAAATATGACCTTGAGAATATACCACTGGAATTTAAAGACTGCCTGCAAAATTGATTTGCTGCTTTAGATACAAATGACAGAGCTCCAGAAGAGTTATGGAATGACATCAAGAAGGTTGTGTTGGAAGAAAATGAGAAGTCTCTACAAAGGGTGAAAAAGCAAAAAATGGCCAAAATGGATGACGGAAGAAACTCTGAAAATTGCCCAGAAACGGAGAGAAGCTAAAGCCAGAGGAGAAAGAAAGACAATCATAGAACTCAACAGAGATTTCCAACGTGCAGCAAGACAGGACAAGGAAAAGTACTACAATGACGCATGCAAGGAAATAGAAGCAGAAACTATTAGAGGAAGAACAAGATCGGCTTTCCTAACGCTACGAGAGTTAAAGAAAAATTTCCAGCCTCGAATTGGAATGTTACAAGATGCTTAAGGTTCTATGTTGAATGATGCTGAGAAGATTAAGAAAAGTTGGAAGGACTATACAGAGTTTTTATATGATAAAGACTCCTCCAGCCAGCCACCAGCAGAAGCAGCAGCTCTCCTCATCAGGGGATCGTGCATGAACAGCGGGACAGTGCCCAACTTCGCAGCAGCCTGCCCAATCGGGGCAGCCGCTGCTTCATTTAAAAGGAAGGCACCATCGGGCACTGCAGGACTCCTCCAGCCAGCCACCAGCAGAAGCGGCAGCTCTCCCCATCAGGGGATTGAGCACGAACAGCGGGAACAGCGGCCATCTTCACAGCAGCCTGCCCAATCGGGGCATCCACTGCTTCATTTAAAAGGAAGGCGCCATCGGGCACTGCAGGACTCCTCCAGCCAGCCACCAGCAGAAGCGGCAGCTCTCCCCATCAGGGGATCGAGCACGAACAGCGGGAACAGCGGCCATCTTCACAGCAGCCTGCCCAATCGGGGCAGCCGCTGCTTCATTTAAAAGGAAGGCGCCATCGGGCGCTGCAGGACTCCTCCAGCCAGCCACTAGCAGAAGCGGCAGCTCTCCCCATCAGGGGATCAAGCACGAACACGGGAACAGCGGCCATCTTCGCAGCAGCCTGCCCAATCGGGGCAGCCGCTGCTTCATTTAAAAGGAAGGCGCCATCGGGCGTGCCCGCGCCTGAGGGCCCGTGCCTGAAGGCCTCGCCAGAGGGCCCTTTGGCGTGGCCCTTAGGCAGTGGCCAGCTTAAGTCAACTGCCAAAAGCTCCAGACCCTGTTACTTTCAAAAAAACGTCCTGTATTTACATACAACCCCTCCAGCGAAGTTCCTCAGCGGCAAACCCTGCTCAGCTAAAGACAGACACGACAAACCTACCCTAAGTGCACCATTCCAGAAGAAAATTGCATCAACACGAGTACCAACTCCATACCAATACTGCGAAATACCTGGAAGGAATGGGCAAACAAGACCCATACATCTTCATCAGACACCATCCATCCAAATCATCCCCATCTGATCCACATTGCCCTCCAACACATCAAAAAGCCTCTGGTAGCGAAACACCATCACTGAAGACCTTTGAAATGCACTCTCATCAACGCCAGATCAATTCACAAAAAATGGCCAGTGATCACCGACCTAATAAACCACTACAACCTTGACATCCTATTGGTTACAGAAACCTGGTTGTCCGACTGCGACAACGTCATTATCAACCAGATGTTACCCCCTAATTTCTCACTCCATTCATGCCATAGACCCAACCAAAGAGGAGGTGGAGCACTTATCCTTGTGAAAAATGAACTTCAATTTCAGCTGAGCACCACCACCAATACAACCCACCTTAACATGTTATCTATCTCCAATGATACTTTTTCAATCAATCTAGTTTACAGATTCCCGACAACTTCGGCAGAGGGCCTATCAACCATAATAGATCTCGCCTGCAACACGGACAAATCTCGATCACCAAGTTGGCTAATGGGTGATTTCAATCTCCCAACTCTACAAGATTCACAAACCTCAGCATTTCTCGAAGCACTTGCTGACCTCGGACTCAGCCAGATAGTCAGAGCACCAACGCATGTGAAGGGAAATACTCTGGACCTAATATTCGCTCCTCGATCTATCATGGAAGCAAACTACGACTTCGCATTAACTATAACACCAGTACAATGGTCTGACCACAGCTTGATCAGATTCCAATTACCCACCTACCCTAACAATCAAAACACCAATTCCATTCCTCCCAAGCCACCAGTGAGAAGATTTCGCTCCTTCAACAAATGATGAGATATTAAAGAAAGTCCTTCCTCACCTAAGCTCCTCAGACTCCAATCTCGACAATCTGATCAACACCTGGAATGACACCCTCAAAACTAGCTCACAACTCCCCGACACAAACAGAAGAACCAAGAACCGTACACATGTAGCATGGTACTCGAATGAACTGCGCTCATCACTTCTCCATCTAAGAAAACTTGAGCGACGTTGGCGTCGGTCCCGCTCCATCGAAGCACACACAATATACTGCTCACACTTGGAGAAGCATCACCAAGAAATAGTGGAGAGAAGAAAGCAGTTTCACACAGACCTCCTGATGCGATCAATAAGCAAGCATCATGACTTATTCAAGACCAACCCCAGAACAAACACATGCAATCCAACCCCAGGACTATGCAAATTACCTAAAATCTAAAATGATACAGACAGCCAAATCCTCCAATCCAGCTAGACTCTCCCAACCACCCAAGGTGCCGCATCCATCCCCACTGACCAAATTCAACACATTATCACCCAAAGAGATTGAAAACATCATCACCTCCATCAATGCTACCAATGCACCAAATGATCCTTGCCCAGCATCTTGGATTAGAGAGCTCCGCAGCGAACTAAGCCCCTACTTAAATAAAATCCTGGAACAATCATTTACAAAAGGAACATTCCCACAAAGTCTAAAACATACCTCCATCAGACCATTGCTGAAGAACAATAAACTGGATCCACTAAAGGTCGAATCATACAGACCGAGATCCAGCATCCCCCTACTTGCTAAAATAATTGAAAAGGTAGTGCAACACCAAATTCAGCAACACATTGACACTGAAGCCCCCCTGGACACTTCCCAACATGGTTTCGGGGAAGCGCACAGTGTGGAGACTCTACTTGTCACCTTCTTCAACACCATAATCACCAGCATAGACAACACCAGACAAGGCTTTGTTCTTATATTCATGGACATCTCAGCTGCATTTGACTCTGTGAGTCACCGGATCCTTATTGATCGCCTTGAAGAAAAAGGTATCCAAAGCTCAGCACTGAGCTGGTGTAAATCCTACCTTTCCGACAGATGGCAACAAATTAGACTTGGAACCATAACAACTGCCCCATTTCTACAGCACCAAGGAGTACCTCAAGGATCTTCACTATCTGCATTATTGTTTAATATTTACATGCAACCCATCTGTGACCTAATTCACTCCTTCAATGTATCCTGCTTAGCATATGCTGATGATATTCTCCTTTATATGCCTTTCATGACAGACCAACCTGATTTTACCCCTCTGATAAACTGCTTCAATGCAGTTGCGGAATGGCTCCTCACACAGAACTTGAGAATCAACCACACCAAGACTGATGTAATGTTCATAACGAAGAACCAGGACTTCGCACCCCCAACCACACTAAAGGTAAACGGCACAGAACTAACAGCCAAATCTACCATCAGATACCTAGGCATCACCCTCGACCATAAAATGGACATGAAGGCACATATAAAAAACACAACAAAATCAATCTACCACAAGATAAGGACTCTTCGTCACTTACGACCACTGCTTGAGTATACAGACTTCCGGACAATCTACCAAGCTTTTGTGTTGCCCCACATCGACTTTGCAAACGCAATCCTATATGGTCTCCCACAAGCAACCCTAAACCCTCTTCAACTGGCAATGAACACAGCAGCCAGGGTGCTAGAAGGAATATCGAAGACTGACCACATCACACCAATCCTGAAAAGACTCCACTGGTTACCTCTCCAAGCTAGAACCCTATATAAGAATATCATCATGACCTTCAAAGCCCTAAACGATCAGTCCCCCATAACCATCACCGAATTGATTCAGACATCAGCTCCTATTAGAAGTAGAAGATCCGTAGCAGTAAACACTTTAACAGTCCCGAAAGAATCAACAAGATGCAAAAAGTCAACAACCAACAGAGCCTTCTGCTTCTATGCCCAAAAGCCTGGAACTCCCTCCCCCCCCCCCCCCCCGACATCAGAGCTATTACAGACCTAACCCAACTTAGAAAGGCCCTAAAACATCATCTATTCACCAGATACTTCTCTGCTTAGTCCTGACAAGAAATTACCTCATGATGTATATAATGTAGATACGTATTGTATAACTCTTGTTAATTTACCCTGTTATCCAAATTTCCAATCCCTGTTCGAATGTAAATGCTTCTCAGTGACCCTGAAATGCATATGTTATGTTTTGATGTAAACCGCACTGATGTCAATAGCGCGGTATAGAAGAAATACTAAATAAATAAATCAAGTGGACCAACAGCCGTTTCAACCTGTACCTTATGATCAGGAACCATTGGTGATGAAAGAAGAAGTTGAAGCAGCATTGAAAGCCTTATCAAAGAACAAAGCACCAGGCATTGATAGCTTTCCCATAGAAGTATTACAGCAATCTGATGCAGCTGTTGCCATACTTACAAGACTCTGCCAAGAAATATGGAAGACATCATGGCCAACTGACTGGAAAAGATCTGTGTTTATACCAATACTAAAGAAAGGTGATCCAACGGACTGTGGAAATTATCGCACAATTGCTCTGATCCCACATGCCAGCAAGATTCTACTGAAGATTATTCAAAAGAGACTACAACCATACCTGGAACAAGAACTACCTGAAGTGCAAGCAGGGTTCAGGAAAGGGCGAGGAACGAGAGACATCATTGTGGATGTGAGATGAATCCTTGAAAAGACTAAAGAATACCAAAAGGATATCTATTTGTGCTTTATCAACTATAGCAAGGCTTTTGACTGTGTAAACCATGAGAAACTCTGGGCCACATTAAGAAGCATGGGTATACCAGAACACCTGATCGTTCTCTTGCACAATCTGTACATTGATCAAGAAGCAACAGTTCGAATAGAACAAGGAGAAACAGAATGGTTTAAAATAAGCAAAGGTGTAAGACAAGGCTGCATACTTTCCCCTTACCTGTTTAATTTATATGCAGAACAAATCATCAGAGAAGCAGGATTGTATGAAGACAACAGGGGTGTGAAGATTGGTTGAAGACTCATCAACAACCTTCGCTATGCTGATGATACCACATTACTGGCTGAAAGGGAAGATGATCTGAAACATTTGCTTCTCACAATCAAAGAACATAGTCTCAAAATGGGCCTGCGCCTTAATGTAAAGAAGACAAAGATCATAACAACTGGCATAATCAACAGGTTCATCGTTGAAGGAGAAAAAATTGAAATTGTGAACAACTTTAACCTACTTGGATCAACTATCAATAAAGAAGCAACAAGCAGTCAAGAAATCAGACGACGCATTACTCTTGGCAGAATGGCTATGAAAGACCTAGATAAGATTCTCAAGAGCAGAGATGTCTCTCTCCATACAAAGATTCAACTTGTTCAAGCCATGGTATTTTCAATAACATCATATGGATGTGAAAGCTTGATAGTGAAAAAGATAGACAGGAAGAAAATTGATGCCTTTGAATTATGGTGCTGGCGGCGAATACTGTGTATACCATGGACTGCCCGAAGAACAAACCAGTTGGTACTAGAGGAGATCAAACCTAAGCTTTCTTTAGAAGCTCAGATGACAAGACTTTGACTTTCATACTTTGGACACATCATGTGAAGAGAGAGATCATTAGAGAAAGACATCATGCTTGGCAAGATAGAAGGTCAACGCAAAAGAGGAAAGCCAGCAATGAGATGGATTGATACAATAACAGCAGCTATGGGTGCCAGTCTGTCAACAATGAACCACCTGACTGAAGACCAAACACAATTTAGGATAGCTATCCAGAGGGTCGCCATGAGTCGACTCCGACTCGATGGCACTTAACAACAACAACAACAAACAGGCTGTGATATTCCAAACAAATTCTGATAGTGGTCTTCTCACTAACAACAACATAAATATTCTCCAGTACCAGGCATATAGGTGAACTAATATAAAACCCTACAAAGGTCACTGAAGATCAACATCCAAATCTACCAAACTATACCAGCATAAACTTCCAAAACATATACAATAAGGGGCCTACTCAGAAAAATAGCATTATAAATACTGCAGGGGGCCCTAGAACATCCATACATCTATTTGAAAAGCTGAAAAAGTCAAATGACTACAGAATAGATCCCTGTGTACAAACTCTATCTTAACAGAACACCTGGCCTCAGTCACACACTCAGAATACAGACCCTCACCAAATATAGAATAAGTGACTACAATCTAAAGTAAAAATAAAAATATGTAGACAAAAATTAAACTGAAACCCCAAGAAGCCAGACTCCGCATGCAGTGCAACACCAGAAAAATAAGAGATGCAGTTCCCCAAAGTCCAATCACTAAATTGAAAATAAAATTATTTTTTCTACCTTTGTTGTTTGACCATTTTATTCTCTGATCATGCCAGTCTGTCAACAATGAGCCGCCTGACTGAAGACCGAACATAATTTAGGATAGCTATCCAGAGGGTTGCCATGAGTCGACTTCGACTCAATGGCACTTAACAACAACAACCTAATCTGAGTAGCTTTAGTACTCTCAGCATCCATCTATCTACTTTCAAATAGCACCCTACTCGTCTTTATGATGTAAAAAGAATCAAAGCTAAATACAGCGATCAACATTAATACATTTAAATTGCAGAAACATATCATTTTTCCCAAGATGATTCCAGAAAGCCAGAAAGATTTGAGATATGCATAGATTGCTAAGAGATCCCACAGGGCCCTCCGTGTTCCTTAATGGGAGATAATAAGCTCTGCAGACAGCTTTATAAGGAACTTTTAAAATGTCTTGCAAATATTTTCTAAACATATCAATAGGAAAAATCACTTTAGACCTTAGGAAATGTAAGAGCCACATGTTGATTTGTCTCATCAAATTCTCCAGGGCTTCCACTTTGTTCTTAAGTAAAACGTTCCTTTTAACCAGAGAGCGAAAGGCCTCTTGATTTTTTTCCTCTACAACCAGTTCCAAAAGGGAAATTTTGTACTGACATTGCATATTTCTTCTTCTTGTGATTTTACTGTTTCAAAGGATACCTGTCCCTGTTTGACGATTAGTTTTATTTATTTATTTAGCAGGGAGTTTTTTTATACTGCTTTATCATTTTAATCAAAGTGGTTTACATTGTAACTTAAATTTGGGAATATACATTAAAGAGGCACATTGATAACTTGGATTCTTCTGAGGCAATGGAGGGTTAAATGATTTGGGAAATTGGCCCCAGTGTCCTAAGTAAAATCTCCCAGATCACTTCCACATGAATCACCTTGAGTTTGCCAAAACATGCTGCCGACGATGCCAACTCTGGACAGATCTTTAGAAAATTGCCCTCAAAGAGAGCCATATATTCTCCTTTGAAAATTAGTCGTAGTCCACATTCTAGGCGGTTTACAATCAGGTACTGTATGTATTCCCTCGTCCCCAAAGGGGCTCACAATCTACATACGCACCTGCATGCATACATATATAATTTATAATTGGTGAGGGGATATTCATAGTGTTTTAGCTAATTGGCAAACCTGTTAACTGGCTAAAATGCGCTGAGACCAATATTCATCACACTGTCTGGATAGTACTGCTCAATATGCCCACAAACCATGTAAAAAATGCCTGGTTAAAACCGGGACCATCTGTGGGTGGACTGGGAGCAGGGCTGGTCACTACCAATTAGCTTAACTGGTTAAAGTAAAGATAGGTGAATGGCTATCCTAACCCTAACAGGTTAAGCTATCTAGTTAATGGCTGAATATTGCTGCAAAACTAGTAATGCGCTGACCGGCAAATCCAGATGTTCAGCACCAGACGCCGGATAAGTTACAAAGCTGAATATCCAGGTTTATTTAACACTACAGCAGCCAGGCCGAATATCACTCCTCCCTCACCCCATGCTAATAAATGCTAAACCCTCTCCAACCCCACTCCAAGAATGCTTGAATATCTGGTTTTAGCACTGAGCATTTTACATGCCCCTGGGATGTTGGGGGGGGGGGGGAGAGGTAAGGTTTGGTCCCTTCCCTGTCACCCTCTCCTACTGTACCCTTGCTAGTGAGAAGTCTGGACTCCCTTCAGGTGGGTGGAGGGTGCAATGGCCCCCTATAAAGATCCAACCAGAAACTACACCCCTTCTGCTAATTGGGGTCCAGGTTGTCCAAACCCAGTTCCTAGGTTAGACATATAGGACAGCAACACCACATACAGTATTCAACTGGGGTTCCAGGAGGTGGACAAGCACTCCTTGGCTAAACAACTGCCTGGGAGGTGCAGGCAATCCACAGTAGCCACCCATGCTCCTCACATGATAGAGCTCTGGGATCATACTACAGTACACCCTACACGCCACCATGGAGAAGGGCACCCCAATCAGTACCCAGTTTCAGCTTGTCAGCTTTCAGGAAACTAAGGGCATCCAAGCCCTAAGGAGCCAGTAAATGCTCGCCAGATAGGAACAACATCTCATCCCCTAGCAACATGCCAGTTGGGGTTGGGGTTGGGACACTGACCAAGTAGCCACAATGGAGCTACCGCTTCTTTAGTGCTTTAATTGTAAGCAACTGCTCCAAGTCAGTGGGCCACAGACATGCCCTCCTTGGTAAGGGTGAAAGACCATGTGTCCCCCTAGAAAACAAAATCCATGTCTCTAGCACATACCCTCAGGTGCACATTTGCACCAATATGTGGAACTCCATGAATAGATGGGGGTGGCTGGATGGTACAAATATGTGCCAGACCTACAATAGCCTGTAGTTGTAACAGCTGATTTGCATGCCCCACCCATCAACTGTGTTCTGCAGTCTCCAATCCTGCCTATATGGCCCATTTAAGGTTCTTTCTCTGAGAGCAGAGTCTATCTCCTACCTCCTCACCAACGCTGACTGTTCACCCATGTCTTGCATATACTATTCCCCCCCCCCCACACACACACCTATACCAATGTCCATGTGGAGGGGGTGCCCCCAACCCACATGCATTCACCAGGGTTGGAAAGGGTCAATGTATCTTCACCCCCTTTATGCTGCTGCTGGTGTTACAGGGGTTCTTCCTTTCTATCTATTTGCCACACAGACTTGAGCTGTCATCTGCCATGATGCAGCTGATGGCATGGGGGCTGGGTCCATGCATGCAACCCCACCTCTGTTGTATGCAGGGCCAGTACAAGCGGATTGGGAACCTTTAATGAAAGTTTAGCCTATCCCCCTCCCTCAACAATCCTGTAAAATACATACTCGGACATCGTACTTTGAAATATGACCTTTATTTTGTATGTATCTGTGTGCCCACTCTTCTTGCAGGTAGAAGCATGTGCGGAAGGTTTTTTGAGTTTTTGTGACTGTCAGGATCTAATGTTTTGCTTTCACTGCTGCTGCTTCTGCTTTTGCTGCCCCCCAGAAGCTGGTGCCCTAGACAATTGTGTAGTTTTCCTATTGGTTGGGCCATTTCTGGTCGTATCTGCTGGCATATATATGGGATGGCCCAGGGCAGTTGACAGTATGGGGATCGCGCCTGTACCACCCACTTGGAATGTGTCAGCCCAGCAGGTGCAACTGGCATCTAGTCAGAGGCAGGCATTGCCTGCGCCCACACTAGCGGTGTCTTTTATTGTCAAAAGTGCCCCTAACAGGGCTGCGCGCTACACATGTCTGTTTCTGCCCCAACTCCAACCTAACCCTGCCTATTCACACAGTAATCAGGTAGTGTGGGATTTTTAGTGTGGATACATTTTTACTGTGCACACCTGGCTACCACAGGGCAGATATGTGCGTTAGTCTCGCGCTAAAACCCTGCGCTCCCATCTACCATACTTTGGTAAACTTGCTCCGAAATAAGCTATGAATATTGTGCATATCAAAAAGCACGTGTAAATACAGTATGTGTGGATGATTTTAAAAAAGAAAACTGGTAAAACATATAAATGTATTTGATGCATAAGGGGGTAATTTTATAATAGAGCTCTGTAATGGGGTATATAGAATGTTACCCACCCCTCGCCAAAGAGATTATCAACAGTCTCCTTTAAGGGAGTCTGCAGCCCAGAGTTCAGGGCTGGGAGGGTGTGGCTCACAGGGAGAGGTTAAGAACCCAGCATGCTGCAAGAGGGAGGGAGAGGTCCGTGGAGCCAGGAGTCCTTCCAAGGCAAGCTGTGCAAAGGAGTTCTGATGTAGGAATTTTAACTGGGGCTGGAAAAATGGCCGGGAGAACCAGCTTGTGGAGATTTAACAAGTTATGACAGAAGTAAAGCTGCTTTTTGGTTTCTCTGAACTGCTGTTTGGCCTGTGTTGTAAAGGAAACCTCTTCCCACTGCATGTCACGCTACCACATATGGTGATAGCTTAAGGATTTCCTCTAACCACATAACTGAGAGCAAATCCACGTACCTCCAGGGCTGAGAGCAAATCCACGTACCTCCAGAGCTGGGCCTCTACAGCAGTTCAGGATTTTTTTTTTTTTTTGTATATATAGGCTAAGAAGGTTATCCTCAAACTAGTTAGGGAGCTTGAAGAAGGCTAGTCAGTACCAGACAGGCAGGCTTTGTTTTTGCCACTAGAGGCCACTACAAGTTGTTGGAGCATGAATACTGCAGAGTTAACTCATCTGCGGAAGAACAGTGACAAGCCAGGATGAAGCGGATCCTCCAGATTCTGGCCAAAGGGCAGCAGCAGCAACAGTATCAACAACAACAGAATCATAAGTGATAACAACAGTTTCAAGGTGCCATGTTGGATATGCAGCAACAGCAGCAGCAGTTGATTCAGGTCCTACAAAGACACAACTCCATCCTCCAGCACAAGGACTTCTTAAAATGATGGCAGAAGATGAACAGGATCACTTTTTGGTGAACTTTGAATAAATCACCTGGAGAAGACATGGACTATTTATTTTCGGAATCTGCTGATGGGTAGCAGTCAGGCTGCATTCTAGGATGCCAACCCAGATGGGTGAGATATATGCAGCTGTCAAGACTGCCATACTGGAATGGGCTGGCTGTACACCAGAGGCTTACCACCAGCAGTTCAGAAAGGGAGGATCCAGATAAATGAGAGCCTTTAGAGGTTCCTCTATTGCTTAGAGATCTCACATGGAAGTGGGTGCAACTGGACCAGAAATAGCCAAGATTGTGCTATTGAAGCAGTTTTTGGAGGGTTTGACTGCTACAATGAAACAGTGGGTACATCAGCACCCCATGTTTATAGGAGTGGAGTGGCCTAGTGGTTGGGGCAAGGTACTTCAGACCAGAAGGTCAGGGGTTCAAATCCCACTAGAGAACAGCAACCTTGGGCTGGAAGGACTGGGGTTTCTAGTCCCACAGGTGCTCCTTGTGGTCTTGGGCAAGCCACTTAACCCTCCATAGCCCATGTTCCCTGTAAAATAGTTATCTCCAAGTTATAATGCCCCTGTTCAATGTAATTTCAGTTTGTTCAATGTAAACTGCACTGATGCAGAATAGCACAGTATATAAGAGAATGTAAATAAATAAATTCACTGGAAATAGCCAAGGGGTAGCATGAAACCCAGCTGGTGACTGCTGTGGACAGTGAGAAGGAAAATAAGTCATCCATTAGCCTAGGAAGACAGAAAGGGAAGCCAGAAGAGATGTTAGCTCCCATGTTCCAAATCTCAAAGTCATATCCTAGCTGAAGGCATGATCACCACCTGTTTTAGATGTGGAGCCCGGGGACACTTTACTCAGGAATATCCTTTGGGTACTGAAGAATTCATGGATGTCAGCCTAACTACTCCTCACACCTGTGCTTTTGTGGACACTCCCCACCCAGGGGCCCAGAGGTTTGTGATTCCTGTGGTGCTCAAGGGGACCTGCCTCCAGGCCTTGATAGACTCTGGGAGTATGTGGACCCTCATTCGAAGAGAAACCATAAACTGATTTCAAATTGACTATGTTGAGATGCTAGCACTGGCCTGTGTGCTTGGAGACCTCAGGCAGTATCCCACTGCACAGGTTTAATTTAAGACTCCAGCATGGCAAGCCACATTTGGGGTTGTGGTACTGCCCTGGCTCCCGCATCTAATGGTGATCGGTTGGGACTACCCAAACTTTGGAGCAATATGGGCCCAGGTAACTGACAGCTCCGCTAAGTTGGACCAGGAAGATTTCCGAGAGATTTCCCTGCTGGAATACCCAGATCCATATATCGAGAATGCCAGGCTTGCTAAGTCCCAGAGTTGGCATCACGAAGAAAAGCTACGCTATGAACAGAATCTGGAAACAGCAATGGTGGAGGGAGGGAAAGCTTAGGGAAGAAACTCCTGGGGATAGCTCAGTTCTCAGAAGTAGTGACCCAAATGCAATGGTCCCTTTCCCAGAGTGGGGGCTGGGGGAATACCCAGGGAGCTTCAGGAAGGCTCAGCAAGAGAACGAGTCCCTTAAACATGACCAAGAGTGGGTTTTGGAGGTGGATAGGGTTCCATTAGGTAATGGAGAGTCACTTGCAAGAACCTTTCCCTATATTCTGCTAAAGGGAGATTTATTATAAGGAGTGGCTAAGGGTGCTCTAAAGGGGGAAGAGGTAGAATAACTAATTGTTCCCTGGCCCTATCGTCATAACACCTGCTAACGAATGGGCCAGGGAACGATCAGTTGTTCTACCTCTTCCCTTTTTAGGGCACCCTTGGTCAAAGCCATTTATCAGGGAGACACCTGAAGATGGAAAAAAAACACTAGAGAGTGTTTTAGGCTGATTTTTCTGGCTCAGAGTTCATAAAACAGGTGCTGTTATATTTCCGGTCATGCCCCACTTGCCAACTTCATAACCTTGCCAAGTCTGACCTTCCCCTCTAGTGCCTCTGCCTATCACTTAAACGCCATTTGAAAGTGTGGCCATGGACCTGGTAGATTCCTTAGAGTGAGCCACCCGATACAAGAAGTATATGTTAGTCATTCTAACCATGCTACTCAATACCCGCAGGCTATTGTTCTAAGGAATATGAAGACTACTGGGATCGCAAATGTCCTCTAGGAAGTATTCTTGCAGGTGGGAATACCCAATGAGATACTCACAGATCAAGGAACACCCTTTGTATCCAAGGTGATGAAGCAAGTATGTACCTTAGTGAAGGTCAAGATGCTGTGAACACCAATATATCACCCGCAGATGGATGGCCTCGTCAAGTGATTCAATAAAACTGAAACAGATGTTATAAAAGATTGTGCAGGAGGACAGGAATAATTGGGACATTCTCCTACCTTACTTGTTTTCCATCTGCGAGGTACCTCAGAGTTCCATGGGTTTTTCGCCTTTTGAGTTGTTCTTCCAAAGACGGCCAAGAGACATATTAGGCATGGTAAGAGAAACCTGGGAAGAACCCCGTGCCTGGCATAATTTGGTGAAGTACATTATACATATGCAAGGCCAGCTGAGGAAAGCTAGAGAGATGGTCAAACTCAGTCTGGAAAAAGCCCAAACCGAGCAGACCAGAGGCTAAAATCAGGCAGCTGTGCATCGTACCTTCCAAATGAGAGACAGGAGAAATAGGTGAAGAACAGTCAGAGGAGGAAATGTGTGTGCAAGGCTTTCATTGTGAAAACTTTGCATGCAATTTTCATAGGTATTTCAGCGCCTGTTTCAAGGAGGCTGGAAATGCATATGGGTACCTTGACCCTGCTCGGCTGCCATTGGCTAGATTTTCCAAAATTTCTTTGCACATCCCAACTATGAAGGGTGATTCGCTGCATGCAAAGTTACAGAAACACTACTGCAATATCCTAAATACAGAAAGAGATAGCAGATAAGGACTGTGGGGATCATCTAGTCTGTCCATTCCCGATGAAATATCACACAGACCCTCCGCTCCCATACCCTCTCATCCAAGGATCCTCTCCAAGCTTTCTTTAAATTCTGTTGCTCTTTGGAGTATTACCATCACTACTGGGAGGCAGCTAACAGTATCCAACACCTTCTCGATTATGACAAATTTCCTTGCGTTACCCCTTAGTCTACCATTTTGAAGTGTCTTCTTTCTAAGTTCTTATGTTTCTTTATGCCTTTGAGGTATTTAAATCTCTACCCAGTGTATTTTTCCTAGCAAGAAAGCTGCCGGTACACACATGCAGGGCTCATTCACGAATACATGAGAATCATGAGTTGATTAATAGCAGGCAATGAAAAAGGTGCTGGTACTCCGTAGCCCTGTCTCTACCACATCCCCTTCCCTTTGAATAGACATAATGAAGAATCCAAATGCATAATTTAGAATATTGGAAATCTAGTTTGTTCCCCAGGCTATTTAATAACTAATGAAAATGCTAGAGAGAAAGTTGTCTTCGTCGGTATCCCCTTCTCAGTATTTTATATGCAAATCCACATTTGCCTGAAAGCTATGGGACCTTCCAGCTGTTTCTCATAATTTACAAACACTGTTTCTCATTCATTAGTAACCAGTATTCATATTCGGAGCCCATATAGGTAGGGTCAACCCCAGCCCCGTGGAGGCCTGCATTGCTTGAGCTGTAGATAATGAGAATGATAGCACATCGAGGCTAGCTACATCAGTTTGCAAGGCCCAGTTCTCTCCCCAGTGACTGTATTACAGATTTTACATTACTTTTACTGCAGGAGAGGAATGACAGTTTTGACTGCATGGCCATCTGTGAAGCAAGGACTACTTTGTCAGAGCATTGTGTTCCATTCTGAGATTTTATATAATGCACCAAACAGAGTAAAAAGGTGTGGGGGGGGGGGGAGGGGGGCTAGCCACATAATGCTCATGCAATGCTACTTCAGGGAGGAAAATCACTCAGACTGGTTTTGTACTGAAGTGACTTCTCTCTGACATCAACTACTTGTATTTTGCATCTTGTGCAAGCGCCTGAAATCCCGCCTCCCAGTGCCTCATCCCCATCTGCATCCTCCCCTTTCTTCCCTAATCTCATTGCTAATTGTCAGAACATTTCATGAAGATAAACTCAACCACACAACAGTTACAATAAAAAAAACCATTGGAGACGATATTCGAAATGGTTTAGTTCATTATCAAGAGCTAATAAGACTAGCCCATCGCCCATTACAACCATGACAAGGCCTGCCTAAGACCAACCAGTACAAACACAAAGACCTCCTGCAAGGAGTAAACCTGTGCATAGTTATGTTCTTAAGCTATTATACCTAAACTTGTTTAGAAACCCAAGTTATCCTGTACAAAGGTTGTCCCCCGTTCTATGTAAAATGTTATCCTGTACAAAAGTTGTCTCTTGTTATACGCAAACTGTTATTGAGTTTCTTGTAAACTGCCCCTGATCTCTGGAAGGGGCGTTATAGACAAATGTACAAATAAAAAAATAAAATAAAATAATAATAACCAGTTAAACTCTAGTGATCTCAATATTCAACGGCACTATCTGGATAATGCAACAGAATATTCCCACAGACTACAAGAAAGATGCCTGGTTGAATCTGGGATGGTCTGTGGGTGGAACAGGGGTGATTTTGGCAGCTATCCAGTCAGTGGCGATATTGAGCCACTAAACGCATTGCTCAACAACATAAAGTTAGGACAGGTCAATGGCCATCACTGGTGAATATCAACCTCTTTCTTTATAATGGATGTTCGTGGCTGCAGCATGGAAAACGTGAACAATATGCTTTACAACATTTAGACCAGAATGAAAATCTAACAAAATGCTCTAAATCAACTAGCACAGTGGGGCATGCCTTTACAGAGGACACAGCTCATATATACCTACTCTAAAGAGTAGACAGAGATTGTGCTGCAGAAACGCTATCACCAGTGCATTGTAATTAAGTGTGATATGGCTATAAAGTCATCTTGCAATTCAGTTTGACAAGCGAACATACCAGTTCTCTCATCTGTGAGTGTCCCGAGTCTGAGAAAGAATGGGTGAAGACCATCATGCTCCTATGCAAGAGTATATCTCTGTCTCAGCCAAAAAGCTGGAACACCAGCCAACCTTAAGCATCTCCTTTGCAAGACCAGGGAAACCTGTAACATTTAATTCCTGCTTGCCAGGACTGAAACTGTTTTGCTATGTTATTCGTATATGTCCCTTCCTACAGGGGCTGCACAGCAATAACCCCAAGCTTGTGGGGAATTCCCCCGTCAAGTATCACTGCAGGAGTGGCTGAGCAAAAAAATTCTATAGCATCCTGCTTGTTGCTGTTGAAAATGTGCAGACCTATAAATGAAAGGCACATGCCATCAGGACAGCTTTAAGGGTGAACCTATCTATGAACCATTTGTCCATCATTTTGTAGGAGTATTTACCATACCCAACTGTGGGAAGATGTAGGAGCAAACAATGCGGTGTTTGGGAGAAGCCCAGCTATTAGGATACAGCCCTTCTGCATCTTGTGACTAATTTCCATATGGCATGTGCATGTAATATCTTTACCCCCCACTCTCCCATGTCCAGGTGGGAAATGCGTCCTTTTAGTTAGGAGGATCAATGTTATTAACTGATCTCACAGTCCCACAGTCACCCATCCAAGTAATAAAAGCTCTACAATTAACAAAGTCCAGATGTTCTCCTGCAACTGGTGTAGCACCATGTTCATTCTCTGAGCACCTTGGTCTGTCTTTTATCTATGCAGAGCCAGCCCAAGGGTTTCTGCCACCCTAGGCAGGACTGCGGTGCTGCCTGGCCCATCATGCTACCCCCCTCTCAGCATCCATCTTCTCACCTGGGGGAGGAGGGCAGCATAGCGATCCCTCCGCTGTGTCGGGCTCTAAAGCTCCCGTGCATGCGTGCTCACAGCCTGCTGCTCCTGCTCCCCTCTGACACAACTTCTTGTTGGAGGGGGTAGGAGCGTCAGGCCATGAGTGCACCAGCATGGGCACTTTAAAGCCCGCTGAACTGGAGGGATCGCTGTGCCACCCTCACTCCCCCAGGGTGAGAGGATGGATGCCGGGGAGGGGGCAGCATGGCAGGCCAGGCGGCACTGAACTGAACAGTTGTTTGGAAGGGGAATGATCTAGGCAACTGCCTAGTTTGTCTGGTGGACGAGCTGGCCCTGGATCTGTGGATTGTTGTGGTCAAACTGGTTTGACCTAGTGAAATATCTTCAATTTGGAAGCCAGAGTTAGGTCTATAGATTTCTGATGCAGAGGCCATAGAAATGGCTGTGCGAGCAGGGCATCCCAACACGATGCAAGTATAGAAGGGACATTGATGTCATCCCTGGACTTCCAGGAAGACCAACAAAAGCAAGGTTCTGCTCACAGCTGGGTGGATGGGGGACCCCAGGTTCACCAATTGCATAGGGTGCATTGCTAGTTTGGTACAGTCCTGCTTTTCTTGAAACCATGTCTAGTCTTTTTATATCATCAGTCAGATACATGTGTTATTAGTAAATATGTCTACTGCATAAAATGGGGCAGCACATATTAATGCATCAGATTGTCAGCTCTCTGTGGAAACGTGCTACCTGCAGTACCTTGATTGCAACTTTCCTTCAGCTTGGATGTAGAAAGAGAAATAGTTAAATCTAAACTACAGATATGGAGGAGAGAGTGCTTCTACCATCAATACAGGAGGTCCTTTGAGAAGACGTCATTAGTGAAGATGTCATTATGTCTATATTAAGGGAACATATCAAAATCAGCATCGCAAATTGTGTGGAGAGTGGGCATTGTGTCAGCCATAGTACTTTTTAGGTGCTGCAGAAGAAGCAGAATATTTTCTGTGGAAGAATGAGGGAACCTATATAGAACGTACATATTATATATACACTGATCACATATATGCTATCGGCTTTTCTTTAGAAGTCTTATTCAAAATTTTCACATAGAAATTGCAGGATTTACATGTGGAAATGGCAGTCTTAGAAAGGATTCAATTTACATGTAGAAGTCCATAATATGTAGAAATTGTAAGGGCTGTGTGTCCGAGGCATGTTAGGACACCGCCTGGGTGGTCAAAAATCTACATGTGTATTATGCATTTCATAAAGGGAATGCATGTATTGGACCTGTGGAGGGGAATTTTGTAAACTACCCCCCCCCCCAGCCATATTTTAAATGAATCCAAACAATAATAAATAATTTTGAAAAAAAAGTGATAGAGCTCAGTTGGTCAATGGTAATCACTCCATTTTATTTATTTATTTGTTTAATAATTTTCTATACCACATTTTTAGGCTGGAGTGAAACAAAGTGGTTTACAATTAAAAGGTATATTAGGAAGAAAGCAGTGGTTCCAGGAAGGACTTGAGTGAAGATGTGTTGCCTTGAATTTGAGTAGCTTGGTTTCCCTTCTCAGATGTGGGGGGAGAAAGTTCTAGACACTTGGGGGTATGTTTACTAAACCTTCTTAATGTGCGCCCAGCGTTAGTGTGCAGGATGCCATATAAGGAGTGGGCGTTTCAGTTTAAAGTAGCAAAACTGGATTAGCGCTAGATAATGCGCGCTGCTGCGCACATTATCGGGCAAAGCGCCGCTAAGCGCGTTACCACGTGGTAATCTTAAGTAGGCGCACAGACATCCAAACATAGAAACAGAAGTGTAGCACAATGGTTAATAAACTGACTGCTAATACAGGGGTCATGAGTTTGATCCCCCAGTATGCATCAGGCTGGCGGAGGCATCAGCTTTGACATGTAAGTATTGTTTCCTGAGGTATTTTATTTATTGCTGCCAGCAAACACACCCTCATGTGCCGTAACCTAAGGTGCCGCATAAGGCACCCCATAGGGCACATTATAAAGTGCACTGTCCGCCACGGCACCCTATAATGTCCCCTATAGGGCACCCTATAAGGTGCTCCATAGGACACCTTATACGGACTATAACCATAAGGTGCCTCAGAAGGCGCTTTATAGGGTGCCCTATAAGGCACCTTCTGAGGCACCTTATGGTTACAGTACCCTGAGGGTGTTTTGCTGGCAGCACTAATGTACATTAAAAAAAAGACAATGCTTTGGACAGCCCTATCAAATAACCCCTACTGTGGGTTTGAACCCATGACCTCTGGCTCCACAAGTAGTGAAACAACCAGTGGGCTACAGCTCCATAGCTGTCAGCAAGACCCTGGCTGGCTGCAGAAGGATTGCACGTCACCACACAAACAGTCTGCTGTGGTCACCAGGATAGGGTTAACCCACCCATACCCATGATGCACTGCACATGCAAATCAGCAGTCTACAGATGATCACAAGATGGGGTATGCACCCCCACAGCACCTCGGCCTGGTAGGGGGAACTGACCGTGTGTGGTACTAGCACAGAGTAGCTACACACCGTCACATTGTGCAGGTACTGCACTCACCCTGAGGGTGAGGTGGGGCGCCCAGCACCAGGTCCACAGCAGAGATAGGCCATGCTGCAGGTCCCCAGCAGTGCTAATGTGTGAGATAGGTAGTTTCTGCAGACACACCTTGGATATATCTGTATGTCTCAGTCAGGTTTAGCCCCTATGGACCCCTAGGAGGATTATGTACCAACACCCTCCTCCAGGGCTGAGAGTGGTAAACAGGGTCTCCCACCAACAGATCCACATTCTATCTCCCTGCAATGGTGGCAGTAGAGAGGACCATCAACCCCAGTCCTGCTAGGGAACAGACACCCTATAGGGCAGGCAATGCAGCTCTGTACACATCCATAAAGCAATAGCAGACAGACATTAGGCCTGGATATGCTAAGCTGCACCCCACCACTATCTGATATTCTCCTGCAGCAAGCCTTCAGCTGCTGCACCCTGCAAGGTGTTCCATCAAGACACATACTAGCTACAGACAACCTGCTAGCTGGTCCATAGTGCATGTTCCTGGTAGAAATGAGTGCACCCAGAACTGGGATGTCAACATACATACCAAGCAGATAAGTCAGTGACAGGGCCCCAAAAGGCAGCCCATAAATATCACATGAAAAAAATACTATACAGCACTATGGGGGAGCCTAGCCATGCCGTGGTCACTGCTCAGTCAGGGTGAGAGTGATCTCCCAGCAGAACATGCTGTGACCACCCTGTCTGTGCAGGTGGTGGCCGGGCACTACAGTGTCCCAGCCAGTGCCCTATGTCCTGTGCAGATGCATCCTGGCCAGGCCACCCTGTCCGGGCTATACCCATGGTACCTTGCTCCTCATTATGCACATTGGCAGGCCAATACTGGCAACAGTGCTGGCAGTGTGGGCTGTGGAGGGTGTTTGCAGCCACCACACACTGGATAGACAGACACACACTCCCACACCTATGCCAGCATTGTGCTACTATAGAGGTGTTTAGCAGCCCTGGCCACCATACCAGTCCTGGGCACAGTGCAGGCATGGATATGGTACGCAATACTGTTGGGGGTCACTCCCCAGGGTGGTAAACACTGTCAGAGACCAGACCTGAAGCACACTCCACAAACATCAGAAAGGTTGCTATGATGGAGCTCAATCAGCAAACTGTGCTTAACGTAGGAATTGCTATCTGCCAGTAATCATAGCAACCTTTTGATAGCTGTGTACCGTATTCCCAGGTTTAGGGTGGCATTGCTAAGGTATGCAAGTGCTAGTATTGGGAGATGCACGCAGGGCCCAATGTCCTGCCTCTCCAGGAGCCATTGGCTAATGGAGCCTGTGGGTGTGGGTGTGTCTGCCCCTGTTGGCTGCTGCTTTACGGCAGAGGTTCCCAACTCCAGTCCTGGTGTGCCAAACACTGTTCGGGTTTTCATGCTGTCCCTCATGAATATGCATGAGATACATCTGCATACCATGGGGATGGTGAATAGATATGCAGCACAGGCATCTTTATTAGAGGCAGCATGGAACCTGAATGGTGTTTTGTCCTCCAGGACTGCATTTGGGAGACTCTGCTCTAGGTAATGTGCCTGTTTATGGTGTCTTTGCTCTGTATGGTAAAATGTAGGTGTTTCGGGCATGTTTACGTCATCTGCAATAAAGGTTCTGTCTGTATTAGCACGTTGTAGTAGTGGGTAAAAAATGGGGACTGGGTTGGCAGGCACCATAGCTGGGATTTGAACCTGTGACCTTCTGCCTCCAAACACACTGGTTGTGTGCACTGCACCACCGTGTTGCCACAGAGACAGTGCATTCCCTGGTGATACCATGACTGTTTGTCCGGCAGGGCCTGTCTGTTGCAGTGCATGGCACCCACCTACACAGGGCTAGGCCATGGTCTGCTCTGGGCAGCTGCCACTGCCCCCCTCCACCACCAGTACCCTTCTGCCACCATGCTGACATGCCCTTCTGCTGGTGGTGCTGGTGGTGTGCAGTCTCAAGCCATCCAGTGTGCAGGTAGGCAGCTGCCTATGGTGCGTGTTCTGGGGTAGGGGTGCCTGCATAGATGTCCACGCTTCCCCCCAACACCGCCTGCCAATGTTCTGTGCCCTTGGAGGTACCTGCTGGGTACTATCCCCTGTGACACTGTGATAAACACTCTCGTGCCCATGTTGGGCCCTCATCAGTTGCTGTCTGGCTGCTGTACAGTTTCAGCATTCCTAAGTGCCAACTAGGCAATCTGCCTAGTCCGCACTGTGCCCCAGCTGCACCACAGCATGTGCCGCTTGCAGCCCTCTGTATCCCCTTTCCCAGCATCTGTCCAGTTGCCCATTCCGACATGCCCGCCCTGCTGTTGTGGAACATGTGCATGCCATAGGTAACCTGTCCAATGGAGAGGGAAACCCTGATCAATGCTATTTCACTGTGGGATCATTCACCTTGTATGGGGACGGAGCGTAAACCCTTCCAAAATTCATATCTTTTTTGGGGGGCTTTCTTGGGAGTGTTTTTTGATGTTTCCCATTACTATCACTATTGCCCAGCTTGGTTATGTTTTTTGTATATTTTGTTGGGGTCCTTTTCAATGTTTATTTGTACTTTTGTTCCGTGCACATGTATCACACTTATCACTTTTTTTGTAGGTTTCCCTGGTTTTGCTGTACATTGCTGACAAAATGGTTTCTTTTCCCTTTAAATCAGCTCTAACGTGAGGTTTTCACTTGCGTTAGTTTTGGCCTCGGATTTCACATCGTTAATGTGCGGGGAGCCTCTCCCCTCCCACTCTCCACCCATTGACCCCTTCTCTTCGCCCCTGGGGAGCCTTCCTCCGCCCTCCGGGAGCCTTTCCCCGCCTTCAGCGCTCGTTTGCGCCACTGCGCGCGTTAGAGCGCCCTAAGGCACATTTGTGCCCCGTAAAGCGTCATTATCATGCGCTAAGGTACCTTAGCGCGTGATAATTGCACAGCGCGCACATTAAGAAGGTTTAGTAAACATACCCCTTGGTCTTAAAAAAGAAAAACAAAGTGTGCCTGGTGAGTTGTAAATGAAAGCAGAAGGGAGGAAGTAGGACTAAAAGGTTTGCCACTGGTCTGAATGATTTAGCTGGGATCAGAAATTTTGAGAGATATAGCAGGAGACTACAATGTAGGACTTTGTGATCAATGAATCTGACCTTGAAGCAAATCATAAAGCTTACTGGGAAGTAAGGTTTATGATTGTGATGGGATGGTGTCTATTAGTACCAGTGGTTGAAGAATATTGATTATAACATTTGCCTCCCTTTATGGTCAGTATCATCAACAAAGAAAAGGATGCACTTACCTTGAGGCCACTTTGATGCTTTCCTAAAGTCCCAGGGCATCCATCTTCAGTCTTCAAGATGGAATGGATAAAAGTTCAATATCAAACTCTTTAATTATCCAACATTAAATTTCTACCTGTTTACTAATGTGCATTACACATGTAATGCACGATTAGTGCATGGTATCAGCACAATGCTAAAATATAGTGTGGACCTGGTGCTAAAATCCTCATGCTACCCTTGTGGTGGCTGGGTGGGACAGAGAGTTCCCACCATGGCACAGCTAGCGCTGACGTTTGGAGCCCATGCTACCTAGCTTGGTGCAAGTAGCAGGTATGCAACTAATGCCACCTTACTGGGTGGCATTAGCTACACCTGTGACCAGTTTACCACCATGATGTGTAATAACTGCAGGGAGACGGAGGTTTATGTTCCCGCTGTGGTTAGTTCACAGCCCTGTGCTAGTAATGTGGCCCACACACTTGTTACCAGTGCAGGGCTTAAAAACCTTGTCCCACAGTTTGTTCTCTCAACTTTACATTTTTGCTATAAACTATGTACCAATTCAGACTGTGAAACAAGTGGTGTGATGTATGTTATTATTATATGTCCATGTGACAGAATCTATATTGGGAACACCACTAGACAGGTTAAAACCAGGATTACAGAACACATTGGAGTAGAGGAGTAGCCAAGTGGTTAGAGCAAAAGCCTAGTACACAATCAATCAGGGTTGGATTCCCACTGGAACTCCTTGGGCAAGTTGCCTTCCCCTTCATTGTCACAGAAGAAAAGGCTTGGCAATCTACTTCTGGTCACACCTTGCCAAGAAAATCCAGCAGGTGTTGGGTTGCCAGGAGTCAACATTGGCTTGAAGTCACTTAAAAAGAAATAGAACACATTTCAGTTATATGAAGATGTAAGGAAGATGCTCTTCTGGTACCACATTGGAATGAGATATCTCCCACAATCAAAGACCTTAAGATTGAGACCATTGATCTCCAGTGAGGTTGGTAATCAATGAGAGTGATAGTACATCTTCCAGTAGCAAACCCTTATTCCCAGGAGTCTTAGGGGTATGTTTACTAAACTGTGGTAATCGTGAATAACGCACGTTGTATAATGTTAACACTCGTTAGTGTGTCATAACGCGTTTTATGATGCGCTAACGAGCGTTAACGTTATACAACGCGCATTATGATGTGCTAACGAGCGTAATGCTCCGAGGCGTGGTAAAACACCGCAGAAGGTGGAGAGAGGGCGGAGAGAAGGGGTCAATGGGCATAGAGTGGGTGGGGAGAGGCTCCCCTCACACTAACGCGCTGAATTTCAGGGCTGAATTCCAACGCGAATGAAAACCTACCGTTAAAGGCACATTACAGGGGAGAGAAACCATTTAAGTGTCAGCAATGTACAGCCCAGGCAGGGAAACCAAAAAACAGTGATAAGTGTGATATATGTGCACAGACCAAAAGGGCACAGAAACACTGAAAATGACCCCAACAAACTGGAAAAAAACAATAACCAAGTTGGGCAATAGTGGTTATCAATGAGAAACATCAACCCCTCCCCCCCCCAGTAAGCCCCATAGAACAGATATAATTCGTGGAAGGGTCTATACGCTGTCCCCATAAAAGGTGAATGAGCCCACAGTGACATAGCGCTGCTCAGGGTTTTCCCCACCATTGGACAGGTGCACATGTCCCGCAACATCAGGGCGGGCATGTCGGAATGGCAACTGGACAGATGCCGGAGAAGGGGATACAGAGGGACGCAGGCGGCACATGCTGTGGTGGAGCTGGGCCACAGTAGGGACTAGGGTGATGCCTAGGTGGCCCATACGAATGCTGAAACAGCAGAGCAGCCAGACAGCAACTGATGAAGGTCCAACATGGGCACGAGTGGGTTCCCCAAAGTGTCACAGGGGATAGTACCCAACAGCTACCCCAAGGGCACGGAACATTGGCAGTCGGGGCTGGCGGGGAGCGTGGACATCTATGCAGGCACCCCTACCCCAGAACCCACACCATAGGCAGCCGCCTACCTGCACACTGGATGGCCTGAGACTGCGCACCACCAGCTACACCAGCAGAAGGGCATGTCAGCATGGTGGCTGAGGGATACTGGTGGTGGAGGGGGCAGAGGCAGCTGCTCAGAGCAGACCGTGGCCTAGCCCTGTGTAGGTGGGTGCCATGCACTGCAACAGACAGGCCCTGTCTGACCAACAGTCATGGTATCACCAGGGAATGCATCATCTCTGTGATAACATGGTTGTGCAGTGCACAAAACCAGTGTATTCAGAAGCAGAAGGTCACAGGTTCAAGTCCCAGCTGTGGTTTCTGCCAACCCAGTCCTCATATTATACCCACTACTATAACGTGCTAATACAGACAGAACCTTTCTTGCAGATGATGTAAACATGCCCAAAACACCTACATTTTACCCTACAGGGCACAGACACCATAAACATGCACATTACCTAGAGCAGAGCCTCCCAAATGCAGTCCTGGAGGGCCAAACACCATTCAGGTTCCATGCTGCCTCTGATAAAGATGCCTGTGCTGCATTTCTATGTGCCACCCCCATGGTATGCAGATGTATCTCATGCATATTCATGAGGGACAGCATGAAAACCCGAACAGTGTTTTGCACCGCAGGAATGGAGTTGGGAACCTCTGCCGTAAAGCAGCAGCCAACAGGGGCAGACACACCCGCACCCACAGGCCCCATTATCCAAAGCCTCCTGGAGAGGCAGGACTTTGGGCTCTGCATGCATCTCCTAATACTAGCACTTGCATTCCTTAGTAATGCCACCCTAAACCTGGGAATATGGTACACATCTATCAAAAGGTTGCTATGATTACTGGCAGATAGCAATTCCTAGATTAAGTACAATTTTCGGAGTGAGCTGCATCATAGCAACCTTTCTGATGTCTTTGGAGTGTGCTACAGGTCTTGTGTCTGACAGTGTTCACCAATCTGGGGAGTGACTCCTACAGTATTGCGTACCATAGCCATGCCTGCACTGTGCCCAGGACTGGTGTAGTAGCCTGGGCTGCCCAACACCTCTATAGTTGCACAATGCTGGCATAGGTGTGGGGAGTGTGTGTCTGTCTATCCAGTGTGTGGTGGCTGCCAACACCCTCCACAGCCCACAGTGCTAGCACTGTTGCCAGTATTGGCCTGCCAATGTGCATAATGAGGAGCAAGGTACTGTGGGAATAGCCTGGATAGGGTGGCCTGGCCTGGCCGCATCTGCACAGGGCATAGTGCAATGGCCGGACATTGTAGTGTCCGGTACCACCTGCACGGACAGGGTGGCCATAGCATGTCCTGCTGGGAGGTCACTCTCACCCTGACTGAGCAGTGACCATGGCATGGCTAGGTTCCCCCATTGTGCTCTATAGTATTTTTTTTGTATGTGTTATTTATGGGTTTTCTTTTGGGGCCCAGTCACTGATTTATCTGCTTGTTGTGTATGCTGATATCCTCGTTCTGGGTACACGCATCTCCTCCAGGACCATGCACTATGGCAGGGGTAGGGAACCTTGGTCCTGGAGAGCCGCAGACCAGTCAGGTTTTCGGGATATCCCTAATGAATATGCATGAGATATATATGCATTAGAGATATCCTGCCAACCTGACTGGTTTGTGGCCCTCCAGGGCTGGATTTGGAGACCCCTGCCTTACACCTCTGTCATTTAAGATTGTGAGTGGGCAAGGTGCAGATGTCCTAGACATCGAAAGGGTATATAGAATGTGTCACATTCCTCCTCGATTCTCACCACCACCAAAAAGTTGTCTAATAGACAATATTTTGGTGGTGGTGAGAAGTGAGGAGGAATGTGACACATTCTATCTAACCTTTTTGATGTCTTGGACATCTGCACCTTGCCCACTCACAATCTTAAATGACAGAGGTGTAAGGCAGGGGTCTCCAAATCCAGCCCTGGAGGGCCACAAACCAGTCAGGTTGGCAGGATATCTCTAATGCATATATATCTCATGCATATTCATTAGGGATATCCCGAAAACCTGACTGGTCTGCGGCTCTCCAGGACCAGGGTTTCCTACCCCTGCACTATGGACTAGCTGGTGGACTGTCTGCAGCTAGTATGTGTCTTGCTGGAACACCGTGCAGCGGCTGGAGGCTTGCTTCTGTAGAATGTCAGGTAATGGTGGGGGGTAGCTGAGCATTTCCAGACCTGCTGTCTGTCTGCTATTGCGTTATGGATGTGTACTGCTTTGCATTGCCTGCCCTGTAGGGTGTTTGATCCCTAGCAGGACTGGGTTGATGGTCCCCTCTACTGCCACCATTGCAGGGGGGTAGAAAGTGGATCTGTTGGCGGGAGATCCTGTCCCCCACCCTGAGACCCAGAGGGTGGGTTGGGTGGTGGTATGTAATCTCCCTGGTAACCACAGCTGAATGTGGGTGTGGTGCCGTGCAGTCTTCCTGTAGCCAGTCAGGTGTTTGTTAGCAGCTCTAGCCCACTGGTTACTTCACTGCCCATGGAGCCAGAGGTCATGGGTTCACAACCCACAGTGTGGTTCATCGATAGGGCTGTCTTAGGCAGTCTATTTTTATTGTATATTAGTGCTGCCAGCACAACCACCCTCAGGGCACTGTCACCTTAGGGTGGCTCATAAGGCGCCCTATAGGGCGCCTTATACGGCACCCTATAAAGCATCTTATAAGGTGCCTTATATGGTGTCCTATAGGGGATATTATAGGGTGCCTTGGCAGACAGCGCACTTTATAATGTGCCCTATGGAGTGCCTTCTAGGGTGCCTTATGTGGCACTTTAGGTTACACCACTGTGAGGGTGTGTTTGCTGGCAGCACTATTAACGTACAACTCAACTTCTTCACAGCCCAATACTTAACCCTTTCCAGGCCAAGCCCAAAACCTTCGGGATCCAAACATCTGCCTAAATATTCCTATCAAATGGTATATAATACATGACCATGGCAGAGGGAATGTCACTATTGGAACATATTGAATAAGACGGGTACAATTTTCCTGACATATGCAAACATTAACCTGGCTGCAGACTAAAATATTATAGTAGGCTTTCAAAGGGGTTACACATGACGCCTCAGCTAGCCTTATTCATTAGGCATACTGGGGAATTGAACCCATGACCCTTGTACCATCAGTCTGTGTAGTAATCATTGTGCTACAGCTCTGTTTCTGTATTTGGGTGTCTGCGCGCCTTCTTATGCTTAACACGCAGTAACGCGCCCTGTAACGATCGTTGCTGCACGTTATCACTAACGATGTACCGCCCATGTTCTTTTTTGGCATTTCTTCCACTAACGTGGCTCCTAACGCGAATCACACTAACGCAGTTTAGTAAACATACCCCTTAATTTGAAATCAAATAGCATTAGCTTTCCTAAGGTCATTGCTATAAGATGTGAACTTTGTGAGGACTATTTTAGAAGCCCTATTTATGCTTTGGATGTCTGAAACAGACATAGAGATGTCCAGAGCACAGAGACAGTGCCAGAGCTATTTTGGAAGCCAGGCCCGTGGACATCCAAATCTTAACAGGTACGTGGTGGAGGAATGGCTGGAGCATTCCCAGGAACCCGGACGCTACTGCCTGCTCTCAGAAATTTCCAGAGTCTCGTCTAAGTTTAGACCTGCTCCTGGAAAGATTAAGCATCTGGAATGTGCTTGTTCTGGCTGAAAAGCGTCCAGAGGGCGTAGAAAAGATAGTACTCTATCATCCCCAGCACTCAGCACAATCACAACAATAGCAGCGGTGGGATTTCAACTCTGGCTTCTTCGGTCCTAATCACTGGACTATGCTTACACATTTAATTCCTGGAACACTATGCGTGGTAAACTATTGCATTTAATAAACATACACAGAAACAGAATGAAGTCAATTTTTATGCTGCTATGAACAATTATTTTTGTAAAAATAATGGATGCTATGTTTTCTAGAGAAATTACACTCCTGATGATGGATGCAACCAATGACTGAATTTGGAGTATGATATTGTAGTGCAATGTTGAAATTTGATGTTAGCTAATTAGAGTTAACTATCTTTCCATCCCATCTTGAAGTTAAGTCTCAAGGTAAAGCATCGGGGGGAATATTCAAATGCGGCTAGCAGACCTGCTAACAGTGCTTTGGCTGGGATAGTCAGTGGCATGGGATGCATATTCATATAATGGAGGCAGGACACGCAAATGAAACAATGACATAGGTGTAAGTGGGCTCAGAGTAAATGCTGGACTCTAACCCTCCATCCTCATGCTGGTTCCTGCCTCTACTCAATTCTTTTTATTATCGAAACATGGCTAGAGGAGCGAGATGCGGTTACTCCTTTATTAAAATAGAATAGGAGAGGGGGGGCGGAGCCTGCGAGGAACCAGTATGGCCGCATAAGAGAGCTTCTCCTGGCCCCTCGACAACGAATCCTGCTTACTATCATTTTAGCCTGCTTGAAACGCAGCGAGTCGGAGAGCCAGAGCTCGAGGATGTCATCGGGCAAACAGACCCGCTTGGATTTCGCCGCTGCGGCGGCGGCTGGCACCAAAAGGTCCAAATCCGATCCACTCTCGCCGCAAAAGATGGCGGCTCCCCATGAGACGGCGGAGGGGTTGCAAGAGATTTTGAAAGAAGTGAGAGCGGTCCGCTGTCGGGTAGACTCAAACGGTGAGTCCCTGGCTGCAATGCAAGCGGGCCTAACAGATCTAACTGCACAAATGCAGCAACTCACACAAAGGGTGGACAGCGTGGAAAGGGTCGCTGCGGCGCATGAGAAACAACTGACCTTGCTCCCGCGACTTAATCGCAAGTTTGATGGGCTGGAAAAGAGTCTCGAAGACATGAACAACAGGGCTCGGCGAAACAATATACGGGTACTGGGAATTGTCGAAGGTGCCGAAGGGGGAGACCCTGTTCGATACTTGGAAGCACTGATACCAAAGCTTCTGAAGTTGGAGTTTGCGCGCCCGTTCGAGATCGAAAGGGCTCACCGGCTGCCCTCCCACGCTAGTCAAAGTGCTAAGTACCCGCGCCCGATGATTCTATGCGCGCTCCGCCACCAGCACGTCACTCAAATCCTAGCGGCGGCAAAGGCAACACAGCCCCTCCAGCATGGAGGTCAGAAGATAGCCTTCTACCCTGACTTCAGCAAACCTACTGTTGAGCGACGGAAGCACTTTTTAGCATTGCGGCCTCGCCTCCAGCGTCTGCAGGCTAGATACGGCCTGTTTAGCCCAGCGAGGTTTAAGGTGACTCTGAATAATGAGACAACATCCTTTGATGATCCTGCAGTCCTGGAGAGATACATCGAAGACCAGGAGGCCTTGCAGATGCAATCCACGTAAACAGCGTGAACGTTGAGGTTGGACAATGGTTTGAATAATCCACGGTCTTGCCCTATGGGAACTATCCTTGAATTTGCCTGGAGTTTATGTTTGAGGCCTGACCTTGGGCCTGGCTCTTATAGGCAATAGCTCCGGTCTGTTGGAGGGATTCCAGTCTGCCCGCAAGAGCTGCACGGCCTGGCAGCGAACCTCGTGGATGTTGCGGAGTGGACAGTTCAGAAACCTAATGCTGTGTTTATCATGTTTGCTTTTTGGGTCTCTCCTTGTTGGGAATGAATGTGTGAATGAGAGAATTTGGGTGGGTGGGTGAAAATGGGGCCAGTTTTATTTATTTATTTATTTTATTTAACAATCTCTTATATACCGCAGCTTCCTAAGATCAGCTGCGGTTCACAAATAACAACAGGCAACAAATCATGGATTTGTTTTACATATAACGTCATATAACTATAACCAATGTACAGTAAACAGAAATGTTGAACAGATAGCACTGAACAGTGCAACACTATATACATTATGTACATTAACATTATATTATTAAATACATATACAAGTTATGTGGGATATAATCATTATGAGTAGTACAGATGCAGATAGGGCAGGTTTTCTTTTCTGTTATAGTGAGATGTAGATAAAACTGTTTAGCCTTTGTCTAATTCTTTTGATGGCTGTTCTATAGTGTTGTAGTGCATTGTAAAGAGGTGTGTTTTCAGTTTTTTTCGGAATTCATTAATCTCTGTTAATATTCTTAGTTCAACAGGGAGGGAATTCCAGGCTGTTGGGGCTGCATGTGAGAACGCTCTGTTGTTTGTTGATTTATTTGTTTTTATGAAATCTATGGGGGTTTTAAGTTTGTTTAGTTGATTTTTTCTTTGAGTAGGTTTTGGATGTTCTTTGGTAATTAAGTTACTTAAAGTAGATGGTGTCAAATCAAATAGTGATTTAAATACTGTTATTAGTGTTTTATATGTTATTCGGTTTTGAATTGGGTAGTTTGCGTTGTACTGGATGTCCCTGTGGTCTTACCCAGGATGTTCTTGTTATGGAAGGGGTTTTTTTTGGGGGGTGGAAAGGGCTGGATCTCGGGGAAAGAAACAGAGTTGTATACAGTGGGGGATTCTGTGTCGGATCACGGGCGGGGGTCTGACCAGTTTGTATAATATGCATGTAATATTTTGTAATCTAAGAAGTAATGACTGATCGGATTAAATTTATGTCCCTGAATGTGAAAGGGATTCAGACACCAATTAAAAGGAAAAAATTACTAGCATATTGTGCCCGGCAGCAAGCAGATGTCATTTTTTTACAAGAGACGCACTTAAGCTCACAAGAAACCGGGAAGCTAGCGGGCAAGAAATATATCCTAGCAGGTGCCTCCCCAGCAGACCATAAGAAAAATGGGGTTGCCATACTGGTGCGGAAAGCGGTGGGAGCCAAGACAGTTAAAACTAGCCACGATGACGCTGGGCGATGGTGTAGATCATTGATACGGGTCGGGGATGTAGATTTGCAGTTGGTCAATGTGTACGGCCCTAATCAGGACGACCCTAACTTCTTTAGCGCCTTAAATAGCATGCTGCAGAGGGAGTATTCAGCCCCAATAATAATGGGTGGCGATTTCAACCTGGTCAGAGAATCTTTGGTGGACCGCAGCCCAGCGAGAGTGGTACGATCATCCCGAGCAGACGGGGCCCTCTCCGCTTTGATAGCGGATTGTGGCCTAATGGATATTTGGCGATTGTTGCATCCGACCGAAAAAGACTACACTTTCTATTCACCAGTACATAACTCTCTCTCCCGGATAGATTACTTTTTAGTTTCACGGTCATTGGTTTCGAGCAGCTGTGAGGCGACAATCATGGGTAGAACGATATCTGACCATGCGGCTATCACGATCAGTGTTCTGGTCACAGCGGCTGCCAGAGGGACCCCTGAGTGGTCATTTAATAGGGCCTGGCTGGCGGAGCCCGCCTTTCAGAACGAGCTGAGGACCGCCACTAGGGAGTATTTCTTGGCCAACAAGGTCGAGGATACAGCATGCTGGGCCTGGTGGGAAGCCTTCAAGGCGTCGCTAAGGGCCACTATTACTAGTTATAAGATCAAAGAAGCAAAGCGGAGAAAGGAGCAGCTGTTGGTCATAGAGCAACAGATTAAAGCGGGCGAGAGGCTCTGGATTAGGTGCCCTAACCCAGGGATCCTTCTCCGACTGCAAAGATTACGATTCCAGTATAATGAAGTGTTAAGTTACGAGGTAGAGCAACTTATGCTGAGACAATCGGCTAGATATCATATAGAACAAAACAAAGCTAGTAAGCTACTGGCGAGCACTCTGAGAGGACATAGGGAAAGGTCGAGAATTGTGTCCCTTGTGGATGATAAGAAGACTCAGCTGTTTAAGGATGAGCAAATTTTGGAAGAATTCACTAAATTTTACAGTGCATTGTATTCCTCAGAGGTGAGCGCCAACTCTGAAGAGTCCGCCAGATTCTTAGATACCTTGAGCCATCCTATATTGGAGGTTCATCAGGCTCGGCAGCTTGACATGCCCATTTCCTGTAAGGAGATAGATACTGCCATCAAAGCCATGGCGGCGGGGAAGGCTGCAGGCCCCGATGGGATACCAATTGAGCTGTATAAAGTTTTGAGTGCAGAGTTGATCCCCTATCTGGGGATATACTATGGAGAGCTGGAAAAGGGACCTGAGCGCTCTGGTAATTTTTCTGAAGCCACAATTGTGGTATTGGAGAAACCCGGAAGGGATCCCAATAGTGTCAAAAACTACAGGCCTATATCTCTGCTGAATGCAGATTATAAGGTATATGCGAGTATCTTAGCTAAACGGCTTGCCAAGGTCATCGGAGGGTTGGTGCACCCGGATCAGTGCGGCTTCATCCCAGGTAGGGCGACCTCTGATAATGCTAGACTGTTTTGTAATCTGCTTGATAGAGCAGCTGTGGAAGCATCCCCTTTCGTTGCCCTCTCGCTAGATGCCGAGAAGGCGTTCGACAGGTTAGAATGGCCTTTCTTATTCTCAGTATTGCAGTGGTTTGGTTTAGGGCAGGACTTTATTGATAAGGTCAGATTGTTATATGCCAGGACCAGTGCCAGGGTCTCAGCCAATGGCTGTCAGCATCGGGCTTTTTCCCTCCATCGGGGTACCCGACAGGGTTGCCCTTTATCTCCTCTACTCTTTGACCTGGCACTTGAGCCCCTTGCCATAGCTATTCGGCAGAATGCGGATATAAAGGGCTTTGACTTTGGGGGGCTACGAGTGAAATTATCTGCCTATGCCGATGATCTGTTGTTATTTACTCAACCGTCGGAGATATCGCATATATTGGAGTTAATACAGAGTTATTCAAACATCTCGGGCTATAAGATAAACTGGGACAAGTCTGTTGCTTTTCCGCTGAACAGTTGCTCGAATGCAGAACTGATGGCCCCATTCCCATTTAAGTGGCAACCGGGAGGTATCAAGTACCTGGGAGCTTGGTATGGTGCCTCCGTGGAGGGCACTATTCTCACAAATATGAGGGAGCTTGCCCAAACAGTTCGTAACACAACGCTGGCGTGGTCCCCGCTACACCTTACCTGGTGGGGTAGATTGGAAGTTATTAAAATGGTTTTGGTGCCTAGGATTAACTATGTACTGGGCATGCTTCCCTCCTCCCTGCCAGCTGTGGAATACCAACGTTTAGAGCGGAGTCTTCTGAGATTTCTCTGGAAGGACAAGCAACCTCGAATTGCCAGCAAGAAATTAAAGGCCTCTAAGGAGAGGGGGGGAGTGCACTTCCCCGACTTTCAGTGGTACCACTATGCGTTTCTCTTAAAGCAGGGCGCCGTGTGGTTGGGAACCGAGGAGGAGGAGGCCCCAAGTCCAAGTTGGCTTAAAGTGGAGTCCCGAGTGGCGGAACCCTACCCTTTGAGGCACCTGCTAGGAATGTTACACCCGGCGGAAGGGGGATTGGGGGCGGTGATCCGGGCCACCCAGGAAGCCTTTCTTCAGCTTTTAAGATTAGCTGGCAAAGATGTCTTGCCTTCCCAATTGACCCCACTCTGGTGGAATCCGATATTTAAAATCAGAGGGAAGAGATTTGCCTGGAAAGCTTGGCAAGAAAAGGGAATTTGGACCCTAGGACACTTAGTGGGGGGCACCGGCTGGAAGGACTTTTCTGCTTTCTGCAGTGAGTTCTCCATGCCGCAGAGCTGCCATTTTCGGTGGTTGCAGCTTAAACATTGCATACTAGCGGCCAAAGTTAACATTGACACGCTTGTTGCTGAGAGTGCATTAATTACCAATCTTAAGGCGATGCTCGAGCGGAGGGGTATGATTTCAGGGCTATATGCTCTCTTTAGGGACTATGCTAGTCAAAGTCCAATTGGGCTGTATAAAGTATGGGAGACCGACCTCCCTCCTGGGCTACACCCTAACTCATGGTCAAAAATGTGGGGCCCTGTAACGCGGGCTTCCCGCTCGGCGTCTATTACACAATCTCTGTTCTTCTTGCTGCATAGGGCATATATCACGCCTGTAAAGCTTTCCAAATGGGATGGTTCCTCAGCCGGGACATGTTGGTCCTGTCGGAAGGAGAAAGGTACATTTTTGCACATGTTTTATGATTGCCCTTTTGTACAACACTTTTGGGTAGCGGTTTGGGGTAGAATACAAGTAGTACTGAACATTACCTGTGCACTCTCCAAGAAAGCAATCTTTCTGAGGTCTTTAGAGCTACCTCAGGTTGACCGCAAAAAGAAAGCTTTTCTGCTCAACTTTCTGATAGCCATTGCTTTTAAGTTGATTCTCTCTAATTGGAAGAATCTGGTGAACCTCCGCGTGGGGGAATGGTGGGGAATGGTTTGTCGCTATGCCAAATATGAGAAGCTCTACAGCAAGCTCCATCACCCCGATAGAGGGGAGTTAAGCTACGACAGATGGTCACTATTAGACCAATATGTTGCCAGATCTGTAGTGCTTTGAAGCAGTGGCTTCCTTTATTGGGCTGAATGGGCAACCCTGAGTCTGAGGAGTCCCTTGGCGGAAGGCTTGTTTGATGTCATGCACCTTCTTAGCTGGAACGACCCTCCTCCTTCGCTTCTTTATTATTTTTCTTTTTTCTCTCTTTTATTTCTCTCTTTTATTCCTTGCCTCGAGATCCTGGGGGGGGGGGGGAAGGTGGGGGGGGTAGCGAGGAGTTATGTTGTATTAACAGGTTGACATGCAGACTGACTATGTTACTTGTATGCTTATATGTTGGAAAATCTCTAAATAAAAATTAAAAAAAAAAAAATAGAATAGGAGAGTGGAGGAGTAGATAGTCGCTAAAGCAGCAGGCTGGAACTAGGGACTGCAGGGTTCAAATTCCACCAACACTCTTCGTAGTCTTGGATAAGTCACTTGATTCAGCTCTGCCTTGGGAACAAACTAACAGGTTGATGCACTTGGCTGTATACATTGGTTTGTCAACTTTTGCACACAATTTTGTGTGCTACCAACGAGGGCTGGTGAAAGGGCATGAGGTACCCTAAGCAAATGTCATTCCCACTGCAGCCCCTGCTTCACCCTCGCACCCACTGCTGCCACTGACGCCCCTATCTTTGATCTGCAGCGGTGGCAATACATTAAAAAAAAAGCATCACGGTACCGGAGTTGCCTTCTCTTTCAGTGATGCAGTGCCATTTGCGCTTCTGCCTCCTCCGATTCCACTTCCTTTCTGTTAAAGGAAGTGGAATTAGAGGGGGCAGAAGTGCGAACGGCACGTGATGCTGGAACGGAAGATAACTCAGGCGCTGCGGTGCCTTTTCAAATGTATTGCCTTCGCGTGCACATCACAGAGAGGGGCAGTAGTGATAGCAATGGGTGACTCCTGACCATTAGAGCTCTCGTTGACCACCTAGTTTGCCTAATAGTTGTATCTGCCCTGCTACCAATGAAGAAAGGAGCTTTCTGCACAAGCTAAGCCTCGAGAAGACAGCAGCGTACAGCACATTTAAATCTATGGCAATAAAGCAATTAGCTATTTAGTGCGGAGGCAGAGAAGTGTGCAGAAGACCGAGTTCAACACTAGAGGGCTGATATTCAAACACATTTACATGGTTTTCAGACCTAGCCTTACTTTCACTGCGGGAGCTAACCGGGCAGTGGCTGAATATCACTGTTGTCCACTTAGCTTCTTGCAATGCCAGGGCCAGATATGACCCCGACATTGAATATCTGGGCTTAAAGTTTGGTGGCAACAGCTAGCCATGTTAGATCTGCTAGCTGCCGTCCTTGAATATTGGACCCTGGGATTTTAATGCAAGGTCTAAGAAGGCGTAAAGGATGAGTTTATTGGTCTGTAGTCAGCGCTAGTGAGGAATTCATGCCTGTTTCTTCTCTAATCTTGAACATATGGGACACACAAATTCTTTCTGGCTCTTGCTGAAAAAAACTGGGAGGGGACGAGGGCCTGAGGAGGAGGTGTGCTGGAATAATGTCATGTGCATATGCTGGCGCATAAACCGAAATGCATTCTGCATGGAGTTTCTGTGCAAAATAATCAGTCTATGAGCAGCAATATTATTCTGAATATTGTGAAGATATTATCTAAGGGGCATGTTTACTAAAGGTTAATGTGCATTAAGTGCTACCACTGCCCATTTATTTCTATGGGCCATTGTAGCACTTCACACGTGTTAACCTTACTCAATGCACATTAACCAATGTCCAATCGGGGTTGTGGAAGGGGCCAAGCAGCAGCAGAAGAGCAGCCGCCGCCGGCGGGAAAGATCCCTCTGCGACCAGCCATCTTCGGCTCCCCCAGTCGGGGTAGAGCACTGAGCAGGCCGTCCATCCAAGCCGCTCAGCCCTCCAACCCAATCGGGGTTGTGGGAGGGGCCAAGCAGCAGCAGAAGAGCAGCTGCCGCCGGCGGGAAAGATCCCTCTGCGACCAGCCATCTTCGGCTCCCCCGGTCGGGGTAGAGCACTGAGCAGGCCGTCCATCCAAGCCGCTCAGCCCTCCAACCCAATCAGGGTTGTGGGAGGGGCCAAGCAGCAGCAGAAGAGCAGCCGCCGCCAGCGGGAAAGATCCCTCTGCGACCAGCCATCTTCGGCTCCCCCGGTCGGGGTAGAGCACTGAGCAGGCAGTCCATCCAAGCCGCTCAGCCCTCCAACCCAATCGGGGTTGTGGGAGGGGCCAAGCAGCAGCAGAAGAGCAGCCGCCGCCGGCGGGAAAGATCCCTCTGCGACCAGCCATCTTCGGCTCCCCCGGTCGGGGTAGAGCACTGAGCAGGCCGTTCATCCAAGCCGCTCAGCCCTCCAACCCAATCGGGGTTGTGGGAGGGGCCAAGCAGCAGCAGAAGAGCAGCCGCCGCCGGCGGGAAAGATCCCTCTGCGACCAGCCATCTTCGGCTCCCCCGGTCGGGGTAGAGCACTGAGCAGGCCGTCCATCCAAGCCGCTCAGCCCTCCAACCCAATCGGGGTTGTGGGAGGGGCCAAGCAGCAGCAGAAGAGCAGCCGCCGCCGGCGGGAAAGATCCCTCTGCGACCAGCCATCTTCGGCTCCCCCGGTCGGGGTAGAGCACTGAGCAGGCCTTCCATCCAAGCCGCTCAGCCCTCCAACCCAATCGGGGTTGTGGGAGGGGCCAAGCAGCAGCAGAAGAGCAGCCGCCGCCGGCGGGAAAGATCCCTCTGCGACCAGCCATCTTCGGCTCCCCCGGTCGGGGTAGAGCACTGAGCAGGCCGTCCATCCAAGCCGCTCAGCCCTCCAACCCAATCGGGGTTGTGGGAGGGGCCAAGCAGCAGCAGAAGAGCAGCCGCTGCCGGCGGGAAAGATCCCTCTGCGACCAGCCATCTTCGGCTCCCCCGGTCGGGGTAGAGCACTGAGCAGGCCGTCCATCCAAGCCGCTCAGCCCTCCAACCCAATCGGGGTTGTGGGAGGGGCCAAGCAGCAGCAGAAGAGCAGCCGCCGCCAGGCGGGCCCGTGCCTGTCGGGCCCGCGCCTGAGGGCCTCGCCAGAGGGCCCTTTGGCACGGCCCTTAGGCAAAGGTCCTCGCAAAAGAACCCAGGACTCATCCAAGAATTCCACAGCTCCACTACTATTCTACCACAGGACCACCCTGCATTCACCAGCATATCCCGGTCTAGTTGCACAGCAAGTATACACTATCCATAAGACTGAATTAACCTCTTCTCTAGACAGATTGTTACAGTTGCCTGTATTGCCTGACTTGTTACAGTTGCCAGTATTTGTAATATTTGTAATAACTGCCATTGCTACAGCCGCTTGCATTGTACTATACCATCTGTTACAGTTGCCTGTATTGTACTATATTGTACTATAACTGCCATCTGATACAGTTACCATTTTTGCACTATTACTGACATTGCTACAGTTATTACAGTTTTTTTACAATTCCCTGCATTGTACCATAACAGCTTCTATTTCCTAATCAATTGTAAACAATTTTAATCTGACACATAATTCTCTCAACATCTAATAACTCCTTAACAAGAAGCCAAAATGTGTCATCACCTCTTCACTCTTCTTAGTTTTTACCTTCTCACAGACTGGCTCGGGACCTCCTCAGCCTACTCTTCTTCCACCACTCATATCCCCATCCTCAAAAACTACGGAAAGAAATGGTCAAGTAACTCGTACCATTATCCAGCTAGGGAAGCTCGAATACGGCACTCCCACTTGATTCACATTGCATTACTCCAAACCAGTAACCCAAAGCAACAAGACTCCCCGCCTTCCAAAAGCCTAAAATGTGCCCTTATAAACGCTCGTTCGATAAAAACAAAATGGCCTGTAATCCAAGATATAGTTACACTTCACAACCTGGACGCACTCTTGATCACAGAAACCTGGCTATCAAAAGAAGATAATGTCCTTATTAACCAACTCATTCCACCAAAGTTTTCCATACACACAACTCACAGAGAAAATAAGAAGGGAGGAGGAGCACTCATTCTCACCAAGTCTGAACTCCTTTTCAATACAACTAACTCCTACAGCTCAGACAATCTGGAAACAATCACCATAGTGAACAAGCAATGCTCCATCAACCTGATTTACAGAACCCCCTCAAGCTCCCCAGATAACCTGCCCACCATATTAGACATTGCTGCCAATACCAGTAACATTAACATTCCAAACTGGATATTGGGGGATCTCAATCTCCCATCACTACAGCAACATCAGTCCTCTGCATTCCTCAATGCCATCAAAACTCTTGGATATCAACAACTAATCTTGGAGCCCACTCACATCAAAGGAAACATCCTTGACATGGTCTTCGCACCACAATCGGCTTCTGCACAAAACAGCAACATTATAAAATCTATCAATGATGTGCCATGGTCAGACCATAAACTAATAATCCTACAAATTCCTTTGGACAACACTCATTCTTTAAACAACAGAAACCTTGACAACACACTAAGAGCCCCATCAAGAGGCTTTCGGCCCTTCAATAAGGATGTTATAATGACAAACACCCAACCACTCCTCAGCAATACAACACTTAACCTGGAAGAAGCAATTGAAGCCTGGAATAACAGCCTCAATACCATTGCTATGCTACCACACAAAAACACATCAAGGAAAAGACCCTCAGCTCCATGGTTCTCTCCCGATCTGCGATCTTCTCTTATGCACCTCAGAAGACTCGAAAAACGCTGGCGCCGATCACTGGCCATTGATGATCGTACAGCCTACAATCTCTATTTAGCAACTCACCGTGAAGCAATCACAAACAAAAGGAAGCAGTATCACACAAATATGCTCAAAAGATCACTAAACAAACCTCGTGATCTGTTCAACCTAGTAAAATCTTTATCTAATGAACCATCTTCAGAACAAAAATGTGATATTCACCCACAAGAATTTGCTGATTACTTGCAATCTAAACTCCTACAGACAGATGAGCTACAGAATACAGTTATTCAAGAATCAACTTGTCAAAACACCTTATCTTCACTGTCTGCACCCTCAGCTAAACAAATTGAAGACACAATCTCCTCACTCAATACCTCCACCGCTCAAACCGATCCTTGCCCAGCCTTCTGGATAAAGGACCTTAGAAGTGTATTCAGCCCATTCATTGCAAGAATCATGAACCTCTCTTTCTCAACTGGATCATTCCCATCTGCTCTAAAGCTCACATCCATCAGACCATTATTAAAGAATTCCAAATTAGACCCTAAAAGGGCTGACTCATACAGGCCTATCGCTAGCATTCCCCTCCTAGCAAAAATTTTTGAAAAAAAGAGGTGCAACGCCAAATTCAAGACCACATAGACTCCACAGCTCCTCTCGACTACTTTCAACATGGCTTCAGAGAACACCATGGAGTTGAAACACTCCTCACCACCCTCCTCAATAACATACTCACCAATATAGACAACATCCGCCAAGGCGTCGTGCTAATCTTCTTAGATATAGCAGCAGCGTTTGATTCGGTAAATCACGAGATACTCATTACACGATTGAAGGAAAAAGGCATCGGTAGCTCAGCGCTGGAATGGTGCAAATCTTACCTGGACACCAGAATGCAATATGTAAAATCTGCAACAGGAGAATCAAACCTTTTCCACCAAAAACAAGGAGTACCGCAAGGGTCATCTCTTTCATCTCTCATGTTTAACATCTACATGCAGCCCATCTGCAATATCATCAGATCTTTCAACGTGGAAGGTATGATATATGCAGATGACATCCTACTTTATATGCCATTTTCTACAATGCAATTGGATCTACTTCCCATAATAAATTGCTTCAATGCCGTATCAGAGTGGCTCCTCTCACAGAACCTCCGCATCCAACATAAGAAAACTGAGGTTCTCTTTGTTACAAGAGACCCTAACTTCATTCCACCAGCACAAATAAGCGTCAAAGGAGCTGATCTATCCACCAAGGAAGCAATAAGATACCTTGGAGTCACACTGGACCACCGTCTCAATATGAAATCACACGTTAACAATATAACAAAGGCTGTAAACTTCAAGATACGCACGCTCAGGCATCTACGCTCATTACTGGACCCAGACGATTTTAGAACCATCTTCCAAGCACTCATCCTACCACATTTCGATTTCGCAAATTCAATTCTACAAGGTCTCCCACAATCCACCCTAAGTTCTCTTCAACTTGCCATGAACACTGCTGCAAGGGTTCTACAAGGAGCATCCAGGAGTAATCACGTGACACCAATTCTCAAACATCTTCACTGGCTCCCGATACAAGGCAGAATCATATTCAAAACCCTAACTCTCACATACAAGGCCATACATGGCTTATCTGCAAACTCTCTAACTGATCTCACACAAGTTTTACCTCCAACTAGATCCAGAAGAAAAATAGCGACAAACACCCTAATAATGCCAAAGGCCATAACAACCTGTAGCCAAGCAACAGCGAATAGAGCCTTCATGTTTTGCGCACCAAAACATTGGAACTCCCTACCACCCGAAATTCGTGCCATAACCGGCATAGTCCAATTCAGAAAGGCCCTCAAACATAACTTATTCATCAAATACTACCCCACATAAAGTGCATAATATTCACCACAAACTTAACAGAATCCCCTCCTTTTCCAAACATTATTGATAATATTACATAAATACTTCTCTCATGTGATCGAATTAGCAGATCAATATTCTATGTATATAGTTCAATGTATATAGTTTTACCCCCATATTATCCATGTTTATCTTATCCAAATTTATTTTCATGTTTTATGTAATACCGAGCAGCCTGTTGTTCTGGTCTTTGGTTCTCTGTAAACCGCGCTGATTGTAAATAGCGCGGTATATAAAAAATTGAAAATAAATAAAAATAAATAAATAAAATAAATGTATGCATCTATGTGAGCCATCTAGTAATTGCAGGATAGGTAGATATAAATAATACAAATGATAGCATTCTAATTCATGCACGCAAGTGCCAAACAGCCTTTTAATTGTGCACAAGATAGAGGTGTTACTAGAGCAGACCCATATGCACATGCGTCTGGCTTGCTCTCTTTGTTTAACGCAGACTTTCTGCACAAAACTTATTTGCATGAAATGCACTTATTGCATTAGAGAGCCAAACCGTTATGTTAATCTGGCATTAGGAAACTGCTGTAACCAAACATTTCTACATCGGCCCATTAGATTGCAAGCTCTCTGGGAACAGAAAAAATACCTGTTGTCTCCGAATGTACCTCGCCTTGGAATAATACTGGAAAGGTATGAGCTAAACACAGATGCAGAAATATGTCCCCAGGGTATTAGCTTCATAGGCAATCTAAGACCAGGTGTCACGGAGTGGGGTGGGGTGGGTTCTTTAAGGGCTCATTGCAATTAGAACTTTGCTCAAGTGAAAATTCCCAAAAGGGTTAAAATTACTTTCTAAACATAAATTACAAAAGGAAGAAGATACGTGCATAAGTGCAATGCTGTCATTCAAATATGTCTTCATATATAAAATAATTGTTATAATTCAAAACAAACTTGCGTTGCAGCCCTATAGCAGCCATTTCAGGAAACATTTTGAAGACTGAGAATCAGACCTATTCAGTGAGGCTTTCCATAGCACGGGCTTGGATCTACAATAACTATGCATCAGGTACAATATTTGCATACACTGAAGAACCTTAATACGTTTTGGAGACTCTCTGAATTTATTGGATATGTAATTTTCTGAAACATGATGCCATTTTTGCCTACCAAATAGTTCACTCTATTTAATGCAAAGGAATAACAAAAAATAAATTCCTTTAAATGTTTTGATTATTTGGTTCATAAAGAAAGTTGATTTTCTTGCCCTCTAAGAAAGCTATTTTGCATGGCCCATCTCAGCATTGATTATTGTTTGAGCTGATGTGTTATAACAAGAATATATAGCTTTGGTCGTAGTAACATAATTTGCTACAGTGCTCTGAATATGTGATCCAATGGTGCACAGTATTTCCTGTTAACTAACAGCGATCTACTTTCGTTCACACCTTGCCAAGAAAATCCAGGGGCTGGGCTACCAGGTGACAACATTGACTCAATGGCATACATTGCTTGCAAAACAAAAAAAATGTTGGCTTTGGATTATGCATTTTTGTGCCATAAAAAAATTAATTAGTGAATACAAAATGGCAGCTGTTGGCCTTTGTGAGTGGTTTTGTGCATTTATTGGTGAGTTAGTCAATCATACTAACAAGCTAGTGAGATTTTCTTATGACAATGGAAAATATATTCATTTACCTTCCAAATTGGTTTTAATTATATTCCGAGAAGGTCTGAATGTATGCCAGCTCTCCAGGGAGATTTATCACTGCCTATAAAAGACAACATACCTCTGGAGCAAAAATGGATATAGATGCCGTGAACATGCAGCAATCATTGCTGGTAATATTAGAGACAGAAAAACATTGCGTATACATCAGACAAAAAATACAAAAGGTTAAGTGACTCATTGCACCGTATTTTCATTGAGTGACTCATCCATGATTCCAACATATTGCTACTGGACTATTAAGTATAACTTGCAATTTCAGCTCTGAGACTGATGAAAATGCAGTTGCCAGATTAATGGTGATTTCTGAACGCTTCACAGCATCTCTTTTGCAGAGATTATATAACAGTAATTTAATCTTTACAGATAGTTAAATTACAGATACTCCTATGAGGAACAAAAACAACAGGCTAATATATTTGTAGATGCCTTGGTGACTTTCTCGGCTCAATAATAGATTCTTAGTTGAATCAAATTCCCATTTGTTTATAAAAACAGATATTAATGAGGTCACCTACAATAATGCTATTTTTCTTTTGGTTTACAAATTATCCTTTCCAAGTTCTGATATACAGATGCCAATGACTATAAAATGGAATCTGCTAAGAAATAAATATTAATCAAATCAGTTGTTCAGGGATAAAACAAATCACTTTTTAAATGGTGTACTTAACCCTGGAATTACCAAGAGTTTTTCACACACTGAATACCATTGGGGTCATAAATGACCCCAGGATGAATTTTAATTGTTAACCATGAAAAGTTTAAGCTAAACAGACAAAATATTATTCCAAATTAATTATTTATTATATGAAGGTTAAATATTTTTTTTTAATTTAATGCTTTATCATAAAATTACATGAAGAAGAGTTGCCATGAAAGCAGTTTTTGCATGCACTTGATGAACAAAGTAAAGTACTACAGTCATTTGCGTGAGACCCAGACAATTTCTGAATGTTCTTTGCAAACATTGCGCTTGCAGGAAGTGCAAACTATGTTGCTTTTGTTGTCTTTTTCTCTGGAACAGCAGTGACACCTTTCCCTTTTCTTTGGGATCCCGACATTGCAAACAGCATCAGTGGCTTCTTCAATGCTGGAAGAAGTCTCGCTGCAATTACTCTGAAGCAGCTGCTTTCCTAATTCCAAGAGGAATAGGCGACGTCTGTGCTTTGACTTGGACTGCCATTCTGGATTTAGTGACATCCAAACAATGAAGACGTTCAAAGCACTGATGTCCAACATGTTGTAGAAGATCGTCACTGGCCAGCGTCTTGTCATTCGTTTTGTGGTATACGTGCGCAACATTTGATCTGCCATATCTACTCCACCTTTACTAGAATTATAGTCCAAGATCATGCATGTTTTTTTGTCTGGACATGTGTTATCTACTTCTTCTTGATCATGCAAACTGCTCAGAAGAACAACCACTTTTCCTTTCTTCGGGCAATAGGAAACCAGAGTGGCGTCATCGCGAAAGGCAAACAGTGAAGTGAATACCTCTCGACCCTTTGCTGTTACAAATTCTGGAGGTAATTTTTTTCTGTTCTTTCGAATTGTTCCCAAACGTGTCATTTGTTTTTCTAGCAATTTCCATGACAGGGATAAACAGCAGAAGAAATTGTCAACAGTAACATTTCTGCCAGATCGCGTCAATCCTTTAGTGAGTTGCAGCACAACCCTTTCACCCTCATTCTGTTCCCTGTTTTGTCCGAGTTCCCTTCCTGTATATACTTGAAGACACAGAACATATGATGTTGCACTGTCACACAACACCCAAAGCTTTATGCCATATTTCCCAGGTTTGCTGGGAATATATTGTCGGAGCGGAACACGGCCACAAAATGTAAGCAGTTGTTCATCCACGGTAACATTTTCACCAGGAACAAAGGCATCACTTAGAGTTGCTTCTCAGGTATCAAAAACGTGTCTGATTGGAGCAAGCTTATTCACGCCTCATTGTTCACGTCTGTTGGTTGCATCATCAAATCTGAGAGCACAAGAAATTTGCTGAAAACGGTTACGGGCCATATTTTTGCCGAAAACAGAACGACCATCTTCAAGGTTTCACAACTGAACTATGGATTCATTTTGTGACTTGTACATGCTTGAGAGGATCAGAAGTCCAAGAAAATGTTGAAGTTCTCCGTCTGTCAAATCTTTCCAGGTGTCGTCATAAATGTGTCTTCCTTGTTTGTTCGTCCACATCATGATTTCATTCAATAAGTTCTTCCTCATGAACAAGTGGAATGCTGCGAAAGGGCCATCAACATTTCGTACAGCATACCTTGTAGGGCCTTGTTGTATGGGCATGACATTAGCTCTGGTGTATCTTCCAGCAGCTTGCTTTATAGGTTTCCTGTTCCATGATGTGGCATCCTTAGATACATAGGCTTCAATGGCAACATTTGTGCTTATAGTTGATGACCTCTTAGCTCCTCTATGACCATAACTAAGATTCCTCACAGATGATACTGACACCGAGGACTCCTGCCTTCTTCCCCGTCCAGCACAGCCTCGACCTTTGCCTCCACCTGTAACTTGACTCTTTGCTGCAGGCAATGTTACCGGCTCAACATCAGTCTCACATTCACTTGGCAACCAACTGCTGTCGCCATCTGAATCATGACTGTCATCATCAGATTTATCGCCCGAACTTGGCTGATGTGCTTCTTCGCTTGCTGAATATGCTGCATCATCAGACGACTCAGAGCTGTCACTGTCAGCATCTCGTTGCAATATTTCTCTTACTTGGGCAACTGAATACTTTTGTTTTGACATCATAAACAATAACCTAAAATAAATAAACAGATAAAGTTGAATAAAACGCAAAGCAATTTTACTATAGGTGTACAATAATTGTGATGAACGAGCTGAAAGCCTTTAGATTTCATCGGAAATAATGAGAGAACGTATGATATCAATTACAAAAAATGTGTAATTTTCATAAAATAAGAGTACAAAAAATAAATGATACATAATTAATGATAAATACCTTTTTCAGATCAAAAAATTCACAAAACTGCAAATTGTATCACGATCAAACCAGACGTAAGCAACTGGGGTAAAAAATGACCCCACTGGTACTCTGTGCTGCAATTCATCACTAGCGTCACCTAGCAGATGAAAATTATTCTTCTCATGGTGCAATATAAAGAGAATATTGACATGTGAAAAGTCATAAAAAGATTTCATTCTTGAACAACTAGTTTCCGAGATATGCGTTGTGAAACTTGCGATGGGGTCACTTTTGACCCCATCGGTACTCCCAGGGTTAAATTGTGATCGACCTGACTGCCTACCTGCATTTTATATATTTTGTCGCATTTTTCAATTGCTTCTATATAGATGCCCAAAGCAACTTATTTTTGTGGAGGCACATTCTAATGTGCGAGTCCAGGCCCCTGTGGCCCGATCGGAATCGGGACGCACAGAGACAGACCCGATTCTGATCCCGCAGGGGCTAGACAGGCCCTGTGGGATCAGAATTGGGTCTGGGCCTGTATGTACAGGCCGAGATCTGATTCAGATCAGCCTGCATGTACAGACCCCTGCTCGGCTAACTCAGTCAGGCTCCTGAATGGAGCCGCAGTGCCACGGTGTCCTATTGTCATTGCATCGTGGCTCCATTCAGGAGCTGCGATCCCTGGCCTACAACCACAATTTTCATTCCTCGCAGCCCGACTCCCAATCTGGCCTTCCATGGCCAGGGTCGGGCTGCAGAGAACCCCCTGCACCCCTTACCTCTCTGCCATCCCCAGACATCCAGGGGGACTTATTCCACTTCCGAGGTAGAATAAGTTCCCCGTCCAGATCTGAGGACCTGAATGTACAGGGCCAACTTCAGAATCAGCTCTGTACATCCGGGCCCTCAGACCGCCCACTGCCTACTTTCACTCCACCTAAGCAATGCCCCTCCCGCCCCAATCTAAGCCTCCCCATACAAACTCCTTGTTTGTACGGGGAAGCTTTTGTCGGGGATGGAAGGGGGCAAATAGTGGGGATGGGCACAATACAAATTAATACACAAATCCCCACAGCCCTCATAATACTCAGTAATGTAAACACAATCCTAACTAATCCCAAATTAAATCATACTCTCAAATGGGAAGGGGGATGCTCCTCCCGAGCGAAAAATTTGAGGGATCAATTTGTCGACTGTACGAACTAGTGGACTTTCAAATTTATGCCATTAGTTGGTAAACATGACAGCATTAAAGCCTGTTAAATCAGAGGTTGCCACCTCACGAACCCAAGAAGTGAAATATACCAAATCAGACCCAGTCTCACCCTACAAATGGTGGGAGCGTGGGAGTTGGAGCCGACACTGCTGTCTGGCATTGCCAAACTGTTTCAAATTAAAGATATTCTAAAAGGAAGTAGAGAGGCCATAGCCAAAATCCATGAGGAAATCTGAAGTCTGAAAGTGCAGTACATGGCAACATAAGAGTGGGTTGAAACAGTGGAAGTAAAGATGACAGCCCACATGGAATAACTTTGAGCATTGCAGTGGACAGTCAGAACAGTGAACCTATTGGAGCACAACCTAGAAGATCTGAATACCTATCAGAGGGGGCTGAAGGAATGGATGCAGAGAAGTTTTCGGAAGAATAAATACCCAAGATATTGGATCTGACTTTTGATAAACCGTTCAAGGTAGAACATGTCCACCATCTGAACAAAATCCAGACTCTTAGGATTACTAAGCAGGGCAAATGTTAAAACGGGCTATTTGTAACTAGGTCCCATTGAATGACATGGCTTAGTAAACATACTCCTTTGTTCCCCTTGCCTTATAATAGCAAATATCCTGTGATGACTTCAGGTGATAGATACTGCAGTTGGCTCATGCATAGGCCCCACTGAAATATCAAGGTGGTAATCATCATTGCGCCCAATTTGTATGGGAACACCATTTGTCTCCCCAAGGGCCTGCTGATGGTGCAGTCCGAATTGAAGTAGTTGAAAGGTTGTTATGGTATGCCATTCCCAGCTATCATGAGAGCAAACTACCTGAATGTGCAGTTCGCTGCCTTTGACTTGACTTTTTCTCCTCTCAAGCCCTTCTGGATCCTTAACAATCTGTCTTTCATCATTTACATTCTACTAAAACAGCTCTTGCCAAAGTCTCCAGCGACCTGTTTCTGGCAAAATCCAAGGGCCTTTACTTGATCCCCATCCTTCTTAATCATTCTGCTGCTTTTGACACTGTTGACAACCAACTTCTCCTCGATACCTTGTCCTCACTTGGTGTTAAGGACTCCCTGCTATCCTGGTTTTCTTCTTATCTCTCCCATTGCACTTTCAGTATTTGTTCTGGTGGATCCTCCTCTACTGCTATCCTGCTCTCAGTTGGTGTACCCCAAGGGTCTCTCTTGGACCCTCTCCTTTTCTCTCTCTATACATAGCCCCTTGGTGCGCTCATCTCTTCCCATGGCTTTCAGTACCATCTTTATGCTGATGACACTCAGATCTACCTCTCTACACCTGAAATATTTCTGGTAATCTAGGCCTGGATCTCTGCCTGCCTATCTGACCTTGCTATTTGGATGTCTCACCACCGCTTGAAATTGAACATGGCCAAAACTGAGCTTCTTATTTTTTCCCCTAAACCCACTTCTCCCCTTCCTCATTTCTCAATCTCTGTGGAAAATGCTCTACTCCTCCTGTTTCCTCTGCTCACAACCTTGGAGTCGTCTTTGACTCCTCTGTCTCTTTCTCCACACACATCCAACTGATAGCTAAAACCTTTCATTTCTTTCTCTATAACATCAGCAAAATTCACCCTTTTCTTTCTGAACATACTATAAGATGCTTATCCACTCTTTAGTCACCTCCCGTCTAGACTATTGCAACCTGCTCCTTGCTGATCTCTCTCTGAATCAACTCTCTCCCCTTCAAACTGTTCAAAACTCAGCTGCATGGCTAATCATCCGCCAGGATCGTCATGCTCATATTACCCCTCTTCTCAAGTCACTTCATTGGCTCCCTATCCATTTCCATATTCAGTTCAAATTTCTCCTGCTGACCTATAAATGCACTCACTCTTCAGCTCCTCACTACCTTTCCTCTCTTATCTCTCCCTACACCGCTCCTTGGGAATTCAGCTCTTCTGGCAGATTGCTTCTATCTGTGCCCTTCTCTTCTACTGCCAACTCCAGACTTTGATCCTTTGATCTTGCTGCTCCTTATGCCTGGAACAAACTACCTGAGTCTGTACATCAGGCTTCATCTCTGGCCCTTTTCAAATTCAGGCTGAAAACTCACCTTTTCAAGGTCACTTTTGGATCCTGATCCGCTTAGTCTCCTATGTGTTTCCTTACCATCCCCCTAGATGTAACCTTGTCCTCAGCTGTTGTGTTGTCTGTCTTGACTAGATCGTAAGCTCTGATGAGGAGGGACCGTCTTCTACATGTGTCTGTGCAGCACTGCATATGCCTTGTTGCACTATACAAATGATCAGTGTAGTAGTAGTAGTAGTAGAGTAGTAGTAATGAATAACATGACCAAAAACTTCACACTTGCTTCCACCGCTTTGACCCGGTGAAAAAGCGGGATATAAATGCAGCTAAATAAATAAATAAATAAATAAACTTGCATGTTGGCCTAATCCCTCACTCTTCTGACATATGCTTGCGTCAGAAGAGGGAGGGACCAGATCAGCAGAGTTGCAAAGATCTGCTTTTGAATGGCTGGTATGATCCCTCCCTCCTCTGATAAGAGCATGTGTCAAAGAAGGGAGTGATCAGACCTGCGTACAAGCACGGAGTTGGAAAGAGCCAAAGATTCTTTTAACAAAACACCTATAAAGAAAATGAAGAAAAATGGCTCCCAGAACAAGCACTGCCTGACACTTGGCCAATAAAGCCTTACGCCTGGCCTGTGTTGGTCTGGACAAATCAGGAAATATCAGAACCTTGCAACCAAGAAAGCTAGCCTGTTTAAAGGGAAAATACAAATGCAGAACCCAATTTTTATCAGGTTGCAAGGCCAATGTTGTCAGCGAGGTGGCCCTAGATGGCAAAATAGACTGGGAACCCTCAAGGAATGCAGTCATCTCCAAAATCTATGGCTCAAACTTTTTCAACATTACCATCCATACCAGGAGTGGCCTGGTGGTTGGGGCAAGTTACTTCAGACCAGAGAGTCAGGGGCTCAGTTCTCACTGGAGGACAGCAACCTAGGACTGGGGTTTCTAGTCCCACAGGTGCTCCTTGTGACCTTGGGCAAGCTATTTAACCCTCCATTGCCTTAGGTACAAAAACATAGATTGTGAGCCCTTCTGGGACAAGTGAAATATATATACAGTACCTGAATGTACATGGCTTTGACTTGTAGAAAAATGGTATACAAGTCTAGTTAAATAAATAAATACCAGCCTCAGTATCCATATAAGAAGCCCTGAGGTGAGGGGGGGGGGGGGCGGCGCATACCATCTTTAGAAACTTGAAAGACTTCCTCCAGATATTCCTTTGCATATAGTGTTGGTGAATTAGGGACGTTTATAATCTGCAAATTCTCAGTATATTCCAATTTCCTCAAAACACACAGATTCTCCTTGACCAGGACAAACTGATTATCATGCAGTTCATCTAGCTATTTATCCAAAGTCTCTAGTCTTCTCCCATAACTCCCCAGGATTTATTCATGGTGTATTTGGGCACTAAGGGATGTAGAACTCACAGAAATGTTATCCAAATGTACCGCTAGCAATCTCTCCAACTTACCAATCATCTTCCATACCTCCCCCAGAATCACCTCCTTTGAGATGCACTCCGTATCTACCGGAACAGTCACTGAAATTCTTCCTGCTGCAGATTGAACACCCTCCACTCTCTCTGCCCCTAAGGAACCTCAACTTCTCTCCACCGGCTCCTTGGCAGAAATAGAGCAGGGTGCAAAGCAGGACATTCTGGGCCTGGGTGGGGCACGGTGGTGGGGCCGGCTTTCTCCCTTGCAGACGTATTCCAAAGTAAAAGAAAATAAAAAAAGGTTCCATTCCAGCCTCCATGACCCCAACGAAGCATGAGCGCTCCTGGTCACTCCTCCTCCACCGACTCAGTCTCCACATCACCATGTAAGCATACATTATATGTATCCCTGATGTAATGTAATGTACGCCATGATGCCCAGCCCACCTGTAACATAACCCTGATGTGTTGTAAGAACATAAGAACATAAGATATGCCATACTGGGTCAGACCAAGGTCCATCAAGCCCAGTATTCTGTTTCCAACAGTGGCCATTCTAGGTCATACGTACCTAGCAGTTTCCCCAAGGGACACAGGTTCCACAAAGCTTGTATTGGTTCAAGCATTGATATCCTGGGTCCCTTCTTAATAATGGTTTATGGACCTTTCCTCCAGGAACTTGTCCAAACATTTTTTAAACCCAGCTACACTAACAGCCTTTACTACATCCTCTGGTAACAAATTCCAGAGTTTGATTATACGTTGAGTGAAAAAATATTTTCTTTTATTAGTCTTAAATAGTTTACCCTGTAGCTTCATTGCATGTCCCCTAGTCTTTCTATATTCTGATAAGGTAAACAATCGATCTACGTTAACCCTTTCCACTCTGTTCATTAATTTATAGACTTCTATCATATCTCCCCTCAGCCGTCTCTTTTCCAGGTTAAAGAGCCCCAACCTTTTTAGCCTTTCTTCATAGGAGTATCCTTCCATCCCCTTTACCATTTTGGTGGCTCTTCTCTGCACCTTTTCTAAAATCGCTATATCCTTTTTAAGATACGGCGACCAGAAATGCACACAATATTCAAGGTGCGGTCTCACCATGGAAAGATATAGAGGCATTATAATATCTTTTGTTTTATTTTCCATTCCTTTCCTTATCATACTTAGCATTCTATTTGCTCTCTTGGCTGCCGCTGCACACTGGGCCGAGGGTTTTAACATGGTATCCACAATGACGCCTAAATCTTTTTCCTGGGTGGTGGTTCCTAATGTGGAACCTTGCATCGTGTAACCATAGTTTGGGTTGTTCTTCCCTAGGTGCATAACCTTGCACTTGTCCACATTAAATTTCACCTGCCATTTTGATGCCCAGTCTTCCAATTTATCAAGATCCTCTTGCAATTTTCCACAATCCTCTTGGGTTTTAACAACTTTAAATAGTTTTGTGTCATCTGCAAATTTGATAACCTCACTCGTTATTCCACTTTCCAGGTCATTTATGAATATGTCAAAAAGCAGCGGACCCAGCACAGATCCCTGGGGTACACCACTATTCACTCTTGGTGTAATTGGAAGGTATGTACTTATTTATACTGTGTGTGTAGTAAATGTGCAGTAGTACTCATAGTAATATTGGGAGACAGCCAATCTGGCTTTGCTCTAACTAGATTATTACTCTGTGTGTATTTCTGTTGTCATGATTAGATTGTAAGCTCGGATGAGCAGGGATTGTTTTTCATATTCATGTCCGTACAGCGCTGCGTGTGTGGCGCTATATAAGTGTTAAAGAATAGTAGTAGTAGGTTCTGGAGCTACAGATTGCCTGACAACACAGGCCGCTGAACCAGCACAATCTCCTGGCAGCGAACACAGGAACAAATCACTCTCCTTCACACTTCTGGGTCAAGGGGGTACATTGCGAGCCTCAGAGCTTAGCAAAATATCACAAGTGCTGAGAGAAAGCCCTCCAACGCCAGGAACTACAAATCAAGCAATAGACTGCTGAACCATGGTAGGCAGAGCTCCTGGCTCCGTTGGGGAAGCAAGGTTCTTTGCCTTGTATTTAACCATGGTGGTCCAGTAACGAAACACCACTTCAAGCAGAAAGCCGATGCAGAGCTCTTAAGCTGTGTATCTCTCTGCCGCCATCTTGATTCCTCTGGAAGGTTTTATGTCTGCATGATGAGTGTCTGCTTTGAGGTTGCTGCGTATGTGTGTGATCTTGGAAGTGCACGATTATGAAGTGTATTATACCTTGGAGTGTCATGTTTGAGAGAGTCCTTGCTGTGGATCATGGGAGTGGCTTGGGTGAAGGGGCTGAAGGCGAGTTTGAAGAAATATTGTTCAGGTGTGTATATGGCTGGTTTGGGAGGAGATCTTCATTGTGCTCCTCATAACGCTGTTATCAGATTGCTGGGTTCTTGTATTTCTAAAATCAGTTTGCTGTTTATGCTGTGCTGTGCCTATAAACTTTGCTAAAGAGGTTCTGTATTCTGGTATCCTCCATCCTGACAGCCATAATCACTTATTGGCTGTCAGTGACTTATGGACTCTGCTGGCTGGGCTCACTACCTTTTTTTGTTTGTGTACGAACGGCCAATGTTAAAGTGATTCTGACTTTAAATGTTAAAGGATTTAACATTCCTATTAAATTAAACTTGTTAGAGTGCCTTCACAAGAAAAAAAGTAGATACTGGCCTTTTGCAAAAAGCACTTTTTAATTACTCTGATTCTAGGTGGCTGGGAGATAAGAGATATCTGGTAGCTGCTTTTTCCCCAGCTTGTGGGAAAAAGAATGAAGTGCTCATCTTGATGCATAGAGCCTTACAGGGGGTAGTCCTCTTCCAAGAGTCTGATCAGGAGGGCAGATGGATATAAACAATGGTATCCATAGCAGAGATGAAGGCAGTATTGGTCTGCATTTACACTTCTAATGTTGACTTTGTGACCCTTTCACCAGATTTACAGAAACCATGGGGTTTGACACTCCCTTACCCATAATTTTTAGGTGAGACTTCAATTTACGTATGGACTTTGCCCTAGAATGAAGATCGAGGGCTTAGTTAAGACATGGTTAACATGGAGAGTATTCCACTTCATTGCAAAAGCTTGGCTGATATGTAGAGAGTGTTGTATCCCAGTGAAAGGGAGTACACTTTCCATGTTTACTACATGCTAAAGTCTCTACGACCGATTTTTTTCTAAATATCAGGTTCCCTAGTACCCAATGTCAGTTTCACCATCTCAGATTTATTTTTTATTTTATTTATTTATTTATTGCTTTTATATACTGCACTATTTAAAATCAGTGCAGTTTACATTACAACAGATTTGTGCTTAACAGACGCTCTGTTATGCACTTACATTGAAACGGGAGAGTAAAACTTGGACTCAACTGGGACAACTATCTACAGTTATGTACAGCTATCTACAATATTTGCATTGGGCTGTTTGTGGATTACTGTTTCCTGGTAAGGTAATTGGTGGGTGGGGTTGAAGAGCTGGGTTGAGAGTAGTGTAGAAGAAAGAGATGGTGCAGCTGTCATTTTTGGGATAGAATGAGGCTTTGGCCAATGTCCTCCCTCACAGTGGATATTTAATGTGGCCTTTCTGAAAGAGGTCTTTTGTTGAAATTACTGTGCAGGCCTTTGGATCTTATTTCCAACATAATGCTGAAGCTATTCCCAATGTAGCAATTGGTAGGATGCCTTTAAGGCCACCGTGGGGGGAACTCTAATTATCTTTTCCATAGGTAGTCAATGTGCTCGCCACTGAAAGCTAGATGAGCTGAAGTGGGAAATGAAAAACTTGGAAGAATAATCTAAGAGCAGTCTGAAGCTCTACTTTAGAAGTTGAGATACACTTATTACAAGATCATGATTGAAAGAGCAGGTGCAGCTCTTGATACACAAGGACATGGTATTATGAAGCTGCAAATAGGAAGGGTCGCTTACTGGCCCAGCTTTTGGATACTGGATGATGTGATAGGTGGAAAGTAGACAGGCTTCATGAAAGACCAGATGCCTTCTGATTTTGTTCGCTTGTTATGCAATATCGTGGCAATAGCACAATGGCAAGAGATTTTCAGATAGCGCTTTCATTAGACTCAGAGAACTCATTTGAAAACATTTAATGATGGCACCTGTTCAAGGTAATAGCATGCTTTGGGTGTGGGAGAATGGTATCTTTGGATAAAAACATATTTTATTCTTAGTAGTCTTAAATGTGTTACATTGTGGCTTCATTGCATGTCCTCTAGTTTTTCTATCTGTTGATGGCATAAACAACCAATCTACTTTACCCGTTCCACACCATTCATTAATTTATAGACCTCTATCATATCCCCCTTCAGTTGTCTCTTTTCCAAGTTGAAGAGCCCCATCCCTTTAAGTCTCTCCTCATAGGGGTATCCTTCTACCATTTTGGTGGCTCTTCTCTGTGCCTTTTCCCATTCTGCTATATCCTTTTTAAGATATGGTGACCCGAACTGCACACAGTATTCAAGCTGCCCTTGCACCATGGAGTGATACAGAGGCATTATAATATCCTTGGTTTTATTCTCTATTCCTTTCCTTTTGATTCCTAACATTCTATTTGCTTTCTTGGCTGCTGCAGTACATTGGGCAGAGGGCTTCAATATCCACAATATTGCCTAAATCTTTTTCCTGGGTGGTGGTTTCTAAGGTGGTAACCTGCATCGTGTAACCATATTTTGGGTTTTTCTTTCCTAGGTGCATAACTTTGCTATTCAATCTTGCCATGGACTCCGAGATAGTGAAATACAATGGACTACAGAATAAACTGTTGGTTTATACCAATTATATTCTCTTGTTCTTGACCTCCATGTCAGTCCCCTGGGCTTTGCATAGGTTTGGTCAGTTTGGGCCATCTCAGGTTATAAGATAAAAAAAAATGGAATCCCTTCCATTAAATAAATTCACACACACAGCTGATGTTACAGGTTATCCATTTAAACTTCAAGGACAATGTCAGAAATACCTTCGAGTTCTTGTGGCACCTGACTTAGAGGACATGATTAATAAGAATTTAGAGGCTATATTATTGATTATAAAAGAACATACATAGACAGATAGTCTTTGCTACATCTCTCTTGGTGGGACTGGCTGGAAGCCATAAAAATGGTTCTCATGCTAAAACTCAACTATATATTAAGCATGTTGCCCTTGATACTACTGAGTGGGATGGACATAGAATTGGAGAAGGCTGTAATTAGTTTCTTGTGGTGTGGTAAGCTCTCCCGTGCCTTGGTTAAAAAGCTGACACTGACAAAGTCTGAGGGTGGAATGAACTACCTGGATTTTGAGAAGCATCATACTAATTTCTTATTAAGAAAAGGGGGGCAGGGAAGGTGTGGAACAACCAGTGTGGCTGGCCTCAGATAAAGGTTTGGTAAGCCCTGACCCTCTGCATCTGTTTCCAGGCATGGTTTCTACCCATAACCTGACTCTTTGACCCACCACGGGCCACTCAAGCTACTTTCCATAAGATGGAGGATTGCTTTGACCTGTCATAGGTATTTTTGTCAGCAGTGCCCTTTATGGTATAATGCCCAGGCCTTAAACAGCTGGTTCATTAGAGGTCTTGGTCAAGGAAGAACATTTAGACCATAGGCCAGCTGCTGGTGAATTGAACATTCAAGAATATGGAGGTGCTCCGTCAGGAGTGTGGTGTGCCCCTTTTGCAATTCATGCATATTTGCTTTTGTAGCACTTATTGCACTCTAGTGAAGTGGACCTTACAAAATTGATGAAAGACTGGACACTGGCTGATTACATGTGGACCATGGTCATTTTCTCTGGTGCTGGACCATAGTTTTATAAGGCTTTAAGAACTATGCAGTGGAAGGCCAACGGCATGGTCCAGAGGATCTACTACTACTACTACTGATCATTTGTATAGTGCTACAAGGCATATGCATCACTAAACAGCACATGCAAAAGACCGTCCCTGCTCACCAGAGCTTTCAATCTAGTCAAGACAGACAACACAACAGCTGAGGACAAGGATATATCTAGGGGGATGGTAAGGAAACACATAGGAGACTAAGCGGATCAGGATCCAAAAGCAGCCTCAAAGAGTTGCGTTTTCAGCCTGGATTTGAAAAGGGCCAGAGATGAAGTCTGATGTACAGACTCAGGATCTGGGAGAACAATCTTCAGGAAGAGATGGTTTTGCAGCATAGAAGATCCAATGGTCTAGGCAGATACAAGTATCTCAGTCCGCATCACTGATGCAGTCTATGTCTATGTTATAATGTACCAATGCCTACTGGACACTGGTGAAGGATGCAAAGTTTTCTGAGGATAAGAGTAATCAATGCTGGGATTGCAAAGCTGAAATTGGGACACAATCTCACATTATTTTTTATTGTCACAATGTACAGTCATTGGACAGAGGTTTGGAAATATATTAGACTATTAGCTATATTTGATCTATTCTAACCCCATTGAGTTGCAAAGTGGTTGGAAATCCTTGGAGGGTGGGATTTCTTTACAGAAAGAAGAAAAATTCTTATTGGATTTTTTATGTTAACAATAGTAATGAAAGTGTTCATTAACAACTGGAAGAGCTTGCATGCACTCAAGGTGGCTGTATGGTAGAACGCTTTGAGGCATGGTTAACATGTGCTAAGTGCTGCAATGGCCCATAGAAATGAATGGGCACTGGCAGCACTTAATGCACATTAACCTTAATAAATCTACCCCTTTATGTTTGTCTAGCAGATATGAACTAGAGGCTGCAGAGAGAGACGAAAAGGCAGCCACAAGTCATGAACTATTGCAGTGATGGAGGAGATTAGATGCTTATTGGAAAGTCATATGTGTTGTACAGTCGATACACAGCAGTGTTTGTGTTTGATGTTCTGTTCATACTCTCAACCACGCCATGCCATCCCCTTCCCCGTTAACTTATATTTTTAAAATTCAAAGCTAGACCATCAAACCCACCACCCTAATAAGCAGCCTGCTGCCATAATCATTCCTTCACCAATTTACAAAAATGTAAATAATTGAACTGACAATGGGCTTCCACAGGTTTGGCACTAGCTCCCAAAATGTTCTCTATCGTATAATTGCAAATACCAAACCATAACCAATGCAACCAAAAAGAAGCCCTTCTGGGCTGACCACAGCTTCCCCAGTGGGTAGTATGACACCAACCGATCAGTCAAATAATGAGGGCCTAACCCACATAGCATCTTCATCCAACCCCTAAATTCCACCAGGAACTACTGAAATCTCATCAAAACTGGAGTTACTTGTTCCCTAATTCTCAGCTTGGCAATCAAACAGTCATATTTTGTAGCAGTTAGAGCCGGAGTACTGCATTCTTGGGCAGACTCTCCAGCACATTACTCCAGGTCACCACTATGCATAGCTGGTCAATGGCAAATCACCCTAAGCTAATAGAAAATTTATCAAACCAGTCTAGAGATATGCTCCTCAAATGGTAAATCATCGTCCAGCCACACATCCAAATTCAGCACTGAGCACCATAGTGATAGCTTTTACTCTCAAATCTGAAAAGAATCATTGAACCCTATATTCCCAAACCAAAAAGCCTAAGGGGTACTACTGCCAATTAGTAAACCTACCCCTAGGTTTTGTCCACATTAAGTTCATATCTCTTTTCCACTTTTTCTATCTTTCAATAAGACTATTTCTATGAAGTTGTATTACTGGTTTGGCTAAGTTTATTTTTGTGCAATTCTTTGGCCAAGTAGGGCTGACTTACTCTAATTCTTTTAAGATTTATTTGTCACATCATTTCTTTGGAAGCCTCTTTTCCCTTTTCATTTGCAAACTCTTCAGCAGCAAGTTTACCTTCTGTCGAGAGAAGTTGGGCTTCCTTAGGGGAGCTTTGTGTACTCCCTTCTTTCCTGTCATTTTGCACATACCAAGCAGACAGGTGGCTGCATACTCAGCTGCTAGTCAGGCGTCTATGTAGATAATTTATAGGCACGTTATTTTCCTGAAGGAAAGATACATAAACATCTCACCAGCCAAGGAAGATCTTGTCTCAACAATCTCTTATATTTTTTTGAATGTGTGAATAAACAGGTAGATAAAGGTGAGCCAGTTGATATAGTGTATCTGGATTTTATTTTCAGAAAGCCTTTGACAAAGTTCCTCATGAGAAACTCTTGGGGAAATTAAAAAGTCATGGGATAGGAGTCAGTGTACATTTGTGGATCAGGAACTGGTTAAAAGACGGAAAGCAGAGAGTAGGGCTAAATGGATACAATGAATAGCGGAGTACCCGAGATCTGTGCTAGACCCATTGCTTTTTAACATATTCATAAATAACCTGGAGATGGGGATAACAGGTGAGGTGATCAAATTTGCAGATGACACAAAATTATTCAAAGTTGTTAAAACACAAGAGGATTGTAAAAAAATGCAAGAGGACCTTGATAAATTGGGAGACTGGGCGTCCAAATGACAGATGACATTTAATGTTGACAACTGCAAAGTTATGCACTTAGGGAAGAACAGCCGAAACTATAGTTCCACGATGCAAGGTTCCAGATTAGGAATCAGCACCCAAGAAAAGAATTTAGGAGACATCATGGATAAGACATTGAAACCCTCTACACTATGTGTAATGGCAGCCAAGAAAGCAAATACAGTAGACTGCTAGGAATCATCAGGAAAGGAACGGAGAATAAAATGAAAGATATTATAATGCCTCTGTATCGCTCAATGGTGCGGACCATACTTTGAATTTTGTGTGTAATTCTGGTCACCGTAACTTAAGAAGGAAATAGCAGAATTAGAAAAGGTACAGAAAAGAGCAACAAAAATGGAAAAGAGGATGGAATAATATTCCTGGGAGGAAAGGCTTAAAAGATTAGGGCTCTTCAACTTGAAAAAGAGAGAGCTGAGAAGTGATATGAGAGAGGTCTATAAGACAATGTATGGAGTTGAATGGATAAATGTAGATTGGTTACCCCTTCAAAAAGTAGAAAGACTAAGGGACAAGCAATGAAGTTAAATGTAGCACAGCATAAACAGCAAACCGTTTTGAATGAAGCACATAAAGGCGGTATATCAGATAAAGCTAAACCATAAACCATAATCACAGTGATATATTTTGTGTTCTTGGGAAACTTGTCTTGTGTTTGAACCACTGCTGCATGTCTTTTAGACATCCCCAGTATTGAATACTATACCGGGGACATCTATGTAGACAGCCTTGCAGACGTCCATTTCGGGCACTTCCACATTTGTGAAATCATGCCCAAATTTGGAGTGCCTACCTTTTTTTTTCAGACACTCTGGCATGGATGTCCCAGGCTGCACTTGGATATCCTATGTAAAATTTGCCTTCACGTGCACTCACACTAACTGAATCATTGATAGCATGTGCTATGTACCCGTGTACTAACCGCAGAGAGCTTTCAACATGCACTGTCCGCCCCTAACCTGCCCAATCTGCACCCCCTTGTGAGAGTGCAGCTACAGGCGGGAATTAGCATATGGTAACGGTCATGCCTTTGTGATAACAGTTAATGTGGATCTGCGCTAATGGTTACTGAGTACTAAAATGTGCATTAGCCACTAAGCGCAGCTTACTAAAAGGGCCCATAAGAGTTCTACTTGGCGAAAAGGTTATGCAGAAATAAATATGACCATACCAATTTATATAAAAAGTTGTATTCCAAGGTAAAAAATGTGGAAAACAGGTGTGAAAACAGGTATATTCATACAAGCCGGAATACTGTCCTCATAAGCATGAGGGTTTAGCTCACAGCAACTTAGGAGCCCTTTTACTAAAGCGCCCATAGAACAAAAGCAGATGCTTTTTTTCATTTGCACTTTCAGCATATGTGCCCTATAAATGTTTAATAATCCACCAGAGAAAAGGGAGCACAGTTAAAGGTTTATTAGACTTTGTATAGAAAGAGAATGTGATGATTAATGATGCAGTCTGGTAAGTGTACCAGCAATAAGGAAAGACTAAAGTTGTGTCCATGACTGTCTAGAGGACATGAACAGGATCAAATCATCCATTAATTGAACTTGTATGCTAATCTACCCAGGAGGTAAGAACCAGTGAGGAAGAACACAAAAACTGACTTGTCTAAGGACAGACAAGCAGTTCAACGTCAATAGCTAGCAACTCTGATATACCCATGGTGATGCAACCAGAAAAGCTCAGTAAACTCAATAGACCAATCATTCTTTATTGGCTTTTATGTGTTCTATTGTCTTCTTAAAAGCTTTTTGAGGGGGAAACTGTATATTTGTGATTACCGGGATCAATGCTGAATACTGTGGCCAAAGCATGAGGATAAATATGTAAGTCCTGCTCCTTCTCTCGCCTCCCCTCCTCCCACACTCACACAGTCTGGAAGTCCTCAGTGTCTCTCTGCTGTGTGGCAAATCAAGGGTACAGCTTCGGGGAGGTAACACTGTTTTTCAGATTTAATTTTCTGGGTTTCTGCATTCCAGGTTGGGGCCAATTTAACTAGTGGTGTGGGGAGGGGGGCAGTAGTCTCCAAGGATCCATTCACTCCACAGCCCACCACTTCCGTTAATTTAGTCCAGGATGATTTTGTTCTGAACAAAAGGTTAACTGAACGTCTTTAAGAAGTCAAACAATATTGGAAACGAGTATTTGAAAATGGAAGACCATCACCAGCGCCAGTGGCTTGCACGATTACAGTGGCTAGCCACTAGCACTGAAGAGATATCGTGGATATTCAATACCAGAGCCATATCCGGCCACCAGCATGGAATATATGGGTTTGCCACACAGCCTCCACCACTGCCAAAGCTAACCAGGCAGCAGCGATATTGCAACACTTCCCAGTTAGCGACCTGAGGGTAAAGATAAGCACAGCAAAAGAAACATAGAAACATGATGACAGAAAAAGACCACATGGCCTATCTAGTCTGTCCTTCCATATCAACAACTACAACAGTCCCCTTTTTACATTTAGAGATCCTCTGTGTTGGTCCCATGCTTTTTTGAATTCAGTTACTGTCCTCATCTCTACCACCTCCACTGGGAGACTACTCCATGGATCCACTTTCCGTAAAGAAATATTTCTGCATATCACTCCTGAATCTATCTCCCTTCACCCTCATCCCATGTCCCCTCGTAGCAGAACTTGCTTTCAATTGAAAGAGGCTCTCTTCCTGAACATTTATGCCACGGAGGTATTTAAACATCTCAATCATATCACCTCTATCCCGCCTTTCCTCTAAGGTGTACATATTAAGATCCTTCAGTCTGTCCTCATATGCTTTATAATGAAGCCCACTAATCATTTTAGTAGCCACCCTCTGCACCGACTCCATCCTGTTCACATCCTTTTGAAGGTGCAGTCTCCAGAATTGCACACTATACTCCAAATGAGGTCACACCAAAGACTTATACCGAGGCATTATCACCTCCTTTTTTCTGCTAGCCATTCCTCTCCGTATGCACCCAAGCATCCTTCTAGCTTTTGCTGTCGCCTTTTCTACCTGTTTAGCTACTTTAAGATCATCAGACACAACCATGCCTAGGTCCCGCTCTTCTTTAGTGGACAAAAGTACTTCACCTCCTATACTGTATTGCTCCCTTGGATTGCTGCAGCCCAAATGCATGACCTTACATTTTTAACATTAAATCCCAGCTGCCAAATTCTAGACCATTCTTCAAGCTTAGCTAGATCCCTCCTCATGTTATCTACCCCTTCCTGGGTGTCTACTCTATTGCAGATTTTGGTATCATCTGCAAAGAGGCAAACCTTACCCGACAGCCCTTCCGCTATATCACTAACAAAGATGTTAAAAAGAATAGGACCAAGGACAGATCCCTGGGGCACACCACTGGTAACATCCTTCTCCTCAGAGTGATCTCCATTTACTTGTACTCTTTGCCGCCTCCCACCCAACCAATTTCTTTTTTTTTTTTTTAACTTTTTATTTTCATTTTGCAACAAACAAAAGAAACAACACACCAAAAGAGACAAAACAAGTATACAATAAGGAAAAGTAAACCCATTACCCCCCACCCCGATGCTTCTTCTCTACCCGTTTATATCAGCATGTGAGCGCTTCCAATTAACAGTGATTATACATCAAACGATCAAAAAAGTATCTACAATACAGCATGATCATGGGACAGAGATATATACAAAGTTAGACAGTCAGATGAGAGCATTTAGCAAAATGTACATATTCATTGAGCATCTTCCATTGAGACCAATGAGAAGGAGTCTGAACGGAGGAAGCGAACAGACGAGGTATTTGTTCATATTTACTGTAGAGACAGGCATGATTCCACCATTCATTGGGGCTCAGATGGGAACTAATTTTCCAGTATTACTTAATTAGGAAATAGCAATGCCAAGCATAAAGTTCGAAAGGAGATAAGCCGTTTTTGGGAGAGAGGGGATCCCCGCAACTGGGCGAAGTCCCACTATCCTCCAAGAAAGGGACTCCTGAGAGTGCGAGATAGACTAAATACGACCCCAGACCCGACGCCAGTAATACTGTAGTGCGGGATATTCATGCATAACATGAGGCAATAAACCAATGGCCGCAGGACGTGTCCAGCAACCATTGCCCTGAGTAGTGTTCCATTTGTCTAATCTGTGAGGAGTGTAAAAACACCGGTGGGCTAGAAAGAAGAGGGTCTGAGTGAGTGAGGCGGGTCGGGAACCCGTGTCCCTCTACTCCAGATAAGGCTCCATTGCTCCGAGGTCAAAGTCACATGCAATTCTCTCTCCCATACTTTCTGCGCTATAGAGGTATCTCTAGTGATAGCATTACATAAGGTTTAGTAAAATTGGATGCTACACCCGGTGAACTACCGAGAGATCGGAAAGTCTCCAATCAACCTTATGTAGAGAATGCCGATGGCGGGAGTACTCTAGTGCTCCGAATGCAATGCTGAAGTTGCACTGACCAGAGTCGGGAGTCTAAAGATTGCATAAGAGTATTAAAGGCACCTAAAGTGTCTAAAAGCATTGGTGGATAGTGGGAGTCTGATGGGAGAGTCATACCAGGGAGAAAGGTAAGAGGAATCGGTTAGCAAAGGCCCGCTTCTATATCTAGCCACACAGGTCTACTCGGTACTGGATCTTCCAACCAACGAGCACCTTGTTTGAGAAGAAAAGATTGAGGGAACACTTGAGTAAAATCGCCACCAAGTATTAATGGAGCATTGGCGGAGGCCGAGGCCAACTGCGCAATACTTGCATAGTAAGCAGGGTTGTCCACATTCGGGGCATAATGCAAATACACGTGAATTCACTATCTCCAACCTCAAGGTGTACACGGGCCCATCTACCCTCCATGTCAGCGCTAATATCAGGTACAGTAGCGTGCAAAGACTTCTTAACCAGAATGGCTATCCCGTACCATTTGGAAACGGTGGGAGAATAGGCAGCTACCATGTGAGGCCTAGCATTGAGTTTCAGTGTTTCAGCAGAGTGAAATGCGTTTCCTGAAGAAACACCAAATCAACATGCTCATGGCTAAGATAGCTAAGGATTTTCTTTCCTTTGAGTGGACCAGTAATGCCTTTGACGATGAATAATAAGATTTTACATAAGGCCATTCAGAAAAGTTAAAAATTCTGAGCATGATAGCACACATAATTTCACTATGTCCCTCAAACTGACTGTATCTGGCTGTACACATGACATAGGAAAAATAAGCTAATATAATACAATGAAGCGCCCCACATTAACAAAGAAAACCGCAGTACGGTAGAGGAGAAGCAAAACCCCAAAATTACTGGCGACCATGTGTCTGCGGGGAGAAACCCCAGAGAAGGCCGAAATTGAAAAAACACATAACCTGTAGGACTGTGCGTGCTCCGAATCCGACCGAGGCACACATCATGAAGGGATAGGAGACCAAAAAACAAAAGTCATACAGAGAAAGAAAGAAAGTCCAGGCTATTTCTGTGCTTGGCTATGACCGCCGCATCGGGCCCTTCAAAATGGCGGATAGAGCCGGCAGATAAGAGTCCAAGATTTGGGATTAGCGCATCTGCTCTGCTTCTTTGGAGTCCAAAAATGTTGATAGTAGATCAGGATCCTCGAACGTCCTGGTCTGGTTGTGGAGAGTCACTCGGAGCTTCGCTGGATACAACAGGCCAAAGCGAGCCTGTAGCTGTTGAAGTCGAGGGCGAAAAGCAAGGAGTTTCTTCCGACGGTCAACGGTAGGCTTTGCCAAATCAGGAAAGAAGGAGACCTTACGACCTTCAAATTCCAAATGATGATTCGCTCGGGCAGCATGTAAAATTTGTTCCACTTGTTGATATCGTAGCAAGCTAAAGATAATAGGCCGGGGGGTCGTGCGGTTGAGCGCCATGTGGGCAGGAACACGGTGTGCTCGATCGATTTCCAGTTCTCTGTGAAAAGTGATCTTCAGCAAGGAGGGAAGAGTTTTGAGCAAGAATTCTCTTATATCTCCTGCTTCCACCCCCTCCGGCATTCCGAGGAGCCTCACATTGTTGCGACGGGCTCGATTATTGCTATCTTCCAACTCCTTTTGAAGATTCTGTATCTGGCGCTCAGCCTTGTCCAGTTTGCCCAAGCGCACCTCGTGCGAGTCGAGGACCCCCGCCATATTGTCCTGCCGTAATGAAAGACCTTCAAGTCGGTCCTGGAGCACTCCAAAGTCTTCTCGCATGGCTCGAAGCGCTTCTCCATTGGACTGCACCAATTCCTTCACGCCGCGTATTTCCTCCAAATCTCCAGGTGCATTGCGGGGTTTTCACGAAATGGAACCATCTTCTGTGGGGAGGACACCTCTGTTTTGGAGCGTTTTCCGTGAGAAGAAGAAGGAGACCCGAAGTCCAAGCGCGCTGGTTTATGGGCCGCCATCCCCCCCGAGGTGCCCCGGTCAGCTCGGAGCGAAATAGTAAATTTGTATAGGTATTAAGTCAGGATTCTAAGTAGGCCTCTCGGGAGCTTCAACGCAAAGCGTCCTACCCGCTGGACATCAGGCTCCGCCCCCCCACCCAACCAATTTCTAACCCAAGCAGTAACTTTAGGGTCCATCCCTAGGGTGCTCAGTTTGTTTATAAGTCGCCTGTGAGGAACAGTGTCAAAGGCTTTACTGAAATCTAAATACACCCACATCTAGGGCTCTCCCTCGGTCCAACTCCCTGGTCACCCAGTCAGAAGCTCAATATTGCTGCTGCCTGGTTATCTTTGGCAGCAGCGGAGGCTGTGCGGCAAACCCATATATTCAATGCTGGTGGCCGGATATAGCCCTAGTATTGAATATCCAGGTTATCACTTCAGTGTCGGTGGCTAGCTGCTGTAATCGTGCAAGCCACTGGTGCTTAATATCAGGCCCAACATGTTTAGCAGTTGTTAGAGATAATTTGGAAATGTTCGGCTCTATCTGCTTTTTATTTAAGAGCACCTAGGCTACCTTTGCCTTTATTGCAACCTTTCCATCATTATGCCCTAACTTCCCTGTTTTGAGAGGATCCTTCAAAGATGCATCAGACAAACCATGCACTTCTGTGTGACTATCAACTTTCCTGCAGATTATAGTTTATAAATGTCTTTATCCCCTTTTTAATTGTTAGCTTCCACTATCACCTTGAAGACTTACTTATTTCAGTCTGCTTTCTCTTGGTCGTTATGACAGGCCTGGATGGACTGCAGTTCAGTGGCAGTTGACACCTTGGACCCTTCCCAGATTACACCATAGTTACTGTTTTATTATCCCTTACTTAAATCATTTTTGAATTCTTTTCTTTCTAAGCTTTAGTCAAGAATTGTAAACTGCTTTGTTGCTTTACTGGTAAAAGGTGATTATATATAAGTTTAAATAAATATAAGCATAAAGAAACTGCTTGATGAGGTAACATCTCAGTCTACTGCACCTTGCAAGTTCATTGTTAGTGATGAACTGAAGCAAGCTGACTTGCTTGCAAGATGAAAAAAAACTACAGGCTCATTCTTCAGTCTACAAACCTACAGTCAGTGATGCATGCTGCCCTCAGCCTCAGTAATTTCTTTCAGCTTTATCTCTTCCTTACTCCACCTCTATGACTTCACAGATTAGCTACATATTACAGCCAGGGCTCAGGCCTCTACATCATCTCTTTATCTCCATCAAAAAATATGTGAACGTGTGTTTACCCAAGGCATTTATACCTTTTACAGGCTTGTAAATGTTTGCGTCCCAGGAACTAGGCCAAATGGCTTTAGCAATCTTCAAGGTCAAAAGAAGCCAGGTTCCATACCTGAAGAAGATTAAAAATTAAGCGGGCAAAGTCAGGGCTCAAGAAATCTATGCACAAATGGTTTAGCAAGAAGTAAAAGGCCGTATAAGACTGTGCTAAAGATTCAGGTAGGAAACAGGCCAGAGGACTCAGAAGCAAACAGGCGGCTAGGTCCACCTGAGGCATTGGAGCTGCAAGTTATGCAAACAGCAGAAGTAATATAGTCCCTGCAAGCAGAAGTAAATACCAGCCAACCAATCAGAGATCTGAATTAAGAAGAATGGCTATTTAGGCTCCTGCAAAATCTGGTACAGACATTATTGGAGTCATCTGAGACCCCACCGTACAGATTCCCCGAGTTGATGCTTCAAATCCAGGTGACCTTGGGAGGCTCAGAATTTAGCTAAACTGATACAACAATCTTTGGGGATAGGCAAACCAGCTTAGCTAGAGTCTCAAACATATTCCAGTTACACTGGTTTTCGGAACAGTAGAGCCTGAAACAAGCTTATTGAGGATAATTTTATAAAAGCCCACCTAGGTTCACAGGCCAAGTAGGCACAGCCAGAATTGCAGCTAAAATACGCTCACGTGCATTTGAATCAGCACAGGAGCAGGTAATAAATGTGTGCGGCTGACGTATGCATATAAATCCAAAAACAAAAATAGAACATAAAACGGCTGAGCTCTATAGTATATATTTATATGTTGGAAGATTAGGCTTGAGGGGCAATCCCCTCTCGCACCCTCTCCTCCATTTTACTCAGTAATAGGGTTTTTTTTAAACCCTTGTTATAATCATGTAAAAAGCACATACCAATGTGCCCCACATAATTGAAACATACAAAATTTAGTGAAAACTGTGTATATAACTTGTGCATACATCCCCTCTCGGGAAATCATTCTTTCAACCGCAGTAATTTACTCTATAAACCACAGTAATTCACTACAGTCACAGATATAGAAGCTCAAAAACCTTCAGGCACTTATCTGAGAAGAGGATCTCCACAAACACTCTTCCGTGTAGACAGTCTTCCCTTCAAAAAGTTTGCAGTATCAGCAACGAACACAGCACTGCATTTAGAACACTGTCAGCAATACACGTCAGGCTTCAACGCTCCAAGAACCGAAGTAATGAATGGCATCCAAACTTTTTAGACGCCATAGAAAACCTAGCTGAAATTTAAACCACATGATTAATAGAGCCAATGAAAACGGTCAAAAAAGGAACCAATCAAAAACTGCCACATCACAAAAGACTTGCCCAGTCAAGTTCTTGATTCAAACCATCAGGGGAAAGCAGATGACAAATTAAAAATCCAAAACTGCTCACGATATTGGAGTTTTTGTTCTTGATTCCCCCCACAGGGGTTTGCTGGAACAAATTCCAACTCTCCACTTCAAGTCACAAAACGAATGATCACAATCCAAACAATGATGAACTATAGGGGCACCAACTGTCCGATTTCTCAAACGAGACGCATGTTCCTGTAAACATTCTCGACCTGGACGTATGGTGCGTCCTATATAAATCAATGAGCACGGACATAGTAACAAATAAACCACAAAAGCTGTGGAACAGGTGGTGGGACATCTAACTTCATGTTTTAACGTCGAATTTGGAAACTGTCATTCATATCCATTTACTGATTATGTGTGCATACAGGCATATATGCATACAAAGTTACTCCACCCACATTTCGTCCCTTATTCCTCCCCCAGAAATGCTTATATCCATGTTATATACAAGTACATGCCTATCTGTCATAGTATGCACTTGTGCATGGGAGGAGGGAGGTCATTTTATAAAAGACATTTTACATGAGTAGACTAACATACGTGCATGAAATACCCTTTTTAACATTCCTCCCCATAATGTGCAATGTAAGTATGCATACAATTATTCTGCTTAAAAAAATACCATCCGACCCATAAATGCATTTTTATGGCTGTCTCTATTGTATTGCTCTTCGTCTGCGTGAATGTTTCCTGAGAGAGTTATTTTGGAAGCATTTCCACATCTAAAAAGAAGCATTGGCACATGTAGATTGGCTTAAGGCCATTTTAGAACAGGTTGTTTGCAGATATGGGATTGCTAACCATGTCTACCTTTTCTGGGGAGAGGTGGGGGTGAAAAGAAAGAATAGTTTGAAAGGGCTACAAGTCCCCGTTTTATACAGGGAACCCACATCTCACTGAAACATTTCAAACGTCACCATTTGCACCTGCCCTCAGCGCCTGTTAGTAGAGGCAGCTGTGAATTCTGACTTTGCTCCTGCCAATCACTGCCCAGACCTTGGGACCCCCTCTATGCTGCCCCTGGTCCTTACCCCATCCCTACCCAGTGTTCATTCCCCCTCCTCCTGAAGCAGCCCCTGTCAGCCAACCACCCCCCAACGCAGCTCCAATTACCCTACACCCCCCCCCCCCCGAGGCATAACCAAGCCCCTTTTCCAGGCAATTTTAACTGTCCCATAAATGGCATCCTGCATAACATGTGACACTCTTCCTGATCCCCTCAACACACTACCTCCTGATTTTCCCCTCTGGCAGACCTTCCACCCCACCACTGTTTTACAACTCTAGGCTTCTGGGGTCCTTGGTGCACAGTGGGAGTAGGAGCAATGCCCAATCGCGCCTGCTTAGAAATAACAGTGGTAATCTCATGGCACCATTTACTGTAGGAGCTTATCACCTGCTGAGCAGAGGCGATTGGACATCTCTCCTGCTCTCACTGTCCACCAATGACCTCCTGAAAGTCCACAGTTGGAAATCAGGGAGTGGCAGTCTGCCAGGGAGGCCAATAGGGGAGGAGTCATGTTGGGGGAGTTGAGAAGAGTGTCATGTGTTGTGGGGGGAATTAATGAGTTTTGGAATTGCCTTGGGAGAGGGGCTTGGCAGTGCTTCTAGGGGAGGGGGGGGTAGGTAGAGGGATTGCAGCTGCTTAGCAGGGGTTGGGAGATGGAGGTTGCTTTTGGGGAAGGTGACTTGGATACTGGGTAGGGGAGGGATTAGGGCCTGGGGGCAGCATGGGGGGGTCCTAAATTCAGGGCAACCTGTGGTGCTGAACGAAGTATACTATCTGGGAAGAGCAGTGATTTTAAGAGAGCACTTCCACACCTAGCTTCCACCCCCTCCCCACATCTCCCCACAATGCAATTTCTTAAAATTGCTGCTCCTACCAGGTGTGGAGAGGCATACCTGTGCAGTCCTGCACCTATTTTGAAAGAGGTTCTGTGTTTGGAAGAGCCCCTTGTAAAATATAAACCTAATTTTCCACGCCCCCTCTCTATATCCTTTCTAAATTGTGCCTTTTAATTTCAGCCATAGTGAGGCAACCATAAAATTCATTCAAGTTTCTCAATGACTAACTTGTGGACCAAATGGCTCACTACAATTGCATGCATTTCAATTTTCTGCATACATAAATAAATCATTAAATCTATTGGGTTTTAGGTTTGTTTTGTTTTCAATTGGTTTTTTTTTTCCACAATCAATGGACATATATAATGTGGAGCAAATGCAACAAAGAAGTGGTGATCTTATTATTAAAGGGCCCGATGTTCAGTGCCGATGGCTAGTGCTTCTGAAGTGTATAGCCATCGGCACTGAACCTTAACCCCAGATATTCATGCTGAGGCCATTTGCGGCCCCCAGCATTCAATATCTAGGTCTGCCACATGGCATGGAAGCTAAACTTGAGCCCTCTAAGTGGCATTTACGTGGTCTGCAGGTCTGTAAACCACGTAAATGCCTTTGAATATCGGGCCTAAAGTTTCTCACTGAATGTTCTGACAGTCTGTGGGGTTTCGTAAAGCAACTTCTACTGTGTTTCAGTTTTCCCCTCTCTCTATAATAGAAAATAAAATATACCATGTGTGCTGGAGCTATAATTTCATTTGAGAGGTGGATGCCATAATTTATAAGTCTGAACCGTGAGATGAAATTTCAGCCTTTGTAATAATCCAACAGGGTGCACTTTATTTTATGTAATATACGATTTCCCCCCACTCACACGCCACACAGTGCTAAAGGGAAAAGAATGCAAACAGGTTATTTTTTTTTCAAAGTTTGACGGGTACAAGAGGATCATTTTCATAAAGCATTTCAGGCACAGCAGGCTTGCCACATCTTAAGCAAAGACATGCTGTGACAAGGTGCCATACTCTAGGTATTTGGCTGAGGACCAGTTAGAAAAATGCATGCAAAGTTCCTTGCTCTCAACATTGTATTTTTATGCATGATGTAATAATATTATACTAAACAAAATAAGAGTTATCTAAGGACTTTATGCAGGGTGGTCCTATGCAAGCACCCAGAGCAAGAGTTGCATTAGGCTCCCACCTTCCCAGATGTGGCACCCCTCCCAACCTGGAAGCTCTATCACTACACCTACACCTTGCTACACCTTGTGATGGCCCTTGTTTTGTGATCTTGAAAGCTCTTGCACTACGTCATCCTTGGAATGACCTGGAGGTTCACTCATGGGTGTCTTCATAGTGAAGCTTAAATTATAACGAGTGTCAGATTGCATGCAGTATATCTCATTGCATCTAAAAAAATGCACATGAATGTATAACCTTAACTGTAAACTCACTTCATCTGAGGAGAAACCACAAACTAATAATTTTTGGAGGGACATTTCGCAAAGTGCATTAAGTATTTGAAGTGGGATCTAATATGTGCTAAAGCTAGCTGTGTTTTAAGCAGAGAAGGCGTGGACAGCGCTGGCAGTCAGAGAATGGTATGTTACTGCATGTTAACTCTCATAGCTGTTGATAGCATGGGTTCATCTGCCTTATCAGTAGTCCGGTAGCATGGCCACTACACAAGCAAAAATAAAAGCAAATCACAGTCAAGCAACCAGACTCTCTGATCCATGCCCCAATTGTACGCACAGTCATTTGCAGGTGTGCATCTGCACAAGTAATTTGAATGTGTATTTTAAATTTTTAGGCACCAAAACAAGCCAAATGCCTGCTCAGAAATGCACACCCCTAACCCCTTATTTTGTTGCATCTTTATCTCTCTGCAAGTTATAGAGTTGTTCAGACAAACATGCAGAGACAGAGCATAGCACAGTTACCTGACTATTATGAACCTTTATTACTGCATCTGAATCAGGAATTTCCCCAGTGTTTTTTGCGTACTGGGATATTCTGGTTCTACAAAACATACACTAACAAACTGTAATGTGCGCTAAACTGCCGGGGTGTATGTTAAAGTATCTGAACTCTACAAGCAAAGTGCATTCGCCCTTGGTAGACCGAACAGAAGCTTTCCGTAGCCAGTGGACTAATCCTGGGTCAACACATGCCAGCCCCGCATACTTGTTCTGAACGATTATATCCGAGTTCTTCTTACAATTACCCGTGTCAGAAATCTGCTGTGCTTGGTAAAGTAGTCAGCAACAGCTGGATCACTTAACAACAGGATCTTTCAGCAATGATTCCACGTTGCGTTGAAATGAATGGAACAGAGGAATGAGCAGCAAGTGACTCGCTACACCTCCGACCTCAGTGCTAGTAAAAAGAGTAACCCCATGGTTTACGCATCACTATTTACAGCACCTGCAGAGCCTAAGTTACAAATGACTCCAGAAGTACTACAGCATATGACAGTTGTTACCAGAGCACGGCCATTCTCCGACATTCTTCCGCTTAATAAATGCTGTTGAACGGGTTCCTGATTTGTGTTTACATCTCAGAGGCAATAAACCGAGAGGCAATTAAATGATAATTATTTCCACCTACTGAACTTTGTTTGAAAGTGTTCTGATTAATAAACACGGCGGATCCATCATCACTATTGGCGGAGGGAAAATATGTACCCGAAAATTATCATTAATCGAGAATGAGGACAACGTCCATTTTATGGGCCATTGCCATTTAAACTCATTACAAAAATAATTGAAAAACCACACCACTGTTAATCAATAGAGCAATATGACTTCTTCTATTAACTTGCTGGCAATTATACTGGAGGGGAAAAGATAAATCTCTGAGGAAGGAAATGTAGTGCTTCTAACTTCGGAGGTGACTGGAATGTTGCACTCTCCCTGCATGAAGCATTCTGTTTTCTCAGAATAAAAATGGCATTTATTTGTGTTTGGCTGTAGTACTTCAAGGTGAGTTACATTAGGCATTTCCCTGTTTCCAAAGGGCTTACATAGGGAACCCTCGGCAGGATTGTTTAGTTCAATTTAACAAGCTAAGGGTTCAGTTTACCAACTAGCATTAAAAGTAGCCTATTAATGCAAAAAATCATAAGACTGTCTATGAACATAAGGATTTGGAAGGGGAGCTTTGAACCACAATCCCAGTTTCAATGTGCAGGGAGTGAGGAGAGAGACATTAATGTGGGGGCTTAGGGGGTCCTTCCAATCCTTGTTTAGCGGGTCTGAACTTCTGAACCGGACACACTGACCCACTTAACATCTGGATTGCACTGGCAGCCACAGAGTTCCCCGCTTGTATAGCCAACTTTTGCGGGGAGCTCTATTTGTGGACAGGCTGGGGGAGGAGCGAGGGCAGGAATGCAACCCCAGACATACAGGGCCGATTCTGAAGTCAGACCTGTGTCCCCAGGGTTGTCAGGTTAGATGAGAGACTTATTCCACCTCCGAAGTGGAATAAGTCCCCCTGGATGCAGGGTCACAGCAGCAGTCGGCAGGGACAGAAAGGGGAAGGGTGAAGGAGGTTCCCATAGCCCGACCCAGGCCATGGGAGGACAGGTTGGGAGTCAGGCTGCGGGGAAAGGATGTTCTTGGCTGCAGCCAGCCATGGCACTTTGGCCCCATTCAGGAGCCTGACTGAGTTTGCTGGGCATGTAGCAGGATGTCTGGGGTGCCAGAATTGGGGCACCCCATAGATGTCTAACCACTGTGCTGTGATTCTACTCCCGTGGGTACATCTAGCCTGTGCAGGAGCCGAATCGGGTGCATCCCCTGGCATCTGGATGTCTGGACATCCGGATGGCCTGAGGACACACAGTTCCAAAATGGCCTCTTAGTGAACTGACTTTTTTAAAGAGGGGCAGAGATACTGTATTACGTGTGCAATTCAGACCCAAGTTAACACAGCTTACTAGGTTTGTCAAAGATAACTATGGGGTCTAAGGATACTCCTAATGATGATGTTAACAGGATTGGCTAAAGCGTATTAGTACTGTGAGATTAAAGCCACTATATCCCTCCACACATCTGGTCAACAGAAACTGGGTCTCTTGTCCCAAATTCCCCTCCCTTTTACTCAGCCTAACACCTCTAGTTACTTTACATAGAAACATAGAAACATGACGACAGAAAAAAACCACATGGCCTATCTAGTCTGTCCTTCCATATCAACAACTATAACAGTCCCCTTTTTTCCTTTAGAGATCCTCTGTGTTTGTCCCATGCTTTTTTGAACTCAGTTACTGTCCTCATCGCTACCACCTCCACTGAGAGACTATTCCATGGATCCACCACTCTTTCCGTAAATAAATATTTCCGTAAATCACTCCTGAATCTATCCCCCTTCACCCTCATCCCATGTCCCCTCGTAGCAGAACTTGCTTTCAATTGAAAGAGGCTCTCTCCCTGAACATTTATGCCATGGAGATATTTAAACATCTCAACCATATCATCTCTATCCCGCCTTTCCTCTAAGGTGTACATATTAAGATCCTCAAGTCTGTCCTCATATGCTTTATAATGAAGACCACTAGCCATTTTAGTAGCCACCCTCTACACCAACTCCATCCTGTTTACATCCTTTTGAAGGTGCGGTCTCCAGAATTGCACACTATACTCCAAATGAGGTCACACCAAAGACTTATACAGCGGCACTATCACCTCCTTTTTTCTGCCAGCCAATCCTCTCTGTATGCACCCAAGCATCCTTCTAGCTTTTTCCATTGCCTTTTCTACCTGTTTGGCCACTTTAAGATCATCAGACACAACCACGCCTAGGTCCCACTCTTCTTTAGTGGAAAAAAGTACTTCACCTCCTATACTATAATGCTCCCTTGGATTGCTGCAGCCCAAATGCATGACCTTACATTTTTTAACATTAAATCTCAGCTGCCAAATTCTAGACCATTCTTCAAGCTTAGCTAGATCCCTCCTCATGTTTTCTACACCTTCCTGGGTGTCTACTCGATTGCAGATTTTGGTATCATCTGCAAAAAGGCAAACCTTACCCGACAGCCCTTCCGCTATATCACTAACAAAGATGTTAAAAAGAATCAGACCAAGGACAGATCCCTGGGGCACACCACTGGTAACATCTTTCTCCTCAGAATGAGCCCCATTTACCTGTACTCTTTGTCGCCTCCCACCCAACCAATTTCTTTTTTTTTTAAACTTTTATTTTCATTTTGCAACAAACAAAAGAAACAACACACCAAAAGAGACAAAACAAGTATACAATAAGGAAAAGTAAACCCATTACCCCCCACCCCGATGCTTCTTCTCTACCCGATTATATCAGCATGTGAGCGCTTCCAATTAACAGTGATTATACATCAAACGATCAAAAGAGTATCTACAATACAGCATGATCATGGGACAGAGATATATACAAAGTTAGACAGTCAGATGAGAGCATTTAGCAAAATGTACATAGTCATTGAGCATCTTCCATTGAGACCAATGAGAAGGAGTCTGAACGGAGGAAGCGAACAGACGAGGTATTTGTTCATATTTACTGTAAAGACAGGCATGATTCCACCATTCATTGGGGCTCAGATGGGAGCTAATTTTCCAGTATTACTTAATTAGGGAAATAGCAATGCCAAGCATAAAGTTCGAAAGGAGATAAGCCATTTTGGAGAGAGGGGATCCCCGCAACTGGGCGAAGTCCCACTATCCTCCAAGAAAGGGGCTCCTGAGAGTGCGAGATAGACTAAATACGACCCCAGACCCGACGCCAGTAATACTGTAGTGCGGGATATTCATGCATAACATGAGACAATGAACCAATGGCCGCAGGACGTGTCCAGCAACCATTGCCCTGAGTAGTGTTCCATTTGTCTAATCTGTGAGGAGTGCAAAAACACCGGTGGGCTAGAAAGAAGAGGGTCTGAGTGAGTGAGGCGGATCGGGAACCCGTGTCCCTCTACTCCAGACAAGGCTCCATTGCTCCGAGGTCAAAGTCACATGCAATTCTCTCTCCCATACTTTCTGCGCTATAGGGGTATCTCTAGTTATAGCATTACATAAGGTTTAGTAAAATTGGATGCTACACCCGGTGAACTACCGAGAGATCGGAAAGTCTCCAATCAACCTTATGTAGAGAATGCCAATGGCGGGAGTACTCTAGTGCTCCGAAGGCGATGCTGAAGTTGCACTGACCAGAGTCGGGAGTCTAAAGATTGCATAAGAGTATTAAAGGCACCTAAAGTGTCTAAAAGCATTGGTGGATAGTGGGAGTCTGATGGGAGAGTCATACCAGGGAGAAAGGTAAGAGGAATCGGTTTGCAAAGGCCCGCTTCTATATCTAGCCACACAGGTCTACTCGGTACTGGATCTTCCAACCAACGAGCACCTTGTTTGAGAAGAAAAGATTGAGGGAACACTTGAGTAAAATCGCCACCAAGTATTAATGGAGCATTGGCAGAGGCCAAGGCCAACTGCGCAATACTTGCATAGTAAGCAGGGTTGTCCACATTCGGGGCATAATGCAAATACACGTGAATTCACTATCTCCAACCTCAAGGTGTACACGGGCCCATCTACCCTCCTTGTCAGCGCTAATATCAGGTACAGTAGCGTGCAAAGACTTCTTAACCAGAATGGCTATCCCGTACCATTTGGAAACGGTGGGGGAATAGGCAGCTACCATGTGAGGCTTAGCATTGAGTTTCAGTGTTTCAGCAGAGCTTAAATGCGTTTCCTGAAGAAACACTAAATCAACATGCTCATGGCTAAGATAGCTAAGGATTTTCTTTCCTTTGAGTGGACCATTAATGCCTTTGACGGTGAATGATAAGATTTTACATAAGGCCATTCAGAAAAGTTAAAAATTCTGAGCATGACAGCACACATAATTTCACTATGTCCCTCAAACTGACTGTATCTGGCTGTACACATGACATAGGAAAATAAGCTAATATAATACAATGAAGCGCCCCACATTAACAAAGAAAACCGCAGTACGGTAGAGGAGAAGCAAAACCCCAAAATTACTGGCGACCATGTGTCTGCGGGGAGAAACCCCAGAGAAGGCCGAAATTGAAAAAACACATAACCTGTAGGACTGTGCGTGCTCCGAATCCGACCGAGGCACACATCATGAAGGGATAGGAGACCAAAAAAACAAAAGTCATATAGAGAAAGAAAGAAAGTCCAGGCTATTTCTGTGCTTGGCTATGACCGCCGCATCGGGCCCTTCAAAATGGCGGATAGAGCCGGCAGATAAGAGTCCAAGATTTGGGATTAGCGCATCTGCTCTGCTTCTTTGGAGTCTAAAAATGTTGATAGTAGATCAGGATCTTCGAACGTCCTGGTTTGGTTGTGGAGAGTCACTCGGAGCTTCGCTGGATACAACAGGCCAAAGCGAGCCTGTAGCTGTTGAAGTCGAGGGCGAAAAGCAAGGAGTTTCTTCCGACGGTCAACGGTAGGCTTTGCCAAATCAGGAAAGAAGGAGACCTTACGACCTTCAAATTCCAAATGATGATTCGCTCGGGCAGCATGTAAAATTTGTTCCACTTGTTGATATCGTAGCAAGCTAAAGATAATAGGCCGGGGGGTCGTGCGGTTGAGCGCCATGTGGGCAGGAACACGGTGTGCTCGATCGATTTCCAGTTCTCTGTGAAAAGTGATCTTCAGCAAGGAGGGAAGAGTTTTGAGCAAGAATTCTCTTATATCTCCTGCTTCCACCCCCTCCGGCATTCCGAGGAGCCTCACATTGTTGCGACGGGCTCGATTATTGCTATCTTCTAACTCCTTTTGAAGATTCTGTATCTGGCGCTCAGCCTTGTCCAGTTTGCCCAAGCGCACCTCGTGCGAGTCGAGGACCCCCGCCATGTTGTCCTGCCGTAATGAAAGACTTTCAAGTCGGTCCTGGAGCACTCCAAAGTCTTCTCGCATGGCTCGAAGCGCTTCTCCATTGGACTGCACCAATTCCTTCACGCCGCGTATTTCCTCCAAAATCTCCAGGTGCATTTCGGGGTTTTCACGAAATGGAACCATCTTCTGTGGGGAGGACACCTCTGTTTTGGAGCGTTTTCCGTAAGAAGAAGAAGGAGACCCGAAGTCCAAGCGCGCTGGTTTATGGGCCGCCATCCCCCCCGAGGTGCCCCGGTCAGCTCGGAGCGAAATAGTAAATTTGTATAGGTATTAAGTCAGGATTCTAAGTAGGCCTCTCGGGAGCTTCAACGCAAAGCGTCCTACCCGCTGGACATCAGGCTCCGCCCCCCCACCCAACCAATTTCTAACCCAAGCAGTAACTTTAGGGTCCATCCCTAGGGTGCTCAGTTTGTTTATAAGTCGCCTGTGAGAAACAGTGTCAAAGGCTTTACTGAAATCTAAATACACCACATCTAGGGCTCTCTCTTGGTCCAATTCCCTGGTCACCCAGTCAAAGAAATCAATTAGATTTGTCTGACAAAACCTGTGTCTGGTGAATCCATGCTGCCTCAGATACTGTAATCCGCTGGACTCCAGAAACCTCACTATTTTCTCTTTCAGCAGCATTTCCAATAATTTACTCACCACCGACGTTAAACTAACCAACCAGCCTGTAGTTTTTAACCACATCCTTACTTCCGCTTTTGTGTAAAGGCACCACATGAGCCTCTCTCCAGTCCTTTGGCACCACTCCTGACTCCAATGATGCATTGAAAAGGTCAGTCACTGGAGCTGCTAGAATGTCCCCAAGTTCCCTCAGTATTCTAGGATGTATCCCATCCGGTCCCATCGCTTTGCCTACTTTAAGTTGAGCTAGTTTCTCATGAACAGATTCTTCTGGAAACTGTTCAAGATGTCCCTCGCTTCTGTTCCTGTTTGTGGGTGTTTTCTGAGGTCCTGCTCCTGCTTCTTCATCTGTCAACACAGAACAGAAATATTTGTTAAGCAATTCCGCTTTATCCTCATCAGCTTCTACATATTCCTCCCCTTCACCCTTGAGTCTGACAATACCACTTTTGCCCTTCCTCTTCTCATTAACATATCTGAAAAATATCTTATCCCCACATTTTATTGCATTGGCTATTTCCTCCTCTTTTTGAATCTTTGCTTTCCTGACTACTTTGCTAGCTTCTCTAAGTTTTTCCAAATATAAATGCCTGTCTTCCTCTCTCCATGATCTCTTGTATTTCATGAAGGCCTCCCTCTTTTTCTTCACTTTTTCAGTTACTTCTTTCGAAAGCTATAGTGGTCTCCTTTTCCCTTTACCTTTATTTACCATTTTAACAAAAAGGTTTGTTGCCCTTAAATGTCCCCTTTCAGTTTTGCCCACTGTTTTTCTACATCCCCCAGCTGTTCCCATCTCTCTAACGACTCCCTGAGGTATTGGCCCATCTTGGCAAAGTTAGCTTTCCTAAAGTCTAAGACCCACACCTTTGAATGGATTTTAACAGCCCCAGTCCTAATACTGAACCACACCATCTGGTGATCACTGGATGCAAAATGATCTCCCACTATAATATCAGAAATACTTTCACCATTGGTAAGCACCAAGTCCAGTATTGCCCCTTCACATGTAAGGTCTGTTACCAATTGCCTGAATAGTTCTCCCTGTAGAGAATCCAGGATCTCCTTACTTCTAGATGATACTGCAGCAGGAATGTTGTAATCAACATCTGGCATATTGAAATCTCCTATCAGTAGCACTTCCCCTTTCTTAGCAATGCTGCGTATGTCTTCAATTAACTCTCTGTCCACCTCTTCCTCGTGTGAGGGAGGTCTGTATATCACACCAATGCAAATAGATTTCTCTTTCCCTCTTTCTAGTTTAACCCATAATGACTCCTCTCTCCCTTTTAAACTCTGCAATTTCAAAGCTTTAATAGTATGTTTTACATATAGTGCCACTCCTCCTCCCCTTCTTCCCACCCTGTCCTTTCTGAATAAAATATGGTCAAGTATAGTTATATCCCAGTCATGGTTTTCTGTGAACCATGTTTCTGTAACTGCCACTAAATCCAAGTCAGCCACTCCCACCAAAGCCTCAACATCAGGGATCTTATTTCCCATGCTACGGGCATTAATACACACTGCTTTCCATATGTTACCCCTGTTACCCATTTCCATAAAGGTATTTAATGTATCACCTACCTGGGGGCTTTACCCATCCCCAACGAATCTAGTTTAAAGCCCTCTTCAGTAGATTAGCCAGTCTACTAATGAAGACGCGTTGACCTTTCTTGGACAGATGGATGCCATCTCTGCTCTGCAACCCTTGGAACAGCATCCCATGGTCTAGGAAACCAAAACATTCTCGATGACACCATTCACGCAGCCATGCATTCATCTCCAGGATGCGAGTCTCTCTGCCTTGGCCTTTATCCTCAACAGGGAGGATTGAAGAGAACACCACCTGTGCACCTAAATGCTTCACCCTCTGTCCCAGAGCCACGAAGTCACTTTTGATACGCTCAGAGGGATACCTGGCAGTATCATTTGTTCCGACATGGATTAGCAACATTAGGTAATAGTCAGTGAGCTTGATGAGTCTGGGCAAACTCTCCGTAACATCTTAGATTTTGGCACCAGACAGATAGCATACCATTCTGGACATCAAGTCTGGTCGGCAGATGGATGCCTCAGTAACCCTCAGAAGAGAGCCACCAACCACCACTACCCTTTGCTTCCTTGTGGTCACTGATTCTGCAACTTTGGGGTACTTGAAAGCTGTACAATTCTTCATCATGTTACTGCTTCCACATTCTGCATCTCAATAGTTAGGTTTGCTGTGGAATCAGCACTAATGATAATGTGTATGCAAAGAGCATGTGCTAATATTGGGACGCTATATTGCACTGTGAAGATGTCTAGGACTGACACATTCAACTACCCACAGTGCAGGTCATTTCCATTTCTCTTTCCTCGTCGCCTCCCATATGGACACCAGATCATTACAGTATATCTTACAGCAGAGGTGTCAAATGCCAGTCTTGGAGGGCCACAAACCAGTCAATCTTTCAGGATATCCCTAATAAATATGGTTGCAATATATTTGCATGCACTGTCTCCTTATAGGCAACTATATCTCATAAATATTCATTAAGCTTACTCCCCACATTCACAGACCCCAAATACTCCTCCCAACATAAAACATGAACAAGATTATTTATATAATCCACTTGCCATGAACTTAATCCTAACTGCACACAATCAAAAAAGGGACACAGTGGTGCATGGATAAAGAAACTAATCCATGGATAGAAGAAGAAGCCTCAGGGAACGTAGCCTCCCTCTATATGGCTACTCAAAGCCCTAGGGGAACAAACAGCTCCACATCATAGGCTTAAAAAACTCCTCCCATTACAACCAACAATTTCAGAATCATTTTTATTACAAAATTCCTTAAAACCTCCAAAATACATCTACAGCAGCAGGTACCCCAAGGCGCCCTGATGGTAACAACTGTTCTAATGATAGTATAACATCAATTATATAAGCAGGAGCTATTAAACAGGAATCCCAGACCAGCACGGTGGCCACCTATAAGGGAATAAACAAAGAAAGAATCACAAAGCTTCTCAAGCATAGTTTAAAAGCTTGCCCGCAGCCCCATACTTAGCTCCAGACACCAGCTTTCCAAAATGGCAGCACGTCCATCGTTAAAACACTCCTGCACAGAATGCCGACCATTCAGCTGCTCGTTAAACTTCTGCTTTGCTCCAGGGGATCCCCCCCCCCCAAAAAAAAAAATATCAAACACCACTGTTTAAATCACCACTTAATCCACCACCATAATGTGTCTCAGAGTAACCCTATAGTCAGCACGGAGAATTTCGGCATGTAGTCTAACCCCTGAAGAAGCTGACTTCAGTGAAACAAACTTCTTGAGTGAAGTAGAAGCTGCGCTTGAAAAGAACTTTGGGATATTTACATTGGATGGATTGATACATGAATGATTATAGAGGTCATTCGCGGACGCAAGCGGTCCATTCCTTATTCCCCCTCTGGTTCTCCCTGTTCATCCTGTGCATCAGGATGAGGAGAGCCAGCAGGAGGTGGGAGGGGACGCAAATGGGGCAGAGCAGGGACGAGCCAGCTCAGCAGCATGTACAGGGCCAATTCAAGTCACGGTCCTGTACATGCTGCCACTCCCGTGGCCCGATTGAGCCTTAGGATCCCCTACCCTTGGCTGGCGCTGGGTGTAGGGGGGTCTTTCCAACCTGATCCAGGCCATGGCAGGCCATCCATGGGTCAGGGGGCAGGGAAATGCGGGGCTGGAGCCGCAGATGTCTGGTGGAGCCTGTGGGGAGGATGTCCCCGCAGGTGGAAGTGACACACCAGGCCATCCTTAGGCCCAATTCTGGCTACCACAGGTACGTTTTGTTTCCACGGACCAGAATCAGGTCCACACAGCCCTGCCTTCATTGGTGACGTCCAGATGGCCTGGACATCCCTCTCCATGAATCAGGCTCCATGTTTATGAAGATTTGTATTTTTGAAATAAATTATAAAGGAAAAAGAAAAATGTAAAAAACTAGGGACTGATGATTATGCTATAAGGTGGAATGATCAAAATACAGAGCTCATTCATTAAGTCCCCTTTGATGAAGGTTCATCTTTTTACATACATTTTAGATGAGGGGGAAAAAAAGTTTATCACGTGAGGTGAGAAAGGTGTTACATTAATGTTATGATGATCTCACTGTGGGAAATTGTGTTGAGACCATTCTAAAGAGTCAACATAAGGCAAACTTTCATTTTCCAGTGCAGGCAAGTCAATGCTGACTCCTGGCAACTCAGCATCTCCTGGGTTTTCTTGGCAAGGTTCGATTGGAAGTACATTGACAGACCTTTTTCTCCAAGGCAATAGAGGGTAAAGTGACTTGCCCAAGGTTGCAAGGAAGGCCAGTAGGAATCAAATCCTGATTGTCACTTGGCTGTTGCTCTAACAGGCTACTCCTCCACACCAAGAGAAGCTGTGCTCCTAGGAATGTCTCTATACCGTGTATGCAGACGTGTGCATGATTTTGTCACACATGATCAGTCACATAATTTTATAACAGCTATTTTCCATGCTTCGAACATGCTCTATGCTTTGTAAAATTGCCCCAAAAGGTGCAGTTCAGAGTGTAAGATAATGAGGCTGCCATTTTGAAAGCGAGTAGTCATGTTATAGATCTTCTGCTCGCTGGTCCTGGGAAGAAAAAGAGCTGCATTGGGGGCTACACCGAGGATGAAGTGAGGATACTTGCTTTACTCACTTTCAGGGCCCTACAAAGAGCTGGGCGAGCAGTGTGGCCACCCAGGGCGCAAGCACACAAGGGGCACCGATATCATCCCTGAACTTTCAGGAAGTGAGTTTCTGCATATGGTTGTGGAGGCAGGAGGGGTGGGGGTGGGTCCAAGTTCTCGAATCACACAGGGTGCATTTTGAGCTTGGTACGGTCCTGCTCACTTTAAAATGAACGCATTTGCATTCCGCAAGCTATTGATTCTGTCCATATTCACACTACACAGGGACAGTAAGCTAAAAGTGGTTTGCAGTTTTTAGTCGATCATTTCTTCAGATGGTGGGGTCTGGCCTCCCCAGTACTCTTTATGTTTTCTGGCTGTAGATCCTGCCTCTTTTGTGTTTCTCTGTCTAGTCACACGTATGCAAACAAATATGCCAACGGAAAATGAATAGATTGACGAATAGACAAATGGAGAACAATTTAAAAGAAATCTTTTCCTTTTGTGCTATGCAGGAATTCTGCTCATGCTTACTTTCTTTCCCTCAATTTCATTTGCATTTTCACTGCTTCTGAATTATCTGTTTGGTATGCTCTTTTAGCTATAGTGCATGGCAAAATAATTCACTGTTTTTGATTGGACCTTAATAGATTCGGTGTAATTCCTCATCAAATCGCTGAAAGATTAAGAGCACTGAATATCAGGAAGTGATTTAATAAGTTCCATCTGCTGTTCCAAACTGGAAGAGTAATTGGTACCATCATCTGTCATCTTGTATGTGCAAACAGCATCTCCTGGATAAATAAAAATAACACTTTAAATAATAATGAAGGAGGCTTATCCCAAGCGACTGTAGCAAATAGCAAACATGCCCTTGTGCTTGGAATGCTGACAGCGTTACGATAATGGAAGCCAAGGCATGTCTGAGTCTTTCAATACTGTTACTTAGAACTGATTGTGGGGGGAGAGCCGATTTTCAGAGTACGGATGTGTATTTGTTAGCATACATTCTGTTCATTAGAACAAAATTTAGTGTGCTCTTCATTAATTTAACCTGTGTTAAACTACAAATTCATGCACAATAAAACGTAAAACAACAATAGTCTGAAAATAAGGAAAAAAGCCCAAACTAAAAATGAATCAGACTTTTTTGCTCTGTGCCCATCATATTTCACAAAGTTTAACTGGATAACTTGAGGAGATGGGAGAACACTGCTGGACCATTTCTCTCTACGGACTGGTGATATTTAGTCTTCTACTTTCACAAGTCAGTTAAATTTAACTGGTCAAAAGAGGGATCAGGATGAGACAAATACCGATCACATTCATTTTCTGTGCTAGACATTTAAGTAGAATAAAAAGGAAGGTTTGCCACGAGAGAGGAATTTCCTTTCACAGCAAACAATCCAACAAAAATATTTAGGGAACTAAAGGTGGGGTATAGGTTTATCTCTTCATTTTTAGGAATATATTGTGGAATGAACAGCGTCTTTTTTGTATTAAAATAAGACATATAAGTTTAGCAATAAATCTAATTGGTTAATCTTGACCAGTTTAATTTTTAGCCAAAGCATAGCTGGCTAGGTTAGACTGCATATTGTCCTAAAGATAGCCACTCACAGTTCATTTGAAAATTTACATAATACTGATCAGGTATAAGTGACCTATTTCAGTGTAATTTGGGTGAGCTTAACTCTACCGACTGTCGTCAGTAACTCATTCAGGCTCATAATGCTAGCTCTGGTGTAAGACCCTATCGCCTTCTATTCATTGCCTTCATTCAGGGAATGGTGCAATCCAACACACACCTCTACATTTATAACATGTTCTCATTAAGTAGGTCATTCACCACGATCCCTACAAGAATTTTGGACATCTCTCCAGGAGAGTAGCAGAGAGAGAGAGAGTCACTATCATTTTTTTCAGAGTCAGAATGCCAGAAGACTTTGCAGATACTAGAGGATTTCAACAAGACCCCCACTTTTTCTTCTGTGAAGCCCTGGACACAGATATGGTAGCGAAACAGGCTGTCTGTAATCCAGGGGACTAGTCTTGCCAGTACCTTGAATCAGACTTCAGATGGGACTGTAAATAAATATGTGTTTTCAATGGAAATAAATGGGGAATACTAATAAAATTTCCCACTTCATTTTGTTATTAAAATGAAATGAGAGGAAAGCAAATGTGATTTCATTTGTTCTTTGTATTTAATTAGGCTATATCCTCAACAACTGCAAGATAAATCCCAAAATTATATATGTAGAAACACATCCTAATCATTCCTTTTATACAAACTTTAATTTGGACCAGAGCTCAAATATTTTCACAATGTGCTTATAACTACATCGACTTTCATCATTGATCTACTAGTGTATTCCAATACTTTAATTTATCCTCTCAAATTATTTAATTTTTGTAAAAAATCATTTTATTGTTTATATATACAGGGTGGCCCAAAAAAAGTGAAAACATCTCGTAGCATATAAGTTATTTAAAAATTAAAAAAGACTGATGTAAACGATTGACAATTAAAAAACAAAGATGGCAAACCAGAAAGTGTCAAAAATAAAGACGTTATATAGCTAAAAAAGGTAAAATAAGTAAAACTATTTAAGCTTTTAATTTACGAGATGTTCTCACTTTTTTGGGGCCACCCTGTATATATATATGTGTATATTTTTTAATTATTTATGTATTTAACAGGTGTTTTTTAAATATCGCTTTACCATTTCAGTCAAAGCGGTTTACACTGTAACTCAAACTTAGTAATGTACATTAAACAGGGGACACTGATAACTTCAATACATTCAAGTAATTAATGACGTGACTTACCTGATCCCATAAATTTAGGCTTCTTTGGCTATATAAAGCCTGCTGTAGTGCACTTAGAACCTTGAAGGCACAGAGCTGTATTACTTCATTGTTGTTTGTAATACCCCAACCTGGCCAATGATTTCAATCTTAATAAGGGCTTCATCAGAGTTCTGGAGTTTAGAAAGATATGTTTCATCTCAACATACAAGACAGCCATTGCCTGCAGATGTTACACCACATTTCAATAAAAGTATTCACTCTCAAGGAGCTTTTTTCATGGAAACTAACAATCAAGATATTCCCTCTTTCCACCTAAAAACATCCCTGAGAATGCATCCTTTAACTGTGACTGAAAGTATGCATGTTCTCAAACAATTTACACATGTTTAGCTGCAATAAGGAAGGACAATTTTCAGATGATAAATTCACATGGTGAAATGGCTTTGAAATCTGTTCTCCCCATGAATAGCATATACTGTTTCCCCACAAAGGTGTGGTGAAAAGCTTTTCAGATGACATCAGGATGACCTTTGGCCTTGACAAATGTGCTAAGGCAACCTTTTTTTTCTTTTTTAGAGGAAAATTAAGCAAAAAAGAAAACATCTCCCTGGATGAAGGCTGTGATATTAAGACCCTTGAACAGGAAGGCATATATAAGTATTTCAGAGTAGAAGAAGGAACAACACTCAAATAGACATTACTGAGAGAAAGGATCAGTAAAGAATACTACAGGAGATTAAAATCATTATTGAAGAGTGCTTTAACATCACAGAATAGGATATAAGCCATCAATAAGTTGGCAGTTCCTGTACTTTCATAAGCTTTGGGATTGTGGACTGACCTTTTAAAGATCTTGACAAACTGGATGTACAAACACAAAAACTCCTCCATGTCCATGAAGTAATTTACAAGAATCAGTGTATGCCAAGACTGTACATCCCTAGAGCTGAAAGAGGGCTAGGACTCAGAGATTGATGCACATACAGAGCTACTATCATTGGCCTCAATACCTATTTAACTGCATCTTCGGATCCAAATACACAAAAAGTGCTGAGATATGAGAATAAACGTCCAGAATCTGTCTCCATCATCAAACTTGGACAAGTGTTCTGATGACTAAAAGGAATGTATGAAAATCAACCAAGCATGCCCAGGGAAGGAACTAACAGAATTTGCAAAACAAGAAAAAATACTCTTCAAGGAATTAGATCAACAAACAAGGAAAAACAAGTGACAGATGCACAAATACAGTGGGAAAATAGAGTGTTATTCCAGGAACCCTTTGTTGATCAAGAACAGACACGTGAATGGTTAAGGAGGGGTAAATATTCAATTACAGCATGGAGGAATTTTAGCATTCGAGAGACGAGAGTGTTAGCGACGGTTTCTGCAACAGAGAGTAGTCGTGAACTTATGGAGTTGTGAGAAGCCTGGATTGCAGCATTTGAACAGATAAGTGATTGAATATTACTGTTTGAGTTTGGCTGTTTTAGTCTCGATCTTGGGCTCTCATTTATTTGCAGATGCTGATGTGTTCCTGTCCATTGGAATGAAAGGTCAATTTAAAACATTTTCGGAGTTCACTTTGAGACGCTGCTGAGCTTTAGTATATAGTGGGAAAGAGTGAGTTGTTAGGTAATGCTGAAAAGTACTTATCAGGATTTTATTTAATGTTGACTAGTATTAATTAAGATATTATAAATGGGAAGGTTGGAAATCTGTGATGTGTCTGCTAGTCCCTATGGTGACGTTTTCGCCAAATGTAGGGCATATAGCTATCCTGAGATCTCATTTACCTCGATGCTAGTGGATGTTAATGTGCTGTGAGAATTTTGTGAAACCATTGTGGGTATTATATTCATTAACTAAGAGATTGTTTGTTGGATGCATAAAACTAACCCATTTGGAGAAACTGCCCCGGTAATACAGTACATTGTGATGTCATACATGACTGAATTCAACATTTTATAAACCAAGTGTATAGACTCTGATTGATTTCTTGACACCAGGACACCTTCTCTGGAGTCTTTCTTCCAGTGGAAAGAAGTTTGGATAGTATGGGTCACTTGTCTATGACTATTTGTGATGCTAACCATGCAGTGGAGACACCTGCAGACATTCAGTGGTACTAACTGTTAGCTCAAATGGTTAGAGTAGTGTGCTAATAACACCAAGGTCATGCGTTCAAGGCCCATTCAGGCCATGATTCCATCCTAGGAGGAGGAGTGGCCTAGTGGTTGGGGCATGTTACCTCAGGCTAGAGGACAGCAACCTTGGGCCAGAATAACTAAGGTTTCTAGTCCCACAGGTGCTTCTTGTGGCCTTGGGCAAGCCATTTAACCTGCCATTGCCTCAGGTACAAAAAACAGATTGTGAGCCCTTTGGGGACAAGGGAAAAAAATATATCTAGTACCTGAATGTATACTGCTTTGACTGATAGAAAAGTGGTATATAAGCCTAGTAAATAAATAAATCCCTTTGAATATCAGGTCCCTTAAATTTAAAATACAGGTATGATACGCATTTAACTTTGGTCATTGAAATGATACAGGTTGCTTTACTACCTATGAAGGAAAGTCATCTCCCAAAACCAGAGAGAAGTACAACAGCACTACAATATTTCACTGTAGCACTATCCCACCCTATAATAAACATTGGAGTAGGATGAAGAAATAGCAACATTTGGTGAAATCATAAAATCCTGTCAGAGTAATGTTGTTACTTTTCCTCTGATGTCATTTTTTTTTTGGGGGGGGGCATATTTTCTGGATTGCAAGAAAAGCATCTTATTCATATACCATAGTGATGAGTCAAAATCAGCACAGACACATCTGGCACAACTATAAAACAAATGAAAAATTAATTAGGTATTTGAAGGTCTCATTTCAAGACAATGGGGGCTTTGTCTTAAATCCTCTTATGGCTTTAAGCTATTTGATATGTTTTCAGTCCCTGATACATTTCCTCCTCGCTACTGTCTTCAGTGTTTCAGTAGGTTGACTTTGCCATAATTTTGTCCTTGATCAAAGCCTGCCTCCTGTGCTTGCCACAAAACTCTTCACTGCATCATACGATCCACAGTATGAATGCAACAAGGCACTAAAATGGTGCAAGTCTTATCTGGACGATAGATGGCAATATGTGAAGTCTGGATCAGAAGAGTCTAGCCACTTCCATCAAAAACAAGGGGTACCTCAAGGATCCTCATTATCCTCCTTACTCTTCAATATCTACATGCAGCCCATATGCAATATCATAAGATCATTCAACGTAAACTGCATGATATATGCAGATGACATTCTTTTATACATGCCTTTCTCCACAACCCACATGGACCTGACCCCACTCACAGATTGTTTCAATGCAGTTTCAACATGGCTCCAGACACAGAACCTACGTATCCAGCATAAAAAAACAGAGGTCCTTTTCATCTCCAGAGACTCCAACTTTACGCCCCCATCCCACGTCAGTGTCAAGGAAGCTGATTTGCAAACTAAAGATGCAATAAAATATTTGGGAGTTACCCTGGACCAACATCTAGACATGAGACGCCACATAAGCAGCGTAGTCAAAGCCATCTACTTCAAAATCCGTTCCCTCAAACACCTACGCTCCCTGCTGGACCCAGACGATTTCCGTACCATATATCAAGCGCTGATCCTGCCGCATTTGACTTTGCAAATGCCATCCTACAAGGTCTCCCCCAATCCACACTAACCCCCTTACAGTTGGCCATGAATGCCGCAGCTAGGGTCCTCTACGGTGCATCCAGAACGACCACGTGACTCCCATTCTCAAACAGCTGCACTGGCTACCAATTCACGGGAGAATCACCTTCAAATCCCTTGTATTAGCATTTAAGGCAATCAAAGGCACCTCATCCCTCTCACTCACGAATCTAATCCACATGGTCCCCCCAATAGAGCAAGAAGAACATCAGCTGTAACCTTGCTAGCAATACCCCAGGCTTCAACAAAGTCCCACACGAACACCACAAACCGGGCATTCCGTTTTACTGTACCAAAATGCTGGAACACCCTACCCCCCGACATTAGAGCCATTACCATTCTATCTCAGTTCATAAAGGCTCTCAAAACATACCTTTTCCGCCAATATTTCCCAGACAGCAACTAAACCAGATATCCCCTCCAAGAAATAACCCAATCTAGAAATGCCCGCACACACTGCAGTGTAGATAGATTTGTATATAGTTAACCAGTTATCAAGTTTGTACTCCTGTTCAATGTAAAACCTGACAGTTTGTCGTAATGGTCGTTTTGTTATGATGTAAACCGCGCTGATTCTAAATAGCGCGGTATATAAGAAACTGTAATAAATAAAATAAATAAATAAATGAATAAAGATATAGTTTTATATATTTTGTCGCTAGGGCACTATCCCCTTATCTCTCATCCAATTGCAGTAAGCCATCCTAAAAACTGATTTTCATCTCCCACCTCCAAGTAGTGTAGAATTTGGAATACATGAATTACACAAGCATCTTCAACTATGAACATCAATTGAAAAAATGGAAAGCAACCTCCCCCCCCCCCCCCCCATCCCTGATACACCATTGTTTAAAAAAATAATAGGTCAAATCTGATGAAAAAATGTAGAAACAAATGTTCCGGCGTTCATTCCATAAGAGAGTTCTCAGTCATAAATCAAGAACTCTCTCCAACCAGCATTTCCTTTGTACATTGGTACTTAAAGTGAACATTTACAGGTTAATGGAAAATCCATAGACTCCCCACTGTCCCATCCAGGGAATTTTTTAAATCATTTGCCAGGTGTGTATTTAGTAATACAAGCATTGTGTAATCTGTGTCTTTTGGGGAAACTGCTAGGTACTTGTGACTTAGATTGGCCACTATTGGAAACAGGATACTGGGCTTGATGGACCTTGTTCTGACCCAGTATAGCATTTCTTATGTTCTCTTGTGCACTGCTAAATGCTCTTGGATCAGTAATGCTTTCTATGCTCACTAACCCAAGTAAGATCAGATGCAGTCCAGGTTTTGACTGTACTTTCGGGAATCTACCTATCTAGTCTTCTGTCTCACATTCAAGGAGTTCCTCTTTTGACTAATGAGGCATTAAACCATAATCTTCTCTCCACTTCTAATTCAGGAATTCCACCATCTGGCCTTTAAGACATTTCTCAAAAGCAGGAACCTCTTCCCAGGGGCAACACCACCACCACCAAGGATGAAAGAATGTTCTGCTTCTTCAGGGCCTAATCCATTGAGGCTTGGAGTTCAAGTTCTCTACCTGTTTAGATGGGAAGACCAAGGTAACCCTCAAGTTTTTTTCTGTGGTGAAAAGAAAGTAAAAGGACATCATCCCTCTACGTTTTTCTTTGTCCAGAGATTAGGCCAGTACCCAGAGCCCAATTTCTCAGAAAAATAGTTAAAAAACCTAATGCCACTATATCTGTCGCTGGTGAGGCCTCACTTATTGTGTTGAATTTTGGAGACCATATGTCACAAAGGATATAAAAAGACTGGAAACAGTTCAGAGGAAGGCAACCAAAATGATTTGGAGCCTGCACCAGAAGATGCATGAGAAAAGATTTGAAGACCTAAATATGTACACTATGGAGGAGAGGAGGGACAGGGGAAATATGATTCAGACCTTTAAATACTTAAAGAGTATTAATGAGCAAATAAACCTCTTCCAAAGACGGGGAAGCTGCAAAACTAGACAGCATAACATGAAGCTGCAAGGGGATAAACTGAAAGGCAATGTCAGGAAATAATTTTTCACTGAAAGGGTGGTGTTTGCTTGGAATGCCCTCCCTATGGAAGTGGTGGGGGCAAATGCAGTGACAGAATTCAAAATGGCATGACCTGCACAGAGTAGCAGGTGCACCTACTCTTGCCGCCTTGCTGGGCAGACTAGGTGAACCATACTGGTCTTTATCTGCTATCATATACTATGTTACTATGTAAAAGACAAATCTTCCTCTTAAACTCAGTTATTATAGCACAGTATGACATCACCTACACTCCTCGCATGGCCTTCCAATTTGACAACTCATCTGCATATTCACTTTTACATTATTACATCATACATCTACCTGAGCTCAAGTGGAACCCTGCAAAAAAAGCACATCGAGCCACCAGTAATTGTTGATGCTGAGTCATACGTATACATTAAGGGGCTTGTTTCAGCGATGCTGTTCATGATTCCCACATCTGAAAATGCCCATTCACATGAATGTCCCAAAAGTCATCTTAGAATGCCTCCAATTTACACATGTCCCACACGATCATACCTGTGTCACACAGTGGTGTGTGTGATACCGCAAGCCCTCTGATGCAAGAAAGGAAACTTTTAAATCTTGAAAAAAACAGGATTTGCCTGCAATTACGAGAAGGGACACATAGAGGGAGCAGGAGAACAAACCTGAAAGTGGAAGAACCACACCTCTATGGGCAGGACTCAGAAGCAGCTGCTCTGGATTTAAGTAGGAACAGAGCACTGCAAGAGAGAGAGCCAAGAGAGAGAGAGCCAAGAGAGGCAAAGGTGCCAGGAAGGCAGTCAAGAGAGCCAGAAAGGCAACAGAGAAACCCCGAAGGGAAGACCCCAGAGGAGAAGCACTGGAGGAGGCAAGGAGCTTGGCTGAGACCTTCATGTGGAGAACAGGAGGCAGTGCCAAGGGAAGCTCCAGAGGCCAGACTCAGAGACCGAGGTGAGGTCACTGACAAACCCAGCAGAGCTAAAGGAAAGGAAGCTACTGGGAGAGCAGGCCTAGAGAAAGGCCATACACAACTTCAAGGGGCAGTATCACGGACTGCAAGCAAGGAAGGAAGTGCTTATCCCTCCGGTTGGAGAAGAAACCCTTCAAGATAATAAAGGTACTTTTAATTGGTTTTAACAAATTAACTTTAAAGATAATGGATAAGTTCATAGCCTTGTTAGAAATGATATTCCTGGAGCACAAAACTCTCAGACTAGGCCTCATGCCTTTTTCAAGAAGCCTAGAGAGGTACAAAGGGGCTAGTTTTATCTGGACAATAAGGACTGTTTTAAACCAGATATAACTGATAAGTTTTACAGGAAAAGTTTAATGTTGCCAGAGAGAGAATGGAAGGAGCAAACTTTTAGTCCTGAAACGACAGCAAGCCCAGGGAGATATACTAGACCTAAAAGCCGACGCCCCAAACTCCCAAGCAGCACTGGGATACAGTATGGCATGCTTTTAGGAAAACCAGGTTTTAATATCCAAGAGATCTCAGAGACCTCAGTTTCAGATCCCATAGACATGGAATGGCTGCCAGGGGGAATCTGAGAGCAGTTGAAGATATAGAACCAATGGAATGTGACTTTTGCACAGAAGAAGATATCTTTGAGTAAAAGGCAAACAAATCTAAAGTGTGCAAACTGTACTGGAAAGTTATGCTTTAAGTTGGTGAAGGAACCATGTTATTTTGAGTGTTTTGCTGACTCACGTTTTGATGCAACTGAATTTATGTTCTGTTACTCATTACCTCATATTTTGAATTTCTTCATGCGAAAAGGGGAAATAAAAAGCCTTTTGTACCCTACACTTGGCAAGAGTTACTTTTTTAGGTTGTTGACCCTGAGGCTGACAATGTGACCTGCTATCCCATTGACCCTCACAACAGATCAACCCTGAACCTTTTAATTCTTATGCGCTCCCCAGCCCCTGTGGAACCACTACGCCACCACTAGAGGGGGCTGCGGGGGACATGTGCCAGAGGCATTCCCAAAAAGATACACGTGTGCACCCAATTGTACAACGGCAATGAGGATGACACAGTTAGTGCCACTGGAGATCCGCAGGTTCCACCACTACATGCCTCGATGCTACGTGGCTAACACTGGGGCATTCCAGCACATTCATGGCTACAGTACAGGCAGCAGCCATCGCTAACTGGGCAGCAGCAATATTGAGTGCTGCCCTGATAGCGGCCCTTGGGTAAAGTCAGGCATGGCAAAGTCTGGCCTAACTTTAACCGAGGAGGCTAACCAGGAAGCAGCTCAATACTGCCACTGCCCTGTTAGCTTCGGATATTCAATGCCACTGGTCGGATATGGCTCCAGCATTTAATATCCGGGTTAGTTTGCAGTGGCGATGGCTAGTTCTATTAGCAGTGCTAGCTTCCACCGCTGAAGGTCACCCCATAAAGCCTTCAAAATCATTGGATTGAAAACTATACAGGTTTACAGTGCTTGATGAAATGTCAACAACAGATGTTGAATTATTCCAATAGTGCAACTCCTATAAGATGGACATTGCTGGCCTTGGGCAAGTCACTTAACCCTCCATCGCCTCCGAAAAATCCAAGTTATCAATGTCCCTGTTTTAATGAACATTACCAAGTTTAAGTTTCAATGTAAACCGCTTTGATGGAAATGATAAAGTGGTACTGTTAAATAAATAAATAAATAAATACTGTAATGCCAACTACCATCTACATTCAAAGTTCTCTATCTGGGACAATCAAGCAACAGGACAACATGGGCCATTTCTCTTGGAAAATATATTTTACGCTCTGTCTTGATGTTTACAGTTGTTAGTGGCCCATGAGCTACAACAAATGCCAATTTATGGCCTTCAAAGAATGTCATAAGATTACAATAGGCTAATATGACATCAGAAATGAGACTGCCACTCACAAGGCCAAATGAGATAGGGAAAGGTATGGGGCACTTCGTCCCCCCTGCTTGTATAAAGGAGTTTTATGAAAAGCAAGGACAATATTAATATTTATGCTTCTTTTCAGGCAAAGGTGTGTGTTGACGTTTTTCCATGGAGGTCATAAGAACATAAGATATGCCATATTGGGTCAGACCAAGGTCCATCTAGCCAGTGTTCTGTTTCCAGGAGTCACAAGTACTTAGCAGTTCCCCAAAAAGACACACAGGTTCCACAATGCTTGTTCCAGGTTAAGCAGTGGATTTCCCGGTTCCTCTTTAATAATGGTTTATGGACTTTTCCTCCAGGAACTTGTCCAAACCTTTTTTAAACCAAGCTACACTAGCAGCTTTTACCACATTCTCTGGTAATGAATTCCAGAGTTTGGTTATGCATTGAGTGAAAAAATATTTTTCTTAGTAGTCTTAAATGGGTTACACTGTAGCTTCATTGCACATCTCCTAGTCTTTCTATTTTTTGATGGCATAAACAATCGATCTACCTTTATCTGTTCCACTCCATTCAATAATTTAGAGACTTCCATCATATCTTCCCTCAGCCGTCTTTTTTCCAGGTTGAAGAGCCCTAACCTTTTAAGCCTTTTTTCATAGAGGTATCCTTCCATGCCCTTTACCAATTTAATGGTTCTTCTCTGTACCTTTTCTAATTCTTCTATATCCTTTTTAAGATACAATGACCAGAATTACACACAATATTCAAGATGCAATCAGTACAAGGCAAAATGGTAGAAACCATTATAAAGAAAAAAAGTACTGAATATGTAAATAGTCATGATATAGTCATAGAATGATACAGAGGCATTATAAAATCCTTTGTTTTATTCTCCATTTATTTCCTTATTCCTAGCATTCTATTTGTTGTCTTGGCTGCCACTGCACACTGGGCAGAAGGTTTCAAAGTGTTATCCACGATGACGCCTAAACCTTTTTCCTGTGTGGTGGTTCCTAATGTGGAACCTTGCATTGTGTAACCATAGGTTGTTCTTTCCAGGTGCATAAATTTGCACTTGACCATATTAAATTTCATCTGCCATTTGAATGTGCAGTCTTCCAATTTATCAAGGTCCTCTTGCAATTTTTCACAATCCTCTTGGGTTTTAACAACTCTGAATAATTTTCTGTCTTCTGCAAATTTGATAACCTTGTTATTCTCATTTCTAGGTCGTTTACGAATATGTTAAAAACTGGCCATTTAGCCCTTCCCTCTGCTTTTTATCTTTTAACCAGTTCCTGATCCACAATAGTACGCTACCTCCTATCCCATGACTTTTTAATTTTGTCAAGAGTCTCTCATGAGAGTCCTTGTCAAAGGCTTTCTGAAAAATCCAGATACAGTATATCAACTGGTTTGTTTTTCTACCTGTATATTCACACCTTCAAAAAAATATAACAGATTAGTAAGACAAGACCTTCCTTGGCTAAAGCCATGTTGGCTTTCTCCAATTAAACTATGACTATCTACATGTTCAGTAATTTTGTTCTTTATAATGGTTTCTACCATTTTACCTGGTACTGATATTAGGCTCACTGGTCTGTAGTTTCCCTGATCACCCCTAGAATGTTTTGTAAAAATTGGTGTTATATTGGCCATTCACCAATATTCAGTATTACAGATGAATTTCCTGCTAGTTCACAGATTACTAATTGTAGGTCTGCAATCTCATATTTCAGTTCTTTCAGTACCTGGATGTATACCATCTGGTTTAGGTGATTTGCTACTCTTTATGTTATCAAATAGTTGTAATACATCTTTCCGGTTTATCAATATTTTTTTTCAGTTCTTAAAATGCATCACCTTTAAATACCATTTCAGTAATGGGTAACTTTCTTACATCTTCTTCAGTAAAAAAATGAAGCAAAGAATTCATTCAGTCTCTCCACTATGGCCTTCTCCTCTCCTAGTGCACCATTTACCCCTCTATCATCTAATGGTCCAATTGATCTCTCACAGGTTTTTTGCTATGAATGTACTTGAAAAAGTTTTTATTATGCATTTTTGCTTCCATGGCATGCTTTTTTTTTCAAATTCTCTCTACCTACCTTATCAATGCCTTACATCTAACTTGCCAGTGTTTCCAATTTTCGTCATTTCTCTCCTTTTTCCATTTCCATTTCCTGAAAGAAGCTTTTTTGGCTTTGACAGCTTCTCTGACCTCACCTTTAAACCATGGTGGCAGCTTTTTGGACTTCCTTCCACTTTTCTTAAATCATGGAATACAGCTGGTCTGGGCTTTCAAGATAGTATTTTTAACAAGTTTCATTTTATAACAAGTTGTGTAAATTTACCCACCATCAACACAAATAAGTCTTCTATTTTTGATGACTTATCCATTGTAATGGGCACTTATGCATGTACTTTAGACAGAGTATATTCTGTAGTATGTGCACCTCAGGGCTATGGTGTATACTTTGGATTAGGTGCGTACAGGGGTTGAGCTTAGGCCGAACATAGATGGAGCCTATTAGGCAAGCAAACACCATCTACTGCAGGACTTATAGGAATAAAATAGGCCCCTGCAGCAGGTAATACAAGATAACTAGGAAGGCAATAACCACGTTGTTGTTCTACCCTTTTCCCAGGAATGTGAGCTGTGTACCATCAAATCAATGTTGACTCCTGGAGACCCAGTTCTTGGGTTTTCCAGAAAAACAGTACACAAAAAATGTTGACATCTTGATTGCATCAGCAAGGATCATTTGGTAAAACAAGGGAACCAAAACACTCTTAATGCTGGTTCCAGTGGGATGAGACTGTGGCTATAAAGCTAAAAAGCTATAAAGGTGGAATGCCTGTTATACGCAGACGACGTGCTCCTATATATGCCTTTTGCAACGGAGAACCCTGAACTCTCACCGCTCACGGACTGTTTCAACGCAGTATCCAGTTGGCTCCAATCACAAAACCTGCGAATCCAACATATGAAAACTGAAGTCCTTTTCGTCACCAGAGATCCGAAATTCATCACACCAACGTGCTTAAAGATCTTAGATGCAGAACTACTTACCAAACCCTCTATTAGATATCTAAGAGTCACACTTGACCAGCCACTCGACATGAAGACCCATATAGGCAATGTAGCAAGAGCGATATACCATAAAATACGATCACTTAGACACATACGCAGCTTTCTGGATCCTGGCGAATTCCGCTCAGTATAACAAGCCTTGATCATACCGCATCTTGTCTATTCAAACGCAGTACTCCACGGTCTCCCAAAATCCACGCTACACCCTTTACAGCTTGCAATAAACTCTGCTGCAAGAGTGCTCCAGGGCGCTTCCAAGTGGGAAACACATTACACCCATCCTTAAACAACTCCACTGGCTCCCCATAAAAGGCAGAATTACGTTTCAAAACCATAATTCTGACCTTCAAGATCATAAATAAGCTTACCCCACCAGCCCTAGCAGACCTCATTCAGATAACCCCCCTGAACAGACCTAGAAGATCCCCTGAGGACAATGAACTAATAGTGCCAAGAGAAACAACCAAGTGCTGCCAGACAACAGTGAACAGGGCTTTCAAATTCTCGGCACCAAAATGCTGGAACAGCCTCCCTCCTAGTATACGGGCAATCACTAATTTAACACAGTTTAGGAAAGCTCTGAAATACCACCTTTTCCTCGAGCACTACCTGGATGACAGCACCTCAAATGCCTCATCAGTAAACTAACCACGTCAAACAGACGTTCAGCCCGCTCTTTCTGTACAGTTGTAAATAGTTACCCCCTTGTTATCTATCCAAGTTCTGTTGCCTGTTAATTGTAAACACAAATCGAAAGTTTTGAGATGTGTATTTAACTGGTTCTATGTAAAGCGCACTGATGGAAAATAGCGCGGTATATAAGTGCATGTAATAAATAAAATAATAATAATAAACCTTATGGAAAGAGAAGACCAGGGCCAGTGCACAGATATGAGGCACCCTAATGAACCTCATTCCTGCCCCTCCTCCTCCCTGCTCCCGCCCCCATTGTTCCTGCTGCCATCCCCATCAGGAACAACCTGCAGCAGCAGTGATGGCTTTAAATCAGCAAAACAGTGCTTGCCGAATTCCTCCAATGCTGTTGTTGCTTCTGCTTCCTCCGATGCTACCTTCCTCTTTGCCTGGGAGTGGAATCAGCTGGTCCCTCAAAATGTTAGTGTTCTAGGCGACCACCTAGTCCAACTAATGTTAGCGCTGGCCCTGGAGAAAACATATGGGTAAATCATAATGACACAAGAAAATATCAGTTTAAAAAGAAATCAGGTTTTACTGTATGAAGTGTTATTGTCCCATTATGGAATTAAAACGAGAGATGCGGGAAGACATCATGTTGTTAACGAAGGAAGCCAGGTCAAAAGTATTTGCTCCCAGGTCTCCAGTGAGCCATTCTATGCCCATTTTGGAGGTAGATAATCAGCTCGGAAAGATATTATTTCCTGCAGCTGAGAATGTCAGAGTTTAGGAGAAGCACCCAACAAAAGGGAAATTAACCAATATTAAGCTAATAAAATAGGCAGGAGACAGTGATGCAGTTTTAAGCAGGCGTTTCTTTGAAAGCCATTAGAATTAACACAGAAACTATTAAGTATGTTGCGTAATTGACCTGCTGGCTCCAGCAAATGTAAGAGGAGAAGAATGTGTTGCTCATTGAAGATTAACAATCTCTTTCATGGTTTAATTCGTTTCATAGAAAGTGATGCTAACTTTTGTCTACCAGCTTCTTGGTTTTTAATTTTGCTTTCATTGTTGTTTTTCTTTTTGAGAAGATGGCATTCCATTGATTCCCTGATCAATCAAAAGAGTGAAGGGAATGTTTTCTGTACCAATAAAAGCCTCTATCGGGGTGGTGAATTGGCTTTTTCGTTGTGCTCATTTCATTACCTTTGCTCACAGGAGAGGCTGAAAACGCATTTGCACATGAAGCCAACTCGGCAAAATGTCCCATCTCTATTCCCTAGTGTTTGCCCATGACTAGAGAAATTAAATTAGTATGACACCTGGAATGTCCAGACTCAGGATACATCATCTGAATGGAACAGTGTTTACTTATTTTGTTTTAGGACTTACTAACCAACTTTATGAAGAAATTAACCCAAGGAGAGGAGCTAGAGGATTCACTTGGCATAGACACTGTACCTCATGGTAGCATCATAACACAAGCAAAATGACCCCATCTCCACATAACAGACACTTAGTGAGATTAACTTGGAGATAGAAATAATATGATGTAATGTCAATGGTGTACACAGCAGCATAGTATAACATTCAAATAACAGATGTTTGATACCACATCAGACAAATATATATGATCATATCTTAATATACAACATGGTACAGCATTTATATAGCATAGATAATATATTCACAATGTTAGAACTATACATTGAAACAATCCAATGGGCAACATTATATTCTTATCATGAGATAATTCTATATGATGCACTTATTAAATTGTGATGTCGCCTATCCTTTTGGATTTGGATTTACCCAAAATCATAACTTGGAATTCATGGCCACATGTTATTTATGGACTAAGTCAAATAAAAGTAATCTCATTCTGTTTTGTGTAAAAGGCATCTTGGGTGCCCTTTGTGTTCCAGGAGAGGAATGTGAGCAACCTTTACACCAGTATCTAGATCAGCCCATGTTCAGACTTCAGGTATAAATGCACAAGAGGCAGGTCTTTTTCAATAGAAAGGATGATCTGGAATGTGGGGTCACAGAATAAGTCAGCGCTCAGCAATTCCCAGGTGCCAGGTCACCATGGTGACTATAATTTGCACTCTGGTGCCTGGGATGTGTTTGCCTCCCTTCCCCAGTCATAAACCGATTTCTCACTTTTGTTCCATTCTTTACTCTTCCACCACGATCGGCTCTGCATGTAGACTGAGCTGCCTGGTGGAGGCAGATTGCTGATCTCACAAGACCTGAAAACAGTGAAATTAGCAAACCTTTTTCACTGCGCAGCTCAAACTATGTGCAGAGCCAATTGCGATGGAAGAGTGAAGAACAATGGAACAATGGTAAGACATAGGGTGATGGCTGGGGGGGGGGCAGGGAGAGAGAGAGAGAGAGAGAGAGAGAGAGATATTGGGTGATAGCTGGAGGGACGAGAGAGAGAGAGAGAAAGAGACATCAGTTGATGGCAGAGGGGGACAATAGAGGGAGAGAGATAATGGGTGATGATTTGGGGGTGAGAGAGAGAGAGAGAAAGAGATATGGGGTGATGTCTGGGGGCAATGACAGAGAGATACACTGGGTGATGGTTGGGGGAGCAATGAGAGAGAGAGAGAGACAGACAGACACTTGGTAATGGCTGGAGGGGTTAAGAGAGGGACACACAGGGTGATGTATGATATTACCATGTATGCTGTGCATTCATATCAATCATTGTCATGTACACATGTGGCTGTCTCTGAGGTACAATCCCACTATGACAACACCTTCAATAGATGTTACATTACACTGACAACTTCTTCATGTGTGCATGTGAGGTGACTAGTAAGTTGGCATCCCAATGCCATGATGTGATGGTGACTCCCTGTTCACATGATGGTGAAACAGAAGTTGCCAGATGTGGGAGCAGTATCCTCAAGCCACTGAAGAGAGAAGGCTATAAGGGCAAAGGTGATGTGCTCAAATAATGGCACCTGTGCAATGTTGTAGCAACTATGGCCAGATGTCAGCCATGTTCAGGCATGGCCATGCCCAAACAAAAGATCCATATCTTTGTGTGTTCCTCTGATGGTACATACTAATTAATGTTCTGAGGACATGGTGAGCTATGACAGACCTATTGTGCATAATGGTATAGGTGTAAGATAGGCCTTCATCTGACCTATATCTGGATACCTGTGTCAGTGCCAACACATCCCCAGGACTATCCAGTGGATGCTGCACTAGGAAAAATGTGTACCATGGCATGGACAGTGAACCTGTCATAGGTAGGCTGTTATAGGCATGAAGATGCTTACATGCTCCAGGCAAGGCCCTATGGTATGTGCTTGGCTTCAGGCAGTGGAGAAATGCATAGTTAGAGTGATGATGTTGTGAACATTATCACACAGCAGAGGACACATAGAAAAAAAAACAGGTATTTTATTTATGGGCTAAATGGGCCACCAGACTGCAAATATATATATATATATATTCTACAGGTATGTTCCCCAGATACAATATTTACATAACCCCTGAACCCTCTTACACAAAACCAGAGGCCTATTCCCTGATGTGCCACTGCTTAATTTTGGCTGTTATATGCCATCAGGACCCATGGCATGGGGTGCCCTGGGTAAGGGAGACACCACACTTGTAGCTCTAATGACATTTGGTATCTGTGGTACGGGAGGTGGTACAAATCATGCCTCTGGTGTATTTTACCACCTTCTATCAGTATCCCACACACATGTGTGGCCTACACATATCCCTGTATACAGACAGTGGCATCTGCATAGTGCCCATGATGTCACCATCTACCATTATGTACACACTGACATGACTAGGCCCCTTTTCGATGTTCCTTTAGCTTATTCTAGGGTTCCCAGATTATTGCTATTGGCCATCCCCTGATGTCACTTCATGTGATTTGCAAAACCATATCTTTTGACATACTTTTGGCTCTCTCATCCACATTTGCCAACAGCTATGAAAGGCTCAGCATCACTGGTGCACACAAGCCCTCACAGCATGACAAGCTGCAAACCAAGTGTGGAAGCTTTGTGTGCAACAGTGATGCTGAGAGAAAAGCTATCGGCAGCACTGGCAAGTTAGATGCAAGGTATTGATAAGGCTGGTAAAGGGAGAATATGAAAAAAAGCTTGCTGTGGAAGCAAAAACAGACAATAAAAATGTTTCAAGAACATTTGTAGCAAAAAGCTGTGAGAGAGTTGGACAATTAGATGATAGAGGGGTAAAAGGGGCACTAAGGGAGGACAAGGCCATAGTGGAGAGACTGAATGAATTCATTGCTTTGGTCTTTATTGAAGATGATGTAGGGAAGTTACCCATGCCTGAAATGGTAATTAAAGGTGATGCATCAGAAGAATTTAAACAAATTTCAATAAACTGGGAAGCTGTATTACAACTATTTGATAATCTAAAAAGGAGAAGATCACCTGGGCCAAATGGTATACACCCAAGGGTGCTGAAAGAACTGAAATATTAGCTTTCAGACCTACTATTTTAAATCTGTGAACTATTATTAAAATCATCTGTAGTACCTGAAGATTGGAGAATGACCCATATAACACCAATTTTTTTAAATGTTTCCAAGAGTGATCCGTGAAAATACCGGTGAGCCTGATGTCAGTACCGGCAAAATGGTTGAAACCATTATAAAAAATAAAATTGCTGAACATGTAGATAGTAATGGGGTAATTGGAGAAAGCAAACATGGATTTAGCCAAGGAAGATTTTGTCTTATTAATCTATTATATTTTTTTGAGGATGTGAATAAACAGATAAAGGTGAGCCGGTTGATATACTGCATTTAGATTTTCAGAAAGCCTTTGACAAGGTCCCTCATGAGAGATTCTTGGCAAAATTAAAAAGTCATGGGATAGGAGACAGTGTACTATTGGGGATCAGGAACTGGTTAAAAGATAGAAAGCAGACCAATTTTCTCAATGGAGAAAGGTGAATAGTGGAGTACCCTATGGATCTGTGTTGGGCCTGCTGCTTTTTAAGGTATTCATAAATGACCTGGAAATGAGAATAATGAGTGAGGTGATCAAATTTGCAGATGAGACAAAATGATTCAAAGCTGTTAAAACAGATGAGGATTGTGAAAAATTGCAAGAGGACCTTGATAAATTGGAAGACTGAGTATACAAATGGCATAATGTATGAAATTTAATGTGGACAAGTGCAAAGTTATGCACCTAGGAAATAACAACTCAAACTATGGTAATACGATGCAAAGTTCCACATTAGGAACCACCACCTAGGAAAAGGATTTAGGCATCATCATGGATAATGCATTGAAACCCTCCGCCCAGTGCATAGTGACAGCCAAAAAAAGGAAAATGGAATGCTAAGAATTATAAGGAACGGAATGGAGAATAAAATCAAATATATTATAATGCCTCTGCATTGTTCCATGGTGTGACCGCACCTTGAATATTCCCCTTGCTACTACTGAGCATTTGGTAGTGCCAGACGCTGTATGCAGCGCTGCACAGACACATAAGAAACAGTCTTGCTCATCAGAGCTTACAATCTAGTCACGACAGACAAACACAAGGGAACAAACAAGGAGATCAGGTGAGTCAAGATCCGAAAGTGGCAGACAGAGAGGAGTTTTCAGTCTAGATTTGCCCCACGGCCCCCAAACAAGGCTCAGAGAAGGTACCTGACGTACAGATTCACGTAGTTTGTTCCAAGCATAAGGAGCAGCTAACGGTGAAAGGAAGCAAAGTCTGGAGTTAGCAATAGGAGAGAAGGGACACAGGATAGACGGCGATTGCCACAGGAGTGAAGTTCCCGAGGAGGGGTGTAGGGAGCCAAGGACCGTACCTAGCCCTGTGCGAGTGGTTTGTGGCTGCACAGTGGTGGACAAAGGCTTTAAGGGGCGCATTTTGGCTGTTCTGGGCGTTCGCCTGGTTGTCCCGCTGCCACCTTTTTCTTCACTCAAATGCATCCCTTAAGCCTATCACAATGAAATGCATCCCATTAAGCCTTCTCACGGGCATGCTAAGCACATCTGTCCCTCTCTGTTAGTGACATGACATCAGAGAACAGGAGAGGGGACAGCATCTGCTTAACGCGCCGGCAACTTACACAAGCGGGCGCACCTCCTTCTCTCCACCGCGAGGAGGGGGGAGGGCGGCGCGGTCTGTTGTGCAAGTAGCACAGGGCATGATTTCCACCTCAGTACGGGCCGCTGGTAGGGAGAGATAAGAGAGGAAAAAGGTAGTGAGGAGCTGCAGAGAGTGAATGCAACTTATTGATCAGCAGGAGAAGTTTGCAACTGGATGCGAAGGAAATAGATAGGGAGCCAATGAAGTGACTTGAGAAGAGGGGTAATATGAGCATGCTGCGAGGGGACATGGGATATGAGGGGTTGATGAAAAGGGAGATAGATTCAGGATGTGATAATGCGGAAATATTTCTTTCACAGAAAGAGTAGTGGATCCATGGAATAGTCTCCAGTGGAGGTGGTAGAGATGAGGACAGTAAGTGAAAGTTCGCAAAAAAGGAGCATGGGACAAGAAAACGAAACAGAGATATCTCAAAAAGGTAAAAAGTGGACTGTTGTAGCTGTTGCATATTGAAGGACAGACTAGAAAGGCCAATGTGGTCTTTTTCTGCCTCATCATATTCTCTATGTTTTCTATGAGGCCTGGCGGAAGATTAGCCGCCGTAGCAGGAATGTTGAACAAGATTGACAGAGAAAAAGCCACCAAAACTGGTAAAGGAGATCGCAAGGATACACGTATGAGGAAAGGTTTTTAAAAGGTTAAGGTTCTTCAACTTGGAAAAGAGATGGCTGAGGAGGGAGTAGATTATAAATAGAGGTCTACAAATTAATGAATGAGGTAGAACAGGGTTAAATGTCGATAGGTTGGTGTACTCCATCAAAATATAGAAAGACTGAAGGGACATTCAATGAAGCTACAATGTAACACACATTTTTTTTAAATGGGGGCTAATAAGAGAAATATTTTTCTCACTCATTCAGCAAGAGAAAATCCACCGTACCAGGAACAAAAACTGCCTGAAGTGCAAGCGGGGTTCAGGAAAGGGTGGAGGAGATGAGAGCTTCATCATCCTGGAGATGTGAGATGGATCCTTGATAAAAAGACCAAAAGAATTATTAAAAGGATAGCTATATGTGTTTTATTGATTACAGCAAGGCTTTTGACTGTGGAAACCATGAGAAACGCTGCGGCCACATTACGAAGCATGGGTATACCAGAACCTTTGATAATTCTCTTTACACATCACTGTACCATTGATCAAGACGGAAACAGTTCAAAAATGGAACAAGAAAGAAAACAGACACGGTTTAAAATCAGTAAAGGCTATGCGACAAGGTTTGACATACTTTTCACCCTACCTGTTTAATGTGTTATATACAGTCAAACCTCGGTTTTCGTATGCCCCAGTTTTCGTTAAGCTTCGTTTTCGATGATTTTTTTCAATTGGCTATGTTGTCTCGGTTCTCGGTACGTTTAAAGCCCGCTCGGTTTTCGTAGAATTTGAAATGGTCCGGTGACAAAAGCATCGGGCTCCACGGCGGGTGCCTGTTAGAAGAGCTCCATTACAAAGCCTTGTGCTTCCCTGAGCAGCGATCGGGCCGGGCAGCGGAGCAATGAAGGGTGGCCGCAGAAGAAACCAACGGAGGATTCATAAAAGTGAAGGCTTGTAGGCAGCGGGTAGAGGGGAACCGCGTGATAGTGCAGATGACAAGGCAACGGAGTGCTGGGTGATGAGGCGTCGGAGAACAAACGTGCACACAGGAGCCACGGTACAGAGAAACCCGGCGGGCGGGAGCGGGACTGCCTAGCAGACAGGCCTTGTGAAATAGGCGAAGTGAGTAGGGGGACTGCATTGCGGGGAGCAGAGACGTAGCGACCCGAGCAAAGACAACAAGGCAGGAAGATCGCGGGAAAAACAAGGAGCAGT